>BGZK01000890.1:0-256234 GCA_005406025.1 Eumeta japonica
TTTGATGAAATTATCGAGGATGAACGTCTCCGAGATCCTGAAGGCTGAAGTAGAACGTATTCTGTTGTGTATTTGGACATCATTGTCAATCAACTGAGGTCACATTTCACTGCAATGTATTGGAATCGTTTTCGATTTCAGTCTCGTGACCCGACACTTTGCAAATTTTAAATGATATAAATTATTCGAAGGAGGCTCTCGAATTCGATGATCTATGTGTATATAAAAAAAAATCATATTTGCCTCATCTGCCAAGGACATTCTCAGTTTACGATCCATTTTTAGACATGAAATAGAAACAAAGAAACTTCTGATAGATCATAAAAAAATATTTTATGTCTTGTAGTTTTCCTGAAATGTTTACTGTATTTATGTTAATTGTATCAATTCTTGTGACTACAGCGAGCGCTGAGAGATCATTTTGAAAATTAAAATCAATAAAGGCCTACTTAAATAACTCTATGGGAAAAGAAAGGCTACGTAACTTGGCTATTCTATCAATAAAAAGAATCCTATGATCCGAAATTTGAACTTCCCTCGTGTCGTGTTTTGATGCTTTTTCAAAACAGAAAGGTCTGCAAAAGGAATATTAATAAATATTTTGCTCGAATAAAATTATTATTTTAGCATAATACTTACGCTTATGAAATTATAATTTATTAAATCATTAACCAAAAATGGACATTAGAATTATAATGCATAAATAAAGTACTTAAGCGATTTATTAAAATGAAACTACACCGTAAAGCTTTTTAAAGGGAGGGCCCTATCTGATGATCTTATCACAGGCGACAAATGGTATACTGACGCCACTATCTCTATAGCAAGATCCGAATTTACTCTACTGTGTGTTCAAACAGACAGACAAAACAAGGCTGGTCGAAACTAAATTACAGAAGTAATCTTATAAAATCTTCGGAGGTACCTTCCATCTTTGTTGAGGTGTCATCATAAACCACCAATTTAAATTACTTTTTCAACCTGGATTCCGGGACTCAAGACTTTGAAACCGGTGTCGCACGTCGTCGAAGACTTCACTGTAGTCATCGGGCTTCAAAATGATAATATAGTCTAAGATCCGGCATTAAAAAAATATGTCCTCATCTGCTGATTGAATCAAATAATGTTTTACAGGCAGATGACAGTATTATAAATTTATGAGAACAACGTCTGCCTCCGTAGTGCCACAAATAATCTATGGATAATAAGTCAAATCTTAACGTTTATATTTTGGTATTTGCACTTTTTCATTGGGTACGACTTCATACTTCTCTATGGTACAACTCGCCGAATATTTCTTGAGTGCTCCAGTTTTTTCATTTGCATCTTATTTATGTGATAAAGATTACGATCTATTGCTATGGATATCTGAAATTCGTAAGTTATTAATGCAATACAAGGTGCATTATATTTCGCACAATATGAAACAACCCATAATTATAATATTTATGTTTTTTTAACCTTGATTACATATTCATTGATATTATTAGTCAACATCATAGACCCGCCGGAGCACGGTGTGCGCGCCGTTCCGCCGGCCGAGAGAGAAAGCGGCGCCGCGGCGGAGATATTTGAACTGTAACGCGCGCATGCGCCTTTCGATGCGCTCGGCGTTGGCCGCCGGCGCGAAAGCAATTAAAACGATTGCAATTCAATTGAGACATTAACTATCAGTGTGATTGGATAAAATTATAAAATCTATTGTTCTTGATTTTATATAAATACGAAAATAATTTTGTTGATAAATATGCACGCACTTCCATATAGTTCCTAGGAGTTTTACCGATAATGATCCAGCGTCTTTTCCGCAATGCCAGCGTTTAAATCTTCCCAGCTCGAGAAAATCAATCATTCTGAAGAGTTACCTCATGTGTTTCTTGGCGATGAGGCTTTTACTCTGAGAACAGATTTTTTAAAACTATTCTCCAAAGACAATCACTGGTTAGTTCAAGTAAGAGGATATACAATTATAGTGTGTAGGGCAAGAAGAATTATAGAAAACGTTTTTGGAATTTCGGCTGGAAGTTTAAACATTTTTCTTTCGCCTATAAACGCCAGTGTTCTCAATGTTAACAAAATCATTTTAGCATGTTGCGTATGTCAACAGCTTGATAGTGAAAATCATGAAAACGGAACCATTGAATTAATACGAGACCACAAAATATAGAATTACATAATCCCACTCAAAATATGAATACCCCAAGACAAGTATGAAATGTACTTCAATATCAGATGTGCTTTACCATGGTAACTAAGAATATTATAATAGTAATATGTTTTTACCTCAGTTTTGTTATCACTGATCTCGGCATAAATTGTACTTTTTATTATCATTTGAAAATATCCTAAGACAATTGAGCACTTATAAATAAAACTTTCAACTCAATACCTATTTATTTTAATTTACAACACAACAATATAATTATTGTAATGTATTCGACATGGATCTGACATAAGTAAGATACATACATTGGTAGTATAGAGTAATAGAGTGATTCATAGATTTACCTTGTTTTTTGATCATTCAGTAATTCAAACCAATTTCAGCACCATAATTTTGGAACACATACCTGATCAGCTCCTGAACCTGTTTATGCTATCTCTCTTTTTCCTTTCTTTTCTGTATTAAGGTTTGAACTAATTTTTTTTTCTTGCCATTATCAAGATTAGCATTTCTTTCCACTTAACATATAATTTCTAATAGATTATACACTTGAAACTTTATATTTTTGTCTTTATAACCATTGCTTCTTCTAATTTGCCAAAGATAAGAATTGATCGCCAACCTTCAATAAATCCCGTTGATAGTTCATGCGAATAAATCTGAAAATCACTTATAAAAATATTTTTTATACAAAAAAAACTAAATATCAAATACCACAATCTTTGCGCGGACCTACGAATTGTTGAAACAAAATGGCGGCTCGCGACTCGAGGCCATGACAGGGCCCAAGAGCCAAGGCGTGCTACAAAGCAGAATTTCAGACCTACTCTTAGACGGCAGTTTTAAAGTACGCGTATTTAGAATGACACACGTGCAAGATTTGTCCGCCCGCAGTACGCGTACGGCACAACGCACGAAACTGTGCCGCTGTGAAGTTAGTCACGAAAGCATAAAATAGGAACGCGGGGAGAAGGGTCGGGGAGCCTAATACCTGCGCATTGCATCGTTTAAAACAGTGTCAATAGCTGTTCAAGATTAGCGATCAATATTTTGAGCAGTTTTGGCCTGGACGTATCTCTGGTTACATCAGTGCAGATTGAGGTACACCATGCTGCAGACTGGTGGAATGTTTAAATGGCTTAAGATTAGAAAATAATGGCAGTATTAAATATACTTTATTATAATAAATAATAAATGAAAGTATAATAAATTATATATAATTAAATGGATTGTAAGTGAATAAATAAAACACATTTTTAACATTTTTGTGTATTTATTTTTATGTTTTAACTTGTTCGTACAATATTATAATCAATTAAACTTCTAATATATATTTCATTTAATTTTCTTAGTCTGCAATCTATGCGCGAATTCCTTGATTTTAGGGATTAAATTATTATATTTCCTACATATTTTTACTGTTTAATGTTAAGCATTTTTGAAACTTTTATATATAACCATATTAATGTGTAAAATAAAAAGGACTTTGAATAGTAAAGGCTACCCTCAAAATAGAAAGAAAATCAAAGTAACTAACAAATATTTTAATATGTGTATATATATATTGAATTTTTCCATTAATCAGTACATAAAAAGGGAGATGTATGGTTATTGCATGAAAAATGTTTATGATGCTGTATTATCATTATATTGACACGCGTAAAATCTTTAGTATTTGATCGCCGCTGGCGCCATGACAAAACCGAAAATTCATGCTGATGAACCACTCGAATCTTGAAAATTTTAATGTACTTTTATTATTTACGCGCGTCGTCAATTGACCATAAGTAATGAAGTGTTGTGAATCATGGTTTTCGCCTAAGCGTTTTACACGCTCTTAAAAGGGGGTGGGACCTAGAAGTCGGTTCGTGCGCAGGTCCGGTTGTCTTTGCTCGCGTGCGCACGGGCGACAGTTTAAGAGTCACAGCCCTCCAGCACGGAGCCGCTGTACGCCAGGTCCCAATACTGCTCGACTTTGTGCTTCAAAAAGTGTTCCCTCGCTTGCTTCTCTGTAGGTATGACCTTTGACAAAAAGAAGATTTTACAATTGTTTACAGCTTTATTGGAACGATATACAATGTACAACGCGCATGCGTAAACTCAATGTATATATAACACATACATTAAAAATCCAATGGAGAAAAAGAAATTCACCACAATTAGACGAATTCATGGGTATTTTATTAATTAATTGAATACAAAAAATATGCATTAGAAGATTTAGAGTAAGTAATATAAATTGATTTCATGGTTCTTTCATTATCTTCTACTTGAATAAATAGTTTTAAATATATTTTTTCCCTTTATGAAATGTCAAAATAAATTTAACACAAACATTTTAATGATAAGTCAACTTTCATAGAATTATTAATTTTTAACATCATCATAACTTTGCCTTTGATTAATTCTAAATATACCCAAATGATAACTCGGAGCAACTCCTCTATGGGTTATTCAAAAAGAGTAAATAAATCAATATCAATCAAAATTTGTCAATAATAATGTGTTTGAATTCATATGACAAATGTACATAAGCACCTTGAACTTGATGTCGCCGAAGGCGCGCTGCTGAGCGACACCCTCCCACACGAGGTGGCAGGCGTTCGGCGCCTCCACGCCCTCCATGCTCTTCACGCGCTCCTCCTCCCACTTGATGCGGTGCAGCATCAGCCTGCGCCGCCACAGACAACAGATGTCACGCTTAATGGTATAATCTATAGTGAGATCTGTGCCTGAGCTCAGGAAATGGGGACAGAATGCGGCTAGGCGCAACAGCTCCGATAAGTGACCGTTAGCTCATGTGGTACGTCCATTATATTCAGTTTGTTCTAGACTTTCAAACTATAAAAATTGCAGACACTTATCTTTTTATTATCTCTGTGCAGCTTTAGATAATTTGACATGTCCATTTTCATATTACAGGTTTCGGGATTATTAAAGCAATTTCGTAAACATGTACATGGGTGGTTAAACACTATTATTGTATGTATATTGTTGGCTTGATGCACACTATTGATTTGCATCCGATTTTGCTATCCTATTGCAAGGATATTTATACATACTTAATTTTTCTGAACCGATTATCTATTACCCTCGACTTCTTCCACGTGGACTAGACAACCAGATGAAAAATGGTACAGATTTTAACTTGGTCTCCAAACTATCAAACTATGAAGACCCCATTAACACTTATTTAGTAGCCTTTGTATGATAAATAGCATAATGTACAGATCGGAATTCTAAAAACCATTGTTTTCGGTGCAGACCCCCCAAAAAGGTTGATCCAATTAGTTTTTCAGACGTATCTCTAACATACAGACACAGCACATTTGCAGATTTATAATAATGCAAATCGCATATCTCCCGCAAAAATATTTAGCTCCCCTTTCTCATAGTTCACATAATTTATTTTGTCTCGTTGAATAGAAATAAATAAACTAATAGAAAATAAAATTGAATAGAAATAAATAATTTGCGATAAATAAATTAACTTTCCTACTCCGAGCGAATCCAGTCCCATCTCGGCGCTTCCGCCGACGACTCACCGCTTGTACTTGGCGTGCTGCTTGGGCCCGCCCTCGACGACGACCACGCAGCAGCCGCGGTGCAGCACCACGCAGCCGGTCATGTGCAGCTGGCGCGCGTTGCGTTCCACTTTGAATTTCGCCGATGCACTCTCGAACAAGTCGCGAACTCTGAAGTAGACCAAGATCATTCGCTTACATATTGCTACGGATTGGGATATAATAGACAGTTTTAGTATTGAAAATGAGCACGTTTCTTAATTAAATACACGAACAATTCACATGGGATAACAATTCATGTATATTTCTTAGGTACTGTCAAGTGATGGATGTATTTCATTTAAATGTATTACATCTAAATGATGGATGTGTTTTGTAAATACTTATTGCACTAAAATGTTTATTATGACTAATATGCTAATTCACTCGGGTTATCATATCAAATTTTATCACATTATCTCACTGTCATATGCACATTTCCTCATACGGAGGAACAAGTGTCATACTCTCTGTGCTGGCCCAGTGCGGTCACCAATAAGGCTGCTAAAGATCTTCAACACTAATACAATGTCTGGAATCGATAACATGCTCTTGGAGGCAGGGAAAAGGTAGCTTCATTTGAATAAATTTCTAAATTTATTAATCAATTAGCTATGGTTTGTATTTTGGACTCGGCATTTTTTGATTCGAAAACAGCATATCAACCTGTAGACTGTTTAGTTAAAGCAGTACAATGCTATAATTTTAGGAAAACGCATATAATAATCAAATAATTTACATGTAAAACTATAAATTGATTATTCAACAATTTATGTTTACTTTCCTGTACATACAATTTTTTTTTAATGATAATAAAAATATATACACCTGTAGACCGCGACGTGCACGCCGCCGCTGGTGTCCTCCCTTATCTTCCTGTCGATCTTCTCCTTCTTCTGGTCGGCGGTGAGGGCGCGCGCGCGGTTCGTCTCGTTGTGCGTGCGCTGCCGCTTGGCGATCTGCTCTCTCACCTTCGCCTCGATCGCCGTCGGGTCCTGCACCGCTTCGGTACCCAAGGCGCGCATCAGGTTCGATATTCTGATTTGAAGGGAAAAGGTGAATGTAATATAAGCAAATATATATATATATATATATATATATACAGAAGATAATATTAAAATGAAAACATACATATTCCTAACATGGTTATAGTTCAGTATTGAATATAATATATTTCTTGATGGAGTACAAAATGAAAAGTAAAAAAGAGAACCGGTTAATTATCAAGAAATTACAAGCCATCAAAGAATCTTTCCCGTATCTCCATTCCTGTGAAGTCTGATAAAAGGAATCATACATGTATTTTAAAAGCCGCTATAGAAGCATGCTATTTGTGTTTTGCAGCACTTTTCCTATCTAATAAAATGTGATAATTGTGTTTCGTAGCAGTCTCTCTATCTAATAAAAAGTGACATTTGTGTTTTGTAGCACTCTTTCTGTCTAATAAAATGTGATAATTGTGTTTCATAGCAGTCTCTCTATCTAATAAAGTTACATTTGTGTTTTGTAGCACTCTTCCTGCCTAATAAAATGTGATAATTGTGTTTCGTAGCAGTCTCTCTATCTAATAAAGTGACATTTGTGTTTTGTAGCACTCTTCCTGTCTAATAAAATGTGATAATTGTGTTTCGTAGCAGTCTCTCTATCTAATAAAGTTACATTTGTGTTTTGCAGCACTCTTCCTGTCTAATAAAATGTGATAATTGTGTTTCGTAGCAGTCTCTCTATCTAATAAAGTGACATTTGTGTTTTGTAGCACTCTTCCTGTCTAATAAAATGTGATAATTGTGTTTCGTAGCAGTCTCTCTATCTAATAAAGTGACATTTGTGTTTTGCAGCACTCTTCCTGTCTAATAAAATGTGATAATTGTGTTTCGTAGCAGTCTCTCTATCTAATAAAGTGACATTTGTGTTTTGTAGCACTCTTCCTGTCTAATAAAATGTGATAATTGTGTTTCGTAGCAGTCTCTCATCTAATAAAGTGACATTAGTGTTTGCAGCACTCTTCCCGTCTAATAAAATGTGATAATTGTGTTTCATGCAGTCTCTCTATATCTAATAAAAGTGACATTTGTGTTTTAGCATCTTCCTGCATCTCTTCCTTCTAATAAAATGTGAGCAATCTCTGTCTAATAAAATGTGATAATTGTGTTTCGTAGCAGTCTCTCTATCTAATAAAGTGACATTTGTGTTTCGTAGCACTCTTTCTGTCTTAATAACATACATACTTTGGTGATTTTAATAATTAATTAAAACTGAGCATGCTTCGCAGTCTCCGACCAAGAACTAAAAACTTAATTGAAGAATGCCTTACATTTTTCAAATGTAGATACAACATCAATAACCCTAATGACAATATGTATGTGTGTACGTATGTATATACATTCAATTGCATTGTTATTCGGCAGTAAATTATTCTTGTTTCAAATAATATATCTTAGAAATTTCAACACTATCGGCATTGCATCCTGTCCATTTTGCCTTCATTATGAATAATTAAAAAAATATAGATTCCAATTTGTAACTAATTTTACAAGATCGATCTATGTTCCTCATTTTTAATTCTCTCATTTTTAATCTATGTTCCGCATTTATAAGTGATGGGCAGCAGGAGTTACGACTTGATAAAATATGTAACCAGTACATCAGAGGCTCATTTAAAATTGCATTTATTGTACATAACATGGTGGAAAGTCATACACAATGGTATGAGCATGTAATGAGATGGAACAAATTACGTTGTGAAAAAAACCCTAACCATCTTAGACAAGAAGAGAGGTAGATGACGACCGCTGTCCACGTGGTGGAGAACCATCGCTAAAGATTTGGAACAGACTTAGGTGGACGAACAGACAACCCAAGACTGTCTCGGCTCCGTAAAATGAGGAAGATTGACCACAAATAAAAGAAAGACAAAAACAGAAAAAAAAAGAATAAAACTCAAATCCTGTGTTTACGGCCTTTTCGCTTTGTTAAAATTGTAGTTTGTTTCCTCTCGATCATAAACAACTGACGGACGCAGGGAGGGCTGGATATAGGGGAGAAGGCAATGCTTGCTTGCCGGCTGTCATTTGAAGTGCTTGTGGACCAATGTGGGTCAACATAGTACATATATAAAATACAGTTGCGGGAGTGAAAACAGGACAAAAACATTACTGTGCCACTAGACGTACGCGGCTGGAGCATCTCGATATTTGGGACGAAGAGTCGACGAAAGGTAAGCCCCCAACTGTCATATCTCAAGCCGTCCGGGCGCGCACACTATGAATGATTAATTAGAAATGAGAAGTACTTCATTATCATGCAACATGATAACTAAGGGATATGTGGAACATCTTCCAGTTTATTCTTCCTTCTCACAGATCCCCACAGTTTCCACAAACCTGAGTTTGGGCTCGGGCGGCGCCTCCAGGCCGAGCCGCACTTTCTCCTGCTCCTCCTTCCACGCCTCGCGCCGGCTCTGGCGCCGGAGCTTCTTCCTTTCTTTCTTCGTCAGAAACACTGGCAGGTACGCCGGCTTCAAAGCATCAGCTGGGGATGAAAAAATATATAGAGATAAATGATATTTCATAATATGGGAAGCATTAAAAATAATAATAATAATTCATTTTACTTTTACTATACATATATATAATTATCATTATATTGAGTTCTAATTCCCTTAAGCCAGACCTACTGTATGTTCAATCCTCATATTATAAAGCACATCTGTACATTACAATCTTTACAATTATTTTGTACATTACAATTACTTTGACCTTCCTATCTGATGAATATCTGATGGGTTCGTAGCGCTAAGGATAAAGCGCCCACTCACCACATGGGAGCTCTGAGTTAAATTACCGCTGTAGCAGAATTCTTTTGTGCCAAAACAATTTTAATGCTCATCTTATATTTGAGCAAGTGCTACAATAGGTTATAGTCCCCAGTACAAGGACCATAAATTTCTTTGACACATACAAACGTAAAACTTTGTGAGTGTCTCTTCTGCGACGAGTCCGACAAACTTTTCTAATGCAAAAACTTTCGGTGCTGCTGCGTTTTCGAATGTCCGATTCCCCAAAATGTCGATATGACGTCACTATGACTCCCCGTACATACAAGTTTTATTTTTTTTAAATTTGTTTAATTAAATTTATTTAAAAATTGTGATCAAGTTGTCCGACAAAAATCATGCTGCGTATGGGGTGTCCACCACCCTGAAAATGTCGATATGACGTCACTGTGACTCCCCGTACATACAAGTTTTATTTTTTTAAAATTTGTTTAATTAAATTTATTTAAAAATTGTGATCAATTTGTCCGACAAAATCATGCTGCGTATGGGGTGTCCACCACCCTGAAAATGTCGATATGACGTCACTGTGACTCCCATTACATACAAGTTTTATTTTTTGAAATTTGTTTAATTAAATTTATTTAAAATTGTGATCAAGTTGTCGACAAAATCATGCTGCGTATGGGGTGTCCACCACCCTGAAAATGTCGATATGACGTCACTGTGACTCCCCATTACATACAAGTTTTATTTTTTTGAAATTTGTTTAATTAAATTTATTTAAAAATTGTGATCAAGTTGTCCGACAAAAATCATGCTGCGTATGGGGTTTCCACCACCCTGAAAATGTCGATATGACGT
This sequence comes from Eumeta japonica, assembly GCA_005406025.1. Lineage (NCBI taxonomy): Eukaryota > Metazoa > Arthropoda > Insecta > Lepidoptera > Psychidae > Eumeta > Eumeta japonica. The sequence continues at coordinate 10,367 of BGZK01000890.1, forward strand.
CACTGTGACTCCCCGTACATACAAGTTTTATTTTTTTGAAATTTGTTTAATTAAATTTATTTAAAATTGTGATCAAGTTGTCCAACAAAAATCATGCTGCGTATGGGGTGTCCACCACCCTGAAAATGTCGATATGACGTCACTGTGACTCCCCGTACATACAAGTTTTATTTTTTTGAAATTTGTTTAATTAAATTTATTTAAAAATTGTGATCAAGTTGTCCGACAAAAATCATGCTGCGTATGGGGTGTCCACCACCCTGAAAATGTCGATATGACGTCACTGTGACTCCCCGTACATACAAGTTTTATTTTTTTGAAATTTGTTTAATTAAATTTATTTAAAAATTGTGATCAAGTTGTCCAACAAAAATCATGCTGCGTATGGGGTGTCCACCACCCTGAAAATGTCGATATGACGTCACTGTGACTCCCCGTACATACAAGTTTTATTTTTTTGAAATTTGTTTAATTAAATTTATTTAAAAATTGTGATCAAGTTGTCCAACAAAAATCATGCTGCGTATGGGGTGTCCACCACCCTGAAAATGTCGATATGACGTCACTGTGACTCCCCGTACATACAAGTTTTATTTTTTTGAAATTTGTTTAATTAAATTTATTTAAAAATTGTGATCAAGTTGTCCAACAAAAATCATGCTGCGTATGGGGTCCACCACCCTGAAAATGTCGATATGACGTCACTGTGACTCCCATGCATACAAGTTTATTTTTTGAAATTTGTTTAATTAAATTTATTTAAAATTGTGATCAAGTTGTCCGACAAAAATCATGCTGCGTATGGGGTGTCCACCACCCTGAAAATGTCGATATGACGTCACTGTGACTCCCCGTACATACAAGTTTTATTTTTTGGAATTTGTTTAATTAAATTTAATTAAAAATTGTGGTCAAGTTGTCCGACAAAAATCATGCTGCAATTGTAGTGGTTTTTGCATTAGAAAAGTTTGTCGGACTGGTCGCAAAAAAGATGCTCACAAAGTTTTACGTTTGTATTTGTCAAAGAAATTTAAGGTCCTTGTACTGGGGACTATTACACCAATATCAAACCTGTGCAATGAGTGCGACAGATGACATACAGACACAACCATAACTAATCGCCTGCTGTGAAAATAGTCTAGATGAATGGCCATAATGCATAATGCCGAATGCTTAAAGAGAATCATTTTATACACATTTAAATAACATGGACCGCTTTCAAAATGGCAAGTAGAGATATACCTAATGTAATCGGACTTGCCAACCCTTAATATGCTAATATTTAAAACGATAAATTAAATGTCGAACATTGCTGATCGATTTGACTAGATCGTATTTTATAGAAAGATAAGATGTTTTATTTATATAACCAAAATTACATCTCCCTGCCATGAAGAGGATGTCAAGCCATTGTTCGCGGACGTTGGGATCGTGTTGGTGACGATAAGCGGTGGTGCTAGACCTAACGTGGACGTCGAGGACATGGACTTCGTTTCTCAATCAGAAGGAAAAGATCTATTCGATTGAGCCGAGTTGGGCACTAATGTTGCCTTATAAACTCCTTGCAAAGCCCGCCTCACGCCGCCGCTCGCGAATGACAACCATCTTTAACAGCCCTAATCGACACTAAAACGGCATCACGAAGGATTTTTAAAGTCCAAGTGTTTCGATATGAAGCGAAAAGGTTGTGAGGTAAGCCTTAGCATAAGGAAGTCATCGAAACCTGACATGAGAGTTTTAACGCTATGTTATAACAGTACGCCATAAAGGCGCGTCACGTGGGTCAGAGTGTCGCGCACTGACTGGGCGGCCTTATCTGCTGCGGGTGCTCGATGAGCGTGGTGATGGCGTCCTCGTTGATGTTGTCCAATATATCCGCGGCGCCGGTGTTGCACGCCTCCACTTCGCCGTCGCCTTCGCCGGCGCGCGACGCGACCCGCCCGCGGCGCCCGCGCTCGCGCTCCTCCCCCGACATCAGGATCACGCTGTCCCACCTGAATACGTGCAGCGGATGCCGTTAACAATTCATAAATTTGATCCAATCAAAAGTGTAATGATTGTATATTCTTGTATTGAGAGCTTTAGACATTTCATACAGGATATAAACAGGATAATTTCGGATTCGAGGGTCAGCGGTGGGTTGCATGCTGCATGTTAATGCATGTTGCAGACAAGCGTCTAAATATAGGACAAGGCTAGGGTGGGAATATCTATCACAGGTACGTCTTAGTTCTATATTAAATTTTTTTTTTTGAAATTTTAACTTCACATTATAAAAAATCTTTTGAGTGACACACCTTAAATAATGGTGTGCAATATGAACTCTTTTTTTTTCATATTTTGATATTTGTATGTTGAGTATTTTATTACTTAAATATTTTAATTAGGTAAAGCAATGTCGTGGCAGGATTGGCTGCAACGCAAAAATGGACTCGCTTGACCCATAATATGCCCCATTCTCATAGAATACAAATATGAAGTAATAACTTTAACTGTCATATATCATTCAGTGAGAGATTTATTGACTCACTCCCTACTCCATTAGATATCCAATTCTCCCCCCACCAAATATCCTATTCCTTCCTTGTAGGCTAGCAACATACTATTAATTATTTTAAGATTATGAGTGTAAATGGTCGGCGGTAATTACCTACTATTTGGTAAATCAAATGCTGGTTTCCAAACATAAATGCTATGAAAAAAATGAAATAGGGTTTACAGATTTTGGAAATAATTTGTCATATCATTATGCATTTCTGCATAGCCCATACATGCGAGCAAGAAGGCAGTCCTATTCCATTTCTGTTATCCAGGAATGTCGGTGTTGAAAATCATTACACAAATTCGTCATGCACGTGTCCAATTCTTGTTACACATATATATTTTCGGCTTATAAACCAAAAATAATGAAAGACCAAACAGGCGCCAAGAGAAGAAGTACTATCTCCATTTTTTAATGACGTTTTATACGTAGAGATATATACTGAATTTACGTGGAGATATATACACTTTAAATATATTTACAAGTATCTAAATGGTTCTTTGCCAATTTTGGGGTCTCTGTGTATTCTTTCCTACTATACTGACAAAAAAAGGAGAGAACACAATTCACTAACCATTCGATATCGGGCACTCTATCCGATTCAGGAGTCTCAGGAGCTAGAAGTGCCAACTTGGTGGCCGAGGATATACCTGTCTTCCTCGCTATTTGGGATATCTCATTCTGCAGTTTCTCCAGTTGTGCCTAGAAACAGAAATTGCTCTTTACAAGCCGCGACTGCAAATGACAAGGTACCTGCGTTTGTCATTATAAATAATCAACCAAAATTACTTGCCATGTTACAAGTCACAAAATAAGTTTTTTTTTATACACAAACAGATACACCCTGGACAAAAACATGATCAACAGTTGTAGTTATCAAATACCATAAAATAAATAAAAATGTTGTTACTTTTTTATGTAATTGGTTAATTCAGAAGATTTTTCATTTTAATTTTACAATATCCTGAAAATTATGTTTCATTAAATGGTTAGAAATAGTAAGTTGACAATTTTAAAAATTAAAATATTATTAAAAAATAATGATAAACATAAAAATAAATTATTTTCTATATTAATTTATGCTGACATATTCCTAGATGGATGGCATTTTTCTTAGACTTACTATTTCAAACAGCACCCCTGATTTGGTAAATAACTTATAAACACACATGAAAATTAAAATAAACATATGAGGTGCTATTGATACCATAAAATAAATTTGGGTATTTATTTATAAATTTATGCTGGTTCACAACATATATACCAATAGATGTCAAGGCACAAAAATAGTTTCGACTACTAAACCTATCTAAAAGTTGAGAGATTATAATCACCTTCATCCTCAGCCGCTCGGCCATCTGCCTGAACTTGCCCGGCTCGTGAAAGCGCAGGGCCCTCTTGGCGCGCATCGGCGCCTTCGTGGGCACGCGTTCGTCCACCCATCGCGCGTCAGTCGGCTCCGCCGCCGCCGCCTGGCCCGACAGCTGCGCGCGGAACTCCTCGCGACGCTTAGCTCTAATATTGGCCTGTGTTGGGCGAATGTCTCGTTAATGAAGTTATTGACCGTATTATGGAAAAAATTTAATACAACCGATACTCTGATTTCAAAGATGTATATGCATATAAAAAAAACGATATCGCATACATACAATAGTCAAATCTTTAAAATGTTTATTTATTTTTAATACATAATAAATGTTATACTAAATTTTTGAATACACAATTGTGCTTTGTGTCCATTTTTTTTATAAAACATTATAATCTTTATCCATAAACACTAAAAAAATTAAAAAATATATGTCCATGCTATATATGAGGATAGAACAGAAAAGTGCAAAAAAAAGTGTGAAGTCGTATTTTATAACCTGAGGACTCAGATCAGGTGACTAACACTACTATATCCTTAATTCAATGGAAACATCAGGGTAGAGTGTCACCTTCAGGGTGGGTGCGACGTGTGTCAGCTGCACGCGCTTCCCGCTCGTGTCTATGGTGCGACCCTCGCGGTCCAGAATCAGCGGCGCAGGGCCGCTCGCGCCGCCCAAAGCTCCTATTCACATTACACATTTGTATATACATATACATCATTTACTTTAGAAAAATCTCCATACAACATTAGCTGATATTATAAATGAAATGTCGATACATTAATAATACATCTTTTTTTGTATCCATATTGACTAACTTCCATAAATACACTATGTAGGAAGCGACTTTAATGATATTGGAATTTCTCCCTCCTAAGAGTAATTATAAGAAAATGGTGAACTTCCAACCCTATGATCATTCATGTAAAAAGTTTTAAGAGCAGTTTGTTTTATATAAAATAACATATCTGATTCCCAGAATTAAAAAATGGTTCATTCAAAAAACCTACTACACTTAAAAGTGTAGATTAATTACACTCCTCTAAATCTTCATTTATTTATAACAACAAATAATAACAAAAATTAGATATAACTATAACAAAAAAAATTTGATGAATTAAGATTATAAATATTTTTTAATCAAAATTTTTTTTTATATTATGTAAGATTTAAAACATCCCCCTCCCCGTTTGTCAGCAAAAGTAAGAAAACTGAACCCCCAAGCCTCTTTACCTGATACCCAAAATTCCTTTACGCTTGTATTAATGTGTTAACTGCCTATTATTTTTTTTTTTATCCACGTATAGAAGCATTCATTTATCAATAATAGATATTCATTAGCCACTCCACAAACCATAAATAATGAAAAAAATAATAATAAACATTTTCATGATAAAATTGTATAATTTTGTTATTAGAAATACCAAAAAAAAAAAATTTTAAACAGATTTAAGGTGCTGTTTTATTAATCTGATTAATGTGTCATAAACAAAATTTAACATACTTCCAATATCAAAAATGTCAATATATTAAGCTTAAACCGCAGATGGCACAAATGGCCCTAAACATAAAGCCACATACGGACTGCGTGTTCGAGGCACGCGGTGTGGCTTGGTACCGCATAACCTGGAACTCGTAGTCCTAATGCAGCTTACAACAAATGTACTAAGTAACAACACGTACGGAGAGTGTTCTAGGCTACACGTGATCAAGCCATGCATACCTGGAATGCACAGACTGTATGCGGCTTAACATACTCAACATATTTCATATCAGCACAAGTTTAATTTTTTTTCCCAAGGCATAGATCTTTAAAATACAAGTGTATTAATACTTGCTAAGGAACAGAGATACAGAGTAAATAATATCTCATGCCTACATCATGTCTTGTATATGTCCAATTTACTTGGTGCCTTTTAAAGATGGCACTTTGCTTCAATATAAATCTATTTCTCTCACTGAAATACTGAGCTCATAAAAAATCATTTTGAAAAATTGAATCTTGGTAGGCATAAAATAAGTGGCATTATTAAAATAAAGATTGGAAGAAAATGTATCAGTACCCACCGCTAAGTTTTTTCTGTATCCTGGCTTGGAGTTCAGCTATCTTCCTCTGTTTCTCCAACTCTTGCTGGGTCAAAAATGTGCTTTGCGAAGTCGGTTCTAGAATTATATAATAGAAGCAAAACTAAAATAACTTATATTAAAATATAGAAGAAAAATATGCAGCATTATTACATTTTTCTTTTTTTTTTAATAAACTTCGTACATTTAATGCAATTAATATAAGCAATAACATGTTCACAATAATAAATACTATTTATGAAAAAAAAAATTGATAACAAAGAAATAAAGGTATCACCAACTTATAGAAAATTGACACCTATTTTTTAGTAGATATAAAATTGATGAATACTAAACTCATCAATGATCTACAAGCATTATGCTTATCATTTTAAAGTGTGTATGAGCGCATTGAAAGCATCAATTATCACTTCTCCCTTTTCTTCTTTTGCTTCAATTTCTTAGATACAAATATCTAATATATAATAATAAACGTCTGTGTGTTTATGTTTTCTCGGATCATTTCTTGAATTATGATAAACATTGGTAATATTTCCAGGAAAATTATCGATGATAAAAAAAGTAGCAATTGTCCCTGGCTTAATCACTGTATTTGTATTACTAAACGGATTCTGTATAATTCTTTTACTCAATAAAAGCTTCATACACCCAATGTGGTCGTCCCAATTCGGAACTGTGACTGGTAGCAGGATCGAAATTGAAAGCGGAGCAGCAGAGTCCATATTGGCTTCAGGATCAGAAATGACAGCAGGACCAAGGCCGAAATTGAAAACAGAACAAAGATCGATATCAAAGGTAGGACCGCGTTCAAAGTCAAGAGCTTAGGGATTGAAAGATAGACTGAAAGTGAGATTGACAATGAGATTGATGATCTAAAGATGAGGGAATTCATATATGGACAAAGTGACAGACGGTGTGCTAGATGTATTGTATATTCCATTTATAATTATGTAGACCTGGTTTCGAGTAGAGCACCGGCTTGATGACACTCGGCGGTGGGATGGCATTGTTCTGTTGGATTTGAACCTTGATCTGAGCTGCTGCAGCGAGCGCCGGAGCCGGGATTGTGGGTTTGGATTGTTGTTCTTTCATTGCCAGAAGTGCTTTCTTTCTTTCCTCTATTTCCTTCTGAGCGTTTGCCATCATCAACTGAACAAAATATTATATTTTATTTGAAAATGTATTCAAAAATATAAGACTAATATAAAGTGGTATGTTAATTTTTGTATGAACTCTGTATTAAAGCAATCCCATAAAGTAATAATAATAATAATAATAAATTACTATAAACTAATGCCTGCTAATTAATAAAAGTGTATTGTTTGTTGGTTTGTCCTTATTAATTACAGCAATCGAACAATAGATCGATGCAATTTTCTGCATATAGTTAATGGACTACAATATGACCTTAGATGACTTATACTAAAAAAAACACAGTTCTTAAAACAATTATTTTCTGTAAAAAATTATAGTTCTAGCGTAATACAAATTTAACTCAAATTGATAATGGCCGAACAAATTTTCACAAAAAATTTTTACTTATTAACAAATTTTGTGTTCGGGAGTATGTGGGTGTGTATTAAATCTGTTGTCTTTACTGTATAGTTGACCATATTTACTTACCTTGTTCCAATCTTTGGTTAATAATATTTAGTAGTGTATATCAACAATCAATCTCCTGAAATATTTATATTAAAGACATTTTGTGTTATGCAGTGGTATGCATTTGAAACTCTTCACTGCACCACAATAAATATGTAATCCAGAATTATAGCGATAAGCTTGTACGGTTAGAAATCAACAGATCGCATTCATTTCATACAGCAAGTCGAATGCAACGCGAGTCGAATTGGGAATAGAGAGGATGGATGTAATGACGATCAGAATTAACAATGAGTTCCAGAACTAGAAAAATTACGATGAATAAAAAGGATGAAACAATTATTTCAATTATTTCTTTGACATATTTATATGGTAAATTACAAATTTAAAATTATGTATTTGGTGATTTCGCCAATTATTCTGAATTTTAAGAGTGTAGATATTTTGTATGTTTTTAAAGACTGTTTAAAAGTCATTATTGGCAAATCAAAAAAGTATGCTAAAAATGGTGCAAAAGCTTTGGTCAAAAATGTGATAACTGATTAATGATAATATTGACACTTAATAGTGTGTGACACTAAATCCATTAAAATGGATTTTATGATGTTGCCAGTGATTCCTAAATTCTTTTAACATGGTTATTCTGACTGATTTTGTAGGCTAGTAAAGTGTCATTCTGACCAATGTAAAAAAAATTGCTAGCCTCCTTTAGTCAAATATGAATAATAATATGAAGAAAAATATAACACTAACCTTCATGCAAAATAACTAAATGTTACATGTTTTAAGTCACAATGTTATTATTTTTTTTCCTCCTTAAACTGATAGAATTTAAACAATAAAATATGACTATTTAAAAATTCCATAAAAATCTCTTTATTAGTACAAATTTAAATGGATTCCCAGAAAAAGACGATATTAAAGTTTAAGATCAAAATAAAATACAATTTAAATAAATGCTTTAAAACAGACTACATTAAAGTATTGCAAAAAAGGTTTTTACCTTAATCCTGTCTGCACTAAGACCAGCAATCTTGGAACCGATTGATTCTCCTTCAGACAAAGCAGCCGGTACATCCACACCGTTACCCAGAATTGACTTTTTATCACTCTTTGATCCATTTTGTTCACTGGTCTCTGGTTTCGATTCATGCTTCTCATGATGCCTAGACTCATGTTTTTCTGATCTAGATCTTTTTGAATCTTTAGAACTGTCTGAAGACTCATGTTTACGTTTTTGTGCAGATTTTGCATTAGATATCAATTCCTCTGCTAAAGCTATAACTTTGTCAGCGAGTTTGCTGGCCTTTTTTGAATCTATGTGTGATGATATTTTATCTATAATTTTACGACGTTCATATCTGAAAATCATTTGTAATCAATAAATATGGGATACACTCTTGAAGGACCCTGTGGTATCTTATATATAATAAAATCTTAATATCTGAATATCAAGTTATTTCAAAACATGTGCATAGGATTATGAATATGACATATTCAATATAATTTTAAATGAATTCTGAATTACCACAACCTATTATACTTAACCTTTGAAATTGCTCTATGTGTACACCAATAAGATTGACATGATACAAAAAAATTATTAGCAATTTAAAAGAGTTTTGCATTTCAAGTTTGATTGTTTAATGATTCTAGACTTTTTTTTTGATTGATTACAAAACATATCTTGTATATTACTGTATACATTACTTTTATCACAAAAACTAGTAGTACATTAATTTAGATTTTTTTTAAACTGTATTTGAAATACTTTGAAAACTGCTTCATTATTTAAGAGAACCACAATATATTAACTAAAACAAAAATTCATTCATTTCATTTTCAAAGCAACACATCATGGAGACAGCGTTGAATGTGTCGGGCACTAGTAGTAATGTATAAAATACATTTATGAAATTACTTAAACTTACTCACGAAAAGTAATAACAAAAAATAACTATAACACACTTGCAATTACCTATAGATTCACCCTTAGAATTTATTGTAATTTCGAAATTCACCAAATGAATTTCTTTCCTTTTCAAAACATTGAAGGCGCCATTGGATTTAGAATAACTTTATGAGAGTTTTGATTATTTCAGACAATGTTGAGTTCGATTTTAAGATTGAAACAGACGCTAGTAGTCAGACAGGAGCAGACGGTGGACAGCAAAGAATTGTCGGATTTGCCTATAGTCCTGTAAATAGCGCGGTCCAGTGAAGAACGCAGGTCCTCTACTTCACGCCGGGAAAGTTGGAGCGCCATCACAATAAATGAAACAAACTAATGCAATAATACGTCCATTGAACCTTCTTATTGAGGTTAGAAATATTATTACCTTGGATGCAAACTCGCCAGTTTGTTACGGTAGTCAGCTGATTTCTCTAGAAATCACCTCGTAAACGATTAATAGAATATAAACAAATCGTTTTTACAATTCGGTCTGTAAATATGCTTTACTACGACTTCCTTCGCAATTAACATTGACGTAAACAGCAACCATAGACTAATACGATTATTACTAGAATATAACAACCACAAACAGCAACGTACTCTACGATAGCAACTTATTTTACTCTATGAATTACCAAATGTATTAACTCTATTTTAAATTAATATTGTATGATATTTTAACAAATTATTTTAAATTAAATTATAATATTCTTAAACAATACACGTATAGTGTGATATTAATTCCAATAAAATTTTCTATACATTTTCAACACATTTCTTAATCTGATTGACATTGATAATATTTGACAGTATTCTGTTGCCTGTGGACGTGATTGATTAGTTGATGTTGAACGGGTTTTGTACATTGATTTGTTTATTTTTAATAAATAGAAGCATAATATTGTTATTTATTAAGAAAACTCTTTTAACATCAGTAAAACACGTATTACGCAAGTGTTTTATAGAATTTTAGAACATAACCTATATTTTTAAGTTCTCCACAAATTAGACAAAATGTCTGATGATGAAGACATCCAGCTGGTCAAGAAGAGTAAACAAGTGCATTATGGGTCCCTGGAGGAACAGGAGAGGGCTCGGCTGGCTGCATTGGCAGCAGCAGCCAAAGAAGGTGGTGACGAAGTCGAAGAAAAGGAAGTTGGAGAAATACACATTTCTAATGGTTAGATGTCTTCAACAAATTGAGTTATTTTTGTTTAAAATTTACGCTCGGAGAGTTTTTGTCCCAAGAAAAATAAACAATAATATAATATGTAACTTTTATATTATTTTTTAAAACACTTTTTATTGAAAAAGTTTAAAAAAAATTGCTAGGTACATTGAAATTAAATAATTTTGGCATGCAAGCTAAATGGGCATTGAGCATTATAGTCATATCTAAACATTTTAAGACTATTTAATAAAATCGCTAGGTATATGTAAGTTTTGTCATGAAGTTTCCATTAAAATATAATTAGGGCCAATCTAATCAGCTGTTTTGCTGCACAGAGTACATGGAATTGGAGGATGAAATGTCTAAAGACAAGAAAGCTCTACTTGAAGAATTCGAACGCAGAAGGAAAGCAAGACAACTCAATGTATCAACTGACGATGATGAGGTGACTAGCGCATAAATGTTACTTTATAGGTGAAATGGATCAATAAGTTCAGTAATTATTATTATTATAAAACAGTTTCATGTTTAATATAATTGTATGTTTAATATTTACTTATACTTATCAAAATACACTGGTTCTTCTACTAATGCACCATCCAAATAGTTGACTTGTAACATGGAATATAACTTGAGGCAGTTATTAAAAAAAATTATTAACATAGCTTTTGATGGTTGAATTTTTGAATGTCTGTGATTCTTTGATAAAATTTCAGTGTAGACAGTGTAAATACTATATTTAGATAGATGAGAAATATGAACGGTGATTAGAAATTTATAGTTACTGGATGACCCAAACTAATACTTAAGTTATGGTCAGTTACGTAATAAAATAAAAGAGAAATAAGTAAATGTAAATATTTATCAATTTTAAATATGTTATTCTAAAAAATAGCAACAAAATTAGTCTTACATTAATATTATATACAGAATTATAAACAATATTACAGATGCATTTTTATTTTTTGATATAAATTTTACAAATCTTTAAAAACAGTGCAAAGATTATGACATACTCATTGTTCGCTTTTTGTCTGTGTGAATCTTCAACATAAACAAAGATATCTTTAAACATACAAATTCTTTGTAAAAGTAACATAATAGGTATGATGACAGTAAACAAGAATCATTAAATAATATATTTATCTACTGTAATACACTTAATATATTTAGAAATAAATATTTATTTTCATTTATAAGGCAAGATTACTAATTTATTTAATAAAATAAAACTACAAAATACAGACATTCACCATACTCTCTATATTGTCCATGTGAAAAAAAACAGGTTCTGGTATATACAATCCTACTCTTACTAACTTATTTTTCATCATTCTAGGGGAAAATAATCTACAAATGGCATATCAAACATTAAGTTTGATAATATATCAAGGGAGATATTTCATATTGATAAAAAACACCTCAGAGAAATAATATATGTATATAGATATACATTTAGAAGTAACCATTGGAGGCCATTTGTTTCATCTAATAATGATATCCTATTATTTTTCTGTGCTTTCGTCCTTAGGTCCGTAGAAGTTTGAGACAATTAGGGGAGCCCCAATGTCTGTTTGGTGAAGGACCAGCTGAAAGGAGAGTCCGACTTAGAGACTTATTAAGCTAGTGAGTTTTATATAATTATTTGTAATTTTTATAATATTTATATACTTTTATGGTAATTCGGCAGCGTATGCTGCTCTGATGTATAAAAAAATTGTAGATTTATTTTAAATCTAGTCCAAATGAAATAAAGATTTATTATTTATAAGAAATTATTTTAGATTTATATGAGTACTAATTGTTTATATTTATTGGCCTTATTGCCCTTGCACACTTTTTTTAACAAATCAGTTATAGCAATCGATTTTAGAAATACGTCATAATTTTTTATTATTGCTGGGAGCCACATTATTGTACACTGTCTTTTTATTTGAATTTTTTCACTATTTTATAACATTACAAATATTGTAATCAGAAATGAAACTACGTTTATGAAAGTTTTTTATATTCTCAGTCTGGGAGAAGATGCGATACACAAAAAAATGGAAGAGGAAGAGGCGCGTATCGAAAGGGACCGAGGGCGAGAAGGGACGTGGTATCACGAGGGGCCTACTCAACTCAGAGAAGCTAGACTATGGATAGCAAAATACTCCCTGCCCAGGGCTAAAGAGAGGTACATTTCGAATGAATTTGCCAATGATTATTTTTGGCTTAGATGTTTTATTTGCTAGTCTATTATTAATTGTAAGTAATTATTACAGTAATTGTAAATAATTATTATATTAATTTTCGTGTGGCGGTGGTACTGTGGTCAACAGTGTTGACTTCAGATGGTGTTACGTCAATCCTGACCATAGCCACATCGGCCAATGAGTTTTTAATTTAAGTCAAATTACACCACACTCTTCGTACCTAGATGAGGACGTAGCTGTAAATCCTAGTTATTGTCATTGCATTGGTGATAATAAACGTTACCAGCCCCAATCTGCAATCATCAGCGTGTAGAGCTTGAGATCCAAATTCTCGAATCTGAAATTAAGATACAGGGAAGGTGTGGCTCCTTTTAAACCAGTATGGTTAAATATTACATCCCATACAAAATTCTTTGAATTCGTCTAAAATAACCGGCCCGATATATATTTTATAGTATGTTAATATCATTTTCAATTGAAGAAAGATATCAAACTTACTATTTGTCTGTTAGCATGCTCTCAATTTTGATGTAAGATATTGAATTCTGTATGGCTTACGTATAGCTAGATACGCAGGCCCCATGTTCAAATTGCCTTGCAAAAACACATATGGCATGCCTCGATCCACTTGTTCTGGACTCCAAAATAAGTTGAATTCACATTATTTAATGATGTTTTAATAAACAAATATATGTAGTTTCAAAAAATTGTCAATATTAATGTCCAAATATCTTTCCTTTGAAAACAGTAATAATTTTGTATTTCATGATGTAGATCAAATCCAGTGCAAAATTAACACCTTGGTTCAATTTAACATCTAGGTGATTCAATGTGATGCTATCCTTACTATATAAATATCAATGTATGGCCATTTCAATTTCATATCAACCAAGTTCCTTCTCGGACGTGTATCATTTTATTCGTTTGAAGGTAGTATGTCCTAACCGAATCAGAAATCTATATTATGTTCACTCGCCAATAAAGTTTTTGATTTTGCTCAGTGTCGTCTGTCTATATTTATCATCTACATGATTCAACTGTATATACCGAAATGTACTTGGCCTTTTAATAATATATGAATACTTAAAAATTCTTTTCATAATATACGATACATTTTGTAAAGGTTGGCATACGCGCGAGAGCAGATGGCCACCGCTGGCAGTGTGCGCGCCGCCGCCAAGCAAGACTCCCAGCGTCGTGCCTCCGCCATGTCCATATATTGTAGTCAAGTGAATATAAGTTTATACATATACTAGGTTGACCCGCCCGCTTCGCTGGGTAATTTTTATTGTAAATAAAATGGCGAAGGATTTACGGAATTCTAAAAATGAGTAGCCTAGAACCATCTACAAATCATCCCGCATCGAATGGTCCCAGTCCCATGTCTATACGTTTAGTAGTTTTTTACGTGATTGGCGAACAGAGACAACCTATTTTCATTATACTATAAGATTAACTGTTAAATAATACCACGGTTACAAATATTATTTTGAAAAATATGTGTGTGTGTGTGTGTGTGTATATATATATGATATAATATATAGTGATATAGAATTCATCATCTACCAACTGACAGACTTCAATACAGATCGGAAACTATTTCACTATTAATAAACAAACTGTTGCATGATACATAGTCTTTACAATGTGGACCTGCATAACAAAGGACTGTAATCCCATCTGTAAGGTTTAAAATAGATGATAGATGTTATTAAAGTCCTATTATTGTTAAAATTATAATTTTAATAAAATATGATGTTATTTCATTACATTTATCAATGTTCCTAGTATTCACTGCCCAGGTTTAAGAAAAGAATGCTGATTGAGCATTTTGTAAAATTCGAATTGAAGATTGGCAAAATTTTTACTAACACTAATTTTCTAATTGTGCGAATATAGGAATAAAATCTTAATCTGTGACCATCTTAATGATGTATACAATCTTTCATAATGTGTCAATTGCAGATTGGTGACACCCGACCGTTAAGCTTCTGCCGTTTCAGCAGCGACAGCAAAATGCTGATCACAGCCAGCTGGTGAGTATATATATGTTATAGAACTTGTGTACATGTCAAATCTCTATAATTCATTATACTATATAACACATATATCTCAATCTATAGTTAATTCAGTTTGCTATTGTAATAAGTTTTGAACTCGAAAGATGCGTGATTGTCTTTTTGAAGTAGTTACCAATACGGCGCTACAATAACACGCACGCATGCACACATACATACACATTGTGTGCACACCTTAAGAATCGACTTTCATATATAGCTTGCAGTATGCAAATTATATGGTGAGCGAAATAAAGTTTTATGGAATATATGCAACATACTCCATAAGGCTTTAATATGGAGTTGATAAGCACCAGTTTTTTTATTTTTAAAATTAAATAATCATTAATAGTACATTCTGTAATTTTACAAATCTTATTTTTATTTAATGCCACTTTCATTAAATGTAATATATATTTCATAGTTACAGGAAGTAAATAAAGTTATAAGATGTGTGCCTAGGGATCTTGAGGGTATCTCTTAGGAATACAGATTCTTATATCTTAAAATTCTAGAATAATTTATTAGCCATGTGTCAATAACAAGATTAATAAACTAGTAGAGATAAAATAAATGTACTATTAGTCATTTTATTAAATATTGTTTTATTCAATAAAAATAATATGATAATAAAATTTAATCAATGAATGGGAACTCGTAAATATCTCTCCTGATACATAGTTATAACATTGAAACTAAAATCGCAAAACAATTCAATTTTTTTTTTTGCCAAGATGGAAGACTCATTTGTGTTTATCTGTACTATGAATGAGACACACCTACACCTCGTGTGTGAACATACACTTTTTGTTAAGAAACAAAAAGTGAAAACTTAATTACATTCCACTCCCAGTAAACAAATTTATTTTTATAAAATTATTGGACTTTGATATACATTTCGTTTACATCGTTTGGGTGTTCAGGTCCGGTATGGTTAAAGTGTGGTCGGTGCCAGGTTGTGTGCCGCTGCACACTCTCAGGGGACACACGCACAACGTCAGCGCCGCTGTTTTTCGCCCTGACACGACCACACCACAATATTTTTTGGATAAGGTGAGTGATTTGAATAGAAACACATATTTTTAATAATAGTCTTTTCCAGTATTGAAGAACATTTTTTTTTTTCAATAATTTATTCAGTAGTAGCTCGCGAGAAATGATTAATGGATCAATGACACAAGAGATTTTTTTTTGTGTTTCTCCCCATGAAAAAGGGAAGGAGGGGGAAAACCCGTCATGGGCAGTCCGTGCGTACGGGGCGCACGGGGTGTGGCCGACTCGCACGGATTAAAAACCCCCTGAAGCGTAAAAGCGCCTGCCGTTAGCCCGTAGGCTTTTATAACTTCATCTAAAGCGGCCGGGAGGCACAAGGGATGCTAACGACACGAAAAGTTGTTGAAACCCTTCCGGGTTACCACAATGTAATAACGTCATAGTTGACAATTGTGCCCCGGGAAGAGGCATAGTAACTAACTAATTATCTATTACAATGTGTAATAAATTAAATAACAGACGACGCTTGTAAGCGAGTAATGGGAAGGGATTGCAAAAAATCGCTAAGAGCGGTTAAAAAACTAACGGTTAAAGTCGAGGGCTCTAGGCCCTTAAGTCACTGAATACAAATTTAAAATTTAAAAAATAACCTGTAATCGTTACGTAAAAACGTAACGTAACATGGCTGAATTAATTCAGAATTGGATTATACACGATAACAGAGTTTGACCGCTAACAGTCGACGCTCGAGCATTGTCCCGCCTCAAAGACTGCTGCTGGTCGACAAATGCGCTCGCCATCATGTAGTCAATGAAAAACAGTTTATTTGTGTAAAATACACGAAATAAGTAAAAAACGATCGGTATCGGAAGCGTGATCCTGCGGCAGCGCACCCTTGGTGCAGAAACCGGGCGCGGGCTCGGCGTGCAGACGGTGCAGTAACCCGGAGTGAACACACGGGACGAACGCGTATAGCTTGACTGTTGACGCATGGTGAACACTACATGTTACCACTTACACTCATACATGCGCGGAGCTCAATACTTCGGAACGCGGCTCAAAGGAACATTACACACAGTAACACACTAAACTAAACGTGGTCCAGGTGACTGGACCGAAGGCGATCGATCGCGACGGCGGAACAACTGGAACTCCACACAAGAGAGGTGTGCAATGATTGTACCATGTGATAGACTGTGGTCTCTGTCTACCCTTTCGGGAAATATGCATGAGGTTATAAAGAAAATAATTAATGAAACTGAGTAATTATATATTTTTAAGTGTTATCATTTCTAATAATAAGACAGAATCTTACTCAATCAATCTTATAACAGAAATATGTATTTCTATTTTTAAAATTACAATTATCAAAAAATAAAATTATATTTTTGGGTATGAAATTATACTTATTCATTTGTGACTCACATGCTTATTTTAATAGATCTATAGAGACACATGCTTAAAATAGGATTTTTAGAATTATCTCAAATGTATACATATACCAATATCATTTGAAAGTCTCATAAAATCTCACCATCTCCTTTGTTTATAAATAATTTGGTACTATTTCTTGCATTTAATTTGAAACACAAGTGGTAAGTCATCGAGAGATGAAATCCGGCAACAGAAAAAATTGTCTAACTAAGGTAGCTCCTCGGTATTTATCAAAGTTTATATCACTCCAATAAGACAATAAAAGCTTTCAATGAATAATTGCAATAATAATGTGGCATGATACAAGTACAATGAATTCTTTTTTTTAACTTAGATTGAAGCTTCAGAAAAAGCCGGCAAGGACCAGGAACCCATGGAGGTGACGAGCGAGCAACCCTCCGAGGCGTGCACAATGGCCAGCTGCGCCTACGACGGCACCGTCCATCTGTGGAACTTCAAAAGGTTAGAGCGATTCCAATCCCTCCCACGATCTTTTCATTTTAGATTGAGAGGTTTGTACCTGAAGCCATCTACGTAAACACAAAGCAAGATGCTTTGGAATTGCAGCTACGCCTCTATTTCTCGGACGTCCTCTAGCAACATTTGCTCTGTGGCAAGTCCTCACTCTTTCCGCAGAACAAATGTTTTAATTTGACTCAAAAACTCCTCGACTTTAGAGTGGAGCCATTCTGTGGTCATTATGGCAGCGCATAGATGGGTCGGCTTCGGTTGTTTCATTTCGTGAGAGTTCCGGTGGCCTATGCCCTCCACCACCTCACCCGCCTTTCCACCAGATGTCTGCGAATGCTGCAATGATCACATACTCCCTGGTGGTTCGCGAGCTCGTTTGCCTTTCGAAAATGTTATTAAAAAAGCCTAATTTACCCATCCTGATTCGGAGGCAATGTTTTCTATTAGTAAGCGACCACCACTCATATAATATTATATTATATGTTAACAGTATAATCTTTATGTTTACTATTCATATAGCTGTACACTTAATCATATGTGTTTTCAGTGACGAGCCGATGGCGTCTCTGGAGGGGCATAGTCCTCACAGAGTAGCGCGCGTGGAGTTTCACCCCTCAGGAAAGTTTCTCGGCGCATGCGTCTTCGACCACTCCTGGCGGCTCTGGGACCTTGAAAGCGGTAGGTATCAATATTATCTATGCCTTGCACAATCTTGCATTTCAATCAAAATAAACTAGTCAAAATGTTAATTCTTTAAATTCACGCATAAAATAATCAGCAGTTATCTACAGTTGAAACTATATAGCATGGGTTGAGAAATTTTGTTTTAATGGATGGTTTGTGTTAAACAAAACCTGAAATCATACAAATGAGATTACTTTTTTAATACAAATCATTACACAGGTGCTCTCGGAGAAGCCTCAAGCACCTGCTTATGATAATTACCTATTTACATAATCAATATAATATATTGTTGTTTAAGCCCTACTCGACATTGCATTTGCTACAATATCTATTTTTTTCTTCGAAATGCTGTAATATAGAATAGTAAATCCTATCAATAGGGTATATCCATAATTTTTCCATGATTAGGTAACAAATATAAAGACAGAAAAATGAAGATTTTGAAATAAATGATTTTTCGTTTTGTACTACGGTACAGTTTTTGGTACAAATTTGGTTTGGTACTTTGTTTGATAGGACATATATAAAAATCGCGCTGTCGGACACAATTTCTGGATATAAGACGGCAGCATAGCCCCCACATCGAGCCAATGGATCAGTGTCGTGAATCTTATTTTTTTCCCAAATACTAGTTTCATCATATAATTTTCCTTCAGCGGTTAAGTGATCTGTAATTTGCATGTCAATCTAATTTAGTTAGTAAAAAAAAGTTGTTGGTACTGCTACTTTTGTGAGCTCTTCATACTGAATGATTTTCGCTTCACATATAAAAAACAAAAATTTGTCTATGTCAAAAAGAAATTATGATCCTTACAATCGCCAAATTTGATGTATTCTGCATATAATACGCAATTTTGTCGCGCAGGTGTTGAGGTACTGCATCAGGAAGGGCACGGCAAGCCGGTTTACTGCATAGCGTTTCAGTGCGACGGCTCCCTCGCCGCCACCGGGTGAGTGCGGGGGTGGGACCTTCGTTAGAGGACGCGCATGCGCTATTTTCATAGATCGGTCCTTTAAATTGTCCCCATTTTCAGTATTACAAAACACAAACATTGATATAAATTTAAAATTACTATTGTATGTTACTATGCGACAGCTAACTAAGAAATTATAGGAGGATAACATATTACTATTTAATATTGATAGATGTGCAATTGATGATTTCTAAGTTAGGGTAATAAAAACGCGCTTACTCATCAAAATCAATCAAGATGTAACACAATGGAGGCAATATCGAGCAACTTGCCATGCGCAAAATAGTGACGGTTAGCGAGGTTTAAATACGGAAATATGGAGATAAAAAAAAATGCGATAAGTATATGTTCTTCTTCTCATTCTCGCGACGACTGACGAGATAAAGCGACAAAAGAGATAGCCTTCATCTACTCGGTGTTCATCTGCTGTAGAATTCTTTTATAAAAATATTTATTACTAACTGATCATCACCTGCCCCCTGGTTTTTATTTTGGATTAAGAAAATCAATAAAGAAAAAAGGTAAAATGTCTATTTAATTAAATAAATAAAAAGGTCTAAAAATATTGCATACACAACGGCGCGTGCGCCGACGACTCCACCTCAGCGTTTACAACGCCGCCGTGGCCCCACATACTATAGAGTAATCGCGCGTGATATGCATTCGTGCTTAGCGAGCACGTGGACGGCGTATGCGCATAGGCCATACATACAAGACGTTATGTCGTATATGTATATGATCTGTTTGAAAAAGAAATTGCATATTTTGTAATCTAATTTTTTTATTATTAGCGGCTTTGATTCCTTCGGCCGCGTGTGGGATCTGAGGACGGGGAGGTGCGTGATGTTCCTCGAAGGTCACCTGGGCAACATCTTGGGCGTGGACTGGGCGCCCAACGGGTACACGCTGGCGACGGCGGCGGCCGACAACACCGCCCGCCTCTGGGATCTGAGGAAAAGGGCCAATCTGTACACTCTGCCGGCGCACACGCATCTCTTAAGCGGTATGAACTATAATTGCTTCACGCTATGCAAGTTTGTTGAAATGCTGTTTTCACAGTTTTGATTCTGTTTATGGCAACATTTCCTAAAAGATGAACGACATTATATTTACAATTATTTTAAATTGGTGTCCGTTGAAATCTTCATACAAGTGTGTGTGATATATCTTGAGTACATTCAATCATTGCATGAAAACATTTAAAATTGACTTATTTTCAGACTGACGTGTAACTTGTGAAGTGATGTGAGAATAATTTTAAATAATAATGTTTCTTTATACGACATTTTGAGCAATATTTTTAACTTTGTATATTTGTCTCCCACTTTAAATATTTCTCGTTAATCGGAAACATAAACAATATCAGTTTTATTATTTCCATCACGCATAACAAAGAGAACATATATGGAACGCACACCTGTGGCAACTGTTCTCTCCACACATATGATGCAACTTTGTACACTGTCTGTTTATAAATATTTTTTGATGACGTCTATGTTTTCGTTTGTAATAAGGGTCATATCGTGAACAGGAGCTTATGTACGACGTCATCTGTTGGTGCATAAGCGAACTAAGTCGCTAAGTATGAGTTTGTTTCCTATGCACTAACGCCATCTGTAGGCGTATATGTGATTGAAGTCGGTAAATATGAGTCTATTTTTTTATCTCAATCACTGCTGCGATATTCTGAGGCGATGAAAAAAAATTCTACCAACAGTGGATCGTGATTATGTCAAACGCCATTCTTAGATTCATGAAAGAATGCAACACGTATCATGATTTAACTTTCACACATAAATTAAACATCATCCTATCTCGTCATATTTCATACTTTCAACACAATCGGCCCGTATTGAATAAACTCAGTTCTTAAGAAACTCGACTTGAAACATTAATTCGTATTGCCTCTTCCAATTGCCCGAATGTCCCCTTACACACAGACGTATCCGTGTAAGACTTGAGGCCAGCAGGATAAATGTCGGTAAATAACATGGAGGGCCCCATTCGTTTACATCAAAATGGGGGGATGATTTGTTACGGAAATCCGCTATCTCGAATAGACGAAATGGTCTTCGAAATTTCGACTCGTGTTTGTTACATATAAATATTACAATGACAATTGTTTAAATTTTTTAAAACCGAGATTAACTAAGTTAGAAACGCGACACTAACGCGAGGGGTTTGAATTTGTTTTTCTAACAATTGGTTATTGACAAGTAATGCAATCAAATGAAAAGTATCGCTGTCTCATTCTGACCTTATAAAACTATCACATATACAAATATGCCCTTAAATCCAAAAGTTATGCATAAATATTGATATTATCAAATAGTTACCACCCGTCATTCTTCCATATTAAAATATGGAATTATTTTAAAAGCGGCCATGAGTGCGTTCGTGCGCGCGCGTGTGTGTGTGTGTGTGTTCATATGTCATATCTTCCAACACAGTACCATCTGATCTCAAACTAAGCAAAACGCTTGTTCTGTGGACACCAGATAATTTATACAATACATATATATATGTATAATATATATATATATATATATATTATTTGTAATTTTACATATGTAATACATAGGGACCCCCAGATTCGAAACAAACATTAATTTTTAATTAAATGAATGTTCGTCTTGCGCGGAAATCGAACTCACGCCCGTGGCGCAGCGAGCAGGATCATCGGTTACAGATGCCGCTGCGCCGATCGGGCAGTTAAAATTGTTCGTCCACGTGTTATCCGAACGGGCGGCGTTATGGGATACATCGCTGAAAAGATTCTATTGAATGAAAACATTATCGATTTTGTACACACGGTGCAGACGTGCGGTACCAGCGCAGCAACGGCCACTTCCTGACGACCGCCTCGTACGACGGCACGGCCCGGCTGTGGTCCAGCCCGGCCTGGCATCCGCTGCACACGCTCTCCGGCCACGACAACAAGGTGATGACCAGTGGAACTCCTTAATTTCTTCCAGGCTCCGTGACGGAGGCGTCGGACGCGTTGCTATTTATGTCCAATGTGTATTTTTACCGGAGGGAAGTCAATTGAAAACCTTTCGCTGTAAGAGGGCCGCGGGGCACGTTAAGCCGCGCACGTTGTCGCAGCCCCCGAGCCTCGTTGGACCGTCGTCGGAGGCTCGAGTTCCATGTTCCTTGGCCTGATATGAAAAGATCGTGGGCGGGTGTGCTTCGGCAGTGGGACGATTAAAAAGAAACCTGATACGTTATATAATTGTTGTAACATAAAAATTAACGAAACACGTCGTAACTCTTTATACAATCTAATACGACAGTCAAACCGGGATTGCGCTGTGTTGAATGAACTCATACCCGTTAGTTTTGTGTTTCTCGGCACCTGTGCTTTGTTGATAATGCTGCGGGCCCTCACTGATTTTCTGAGGGTCGGTCTTAGAATAAAATTAAGTTAGTTGTTTTTATTGCGTCTCTATTGGAAGTATGAATAAATAATTAGCATGAATGGTTACATAGTGGTCCTATTGAATTTTTTTTTTTTATTGAATGGCTCAGTTTTTTATTGAGAGTTCACTACGTAACCACCACACCGTGCAGGCAAGTTAGAGAATCGCAGTTCGTGTGGTCTTCACAATTCTTAACTGTTGCTCATCGTAAACACATTTAAAAGTTGGTTGGTTGGCAACGATGGTTGCATTACTGAATTCATATTTTTAATAAGACCGTTTGACCTATTCCTTGGCCGACGTTTTATAATCTTTAGATTTTGGAGTCATCCCAACATAAATATGATCAAGTAACGCCGCAGACCGAATTGAATTCTAGCCGGGTGTCATCGCTTTTGTAATGGGCGAAGATACCGTTCGAAAACAGAGGTTTGATGAAAAAAATCAGAGGCTCGCATTTCACAGGCGGGATAGTAACAAAATAGCTTGAAAAGATAATGTCATTAAATTTCAAAGTAAAGTGTGTACATGAAAATTGTAATACTTTTCTATTGATAAGACTGCCTTTGATGGTTAGTGTCCCTGAAACAAATTCAAACACATTTGCATATTTTACTGGTTGTCTTAAAACAAAATGATGTGTATGTACAGAAAAAAAAATTGTGTATAAACAAGGAGGTAGTGTAGCTCACGAGTGTCCTTCTGTTTGCAGGTGATGAGCGCCGACATATCCATAGACAACAAATTCATAGTGACCTGCTCTTACGACAGGACTTTCAAGTTGTGGGCGCCGGATTTGTCATAATTTACAATTTTTACTTTTACAATGGAATGGAAACGAACAATTCTAAAGTGAAATAATTACTGAATATATGAATATCATTTTGTTTACCCTCTTTAATTTTTATACCTACCTCTTATTCTATTCAAGTAAAAATACATTAAATATCGAAAAATGTTATTATTTAATTAAAACCATTTTGCATTCACTTCTCATATTATTATCATATAAATTAAATTTTAAACATATTCAAATGGTTGCCGATATAAATTAACTAATAACTCAACACATCAGTTCAAGTTCTGGTTATTGGATCGTTAATTATTTTTTTATAATCCACATGCAGATCGCAAATATGAATTATGCACTTGCTTTAACGATGAGGGGAAACTTGGAACGAAGACGGCTTGTCGAAAATGGGTTACCAAAGTTTTTAAATACATTTAAACTTCGCATTGGTCTAGCCACGTCTGGTGAATTGGCTCCGTGCAGACTATAGCGTGCGGAATTAAAATCGATTGCAGCGCCGCAGTGGCCAAAAAACTGTAGCAGTATAGACTCTCGTTGACAAAAGAAAAATAGACCACACAAGTTGTTGTAGTATAGTGGTTAATAAAAATACTGGAAGAAACTACTGCCCGTTTGTTTACTGTATATGAATTGTATTTCAACTATTAGCTGTCCGTCAACAACATGATGTGTTTGCTGTTGTGGCGATACAATCAAATCAAAAACAACTTTATTTCATAGGTAATAGATATTACTCTTGAAATGCATCAATACAATTGTTTTAGACAATAAAATTACCACCCATTACAAATGCTGATTCACTTTAACGAATGGGCAAGAAACTCGAGATTTGCTTTTTTTTACTCATCGATACAAAATATTGAGTAATTAATAATTTAGTACATTAAAAAAAATTTAATAAAAAGCAACCTG
The DNA here is from genome assembly GCA_005406025.1 of Eumeta japonica. Lineage (NCBI taxonomy): Eukaryota > Metazoa > Arthropoda > Insecta > Lepidoptera > Psychidae > Eumeta > Eumeta japonica. Next base: position 35,038 of record BGZK01000890.1, read on the forward strand.
ATAGTTGAGCAGTTAAATCCCAAGGGATTTTTACATTAAGATACTCAGACACGGTATACGAGCCTTGGCCATTTAACTTCTGTTTAACAGAGTTAAAATTTATACAATAGCAAGTTTTGAATTTCAGCTGGGATCTCAAATGATTTACTAACTTTGTTTAGAATGTTATGGATGTCGCTCGTTTTTTTGGAATGATTCTATAATTATTTCTCTTGACGTATACCAGGTTTGCGTATATGTATAGACCAGTTCCGGATTTACCATTAGTTGGTGTAGACATCATAGAGGATCGTATGCGATAAGATCTCTCAAGTTGTGTTACACTAATTTTAAATTATCACTAAGCAAGGATTCGATAAAAAAAGGGTATCACAAAATTTCTGAATGTTTAGAGGATGTATATTCATGGAGATGGACAATTTTCTTGTAGGTTTGTTTCTTTGTGTGACAGTTATATTTGATTGATTGTCATTGTGTATATAATTAAATTTAAAACAGCTAACCTCGAATTTTTTGCTTGTTTTTGAGAAATAATTGGCTTCCGAACTAGTATTAACTTCATAGTACGAGAGCCCACGACCAAAATTTTTGTCTCATAGCAATACGGCCAAAACCGCATCAAATCGATAGATACGATTATCCTGAACTCGAAAATACCAATATCAGACATTTTCCGCGTAGCGTTTGATCTGACCGAATTTTCAAAATTGTCAAAGAATTTTACCGAACTGCATCATAGCAATATGTCTGATTTGCAGACTGTAGTTGAATGATAGTTCTGAGATACCGGAAACATATTTTCAGACGTTAGTGGTGTAGCGCAAACCCGTAAAATCACTTAAAAATTAAAAATGAGACAAAAAATGTCTCATAGCAATACGTCTGAAAATCTTTTTATTAGTAAATTTTGGTTATTTGATGCGAACAAAACAATTTTCAGACGGAAATGTGAACGCATTAAATTTTGAGACCGTTTTGAAAATGTTAACAAATTTTACCGATCGGTATCATAGCAATATGTCTGAAAATTGTTGGACATGATAAAATAAGTTGTCCACATGTGCAAAAAATTTATATCAGACAAATTAAGTGTAGCACCTTCTCTATCAGACAACTTTTCGATACTCAGATATCATTTAAAAATCGTATTGAGGCATCTTGAATTCTCTGTTACAAACCAATGAATACGGTGCGACCCTGAATTTATTAGATGATAATTAACAAAGAATTTACCCGAAACCGTAACATTGAAGTTGAAGGACTGTAATAAATCGCACAAAAGGAAACTGGGATGAGGTTGAAAAAAAAAACGGTTTATTCAAAGTTACAAAATAAGAAAGAAGTAATGACATCTGTCATCTGTCAAAGTACATATAATAGACAAGGGAGATTCTTGAATATCTATGAAGGCTGTAAATTTAAAAAAAACATTTAACAGAGGCGTCGGCCAGGCGGCTCCGAAACGTTATTTTCGTTTTTGGGAGTATATGCTACACTTAAAGTGTCTGAAAACAGGTTTTTGGTAATCCTGGCAGCAATACGAAAAGTTTAAAAAAAAATTATCCGTATTGCTATGATACAGGTCGGTTAAATTTGTTGACATTTTCAAAAATGCGCTCAGGCTATATGCTACGCGCAAAATGTCTGAAAACAAACTTTTTCGTAATACAATTATAAAATCTATGTACATTTTCACTATCAGACGTATTGCTATAATACCGACTGCCTTTTTTTTTTGACACAGCAGAAATGGCCTCCCACGCAGTTGCTACACTTTCGACCGTTACTACACACCTAGTCGGGTTCAGAATCATACAATCTACCGATTTTATAGGGTTTTTGCCGTATTGCTATGAGACATGGTTTTGGTCGTGGGCTCTCGTAATACATAAGATAATAATGTATTTCAGATGTTATATAAACCTTGAAAGGAAGATATTTTAGAAATTGAAACCATATTAAAATTTGTGAATACGTATATAGTGTTCCATTCATTAAATGTTCCATATCATTTAATGGTCACATCACAGTTTAATAATGTTCCTATCCTGTTGTACTTATTTTTACGTTACCTGCGCGCGCGCAGGCACCGCTTGTATAGGGAATGCATACAGTATATTTTCGACATCGAAAAAGGTGACTTTGTTAATTTCAATATCTATGTATCAAAAGCTATCGTGCACCCACACGGGTGTCAAGCGCACGCCTACGGCGCACCCTTTAGGCCACGGACCGGAGCACAGCGGCAGCGGGGCGGGCGCGACGAGCGGACCGAGGGCGTCATATTGTTGATTGTCTCTATCAACAACCTGTTTGTTGTCAATGTTGGCGACACCGCTAATTTAGTGTTGTGCGTATAGTAAGTTATTTTTTTTTTGTGATGGATAGCTAAACATAAATCTCAGTTGTGTTATCAGAACCATCTTTATGGAAAAGCAGAAGGCAACATTATAAGGATAGGCGAATCTTTGTATTCTTCTATTCATAAAATTTTCGGGAGTATTGCCTTAAATCTTATTATTGTCATAGAATTCGCATTTTTGTTTTCTTTCTTTGTTCAAAGCATGAAATTGTTCTTGACCCAATAATAAATCGTAGTGAAAAATAAACTTCCGAAAAATATTGTCGTCGATAGTTCCATGTCTTCTGTAAGGGCACACGGGGCATAGGCCCGGGGCCCCCGGAATTCCGACATCGTCGTCTAACTTGTGATTAAAATTACATTCATTCATGTAATATTTGATTTTTTAGAAGTGTCCCAAACTCTCGAGCACCTAAAGTTCAAAGTTCTGTGTGTCCAAGGGCCTCGGTTTTCTGTCTAAGGTTCCTGTCTCTGTGCCTAAGGATCCCGACTTTGTGTGCCCAAGGGCCCCTGCATAACCTAAGCCGGCCCCGGTCGTCGACGTATATTAGATCCGTGTATATACGAGCTATCGCCGCTCGTCTCGAGGACACTAAGCTGTCGCTGTGTCACCACCCAGCTCCGCTGCCGGTGCCGACATGCAGCTCGCTTGACTCCAGACCGCGGCTTTACCCATCGAGATGACGCAATAGCATCCGGATTGCGCCGATCCGGTGTGTGTCCATCTTCGGAACTCATGAATACAGAACGTTTACGAGCATGGTTATCGGATATTGCTAACACAATAATAATTGTTATGAAAAGTACTGAACGTCTCGCACTTGACTAGTGATGACGTTTCGTTGAACCGCCGATTGGATTACGAAGCATACATTCAACACATACGAAATACAATAGAGTTGATCTGTATTTATAAACATTTTTTTCAAAAAATTAAAAATCGTAGTTAAACCATTAAAGAGTTTAATTTAAATCCTAAACAGGCATTACTTTTAAAACCACGATACAAAAAAAAAAGAATTTTCGGCCTCTGTGCGCAAAAGCAGAGATAATATGAGTCATGAACTACGACAATATACCTATATATACAATTCACTGCTTCTCCATGCGTCGTGTATTTATATTCTCTATGCGTATTATAATAAAGAAAATATGCTTATTTCATCGACAAAACTCTTGTTATTATTTAACTCCATATTTACAGGTTTTCTTCAATCGATGAGCTAGAAACTAAAGTGGTCTATGTAACATTTTTATCAAACTACACTTTTATGCATAAACAAACTTAAAAAAATAAATTCTATTAATGCAAAACTGGTCTATGTTACGTTTCGGCACAGATGATTTGTACCATAAAAATGTATATAATTAATTTCATATAAATCCATAAATCCGCAATAAATTTAAACACGCGTTGCCCGTGTTTTTTCAGAACTTTAATAATGCTACATAGACTGGGCTCGTCGTGCTATGTCTATTGTGAGCCCGTGACGGTCACCCGTTTTACGTTTGCTTCAAATATTGTATTAGTCAAATTTTCATTTTAATATTGCCCTGTATACTATCCCGTATTGTAACTAAACGAAGAAGAAAACTGAGGTTGAGCGGCGCTAGAGTTGTGCGCGCACAGCCGCAGGCTAATAGAAGTGTGAGATTAAGGGCCTCTTCCGCCATCTTGAAACTGAATTTTGACAAATAGTCACTTTTAAAATTAAGTTTACGTTACACGTCTTCTTTATAACAATTTTCAAACCTAAAAAACGTAAAAAGGAAGACATGGAATCGCTTTTACGTAAGATGCAGATTTAATTTAAAAAGTGATTTTTAATTGAAAATAAACTCAAAAGGGGGCGGTGGAAGAGGCTCTTGGTTTTCATGTACATAAAACTAGGAATACAAAAAAAATACACCAGTTATGAATGTTTCATATTTATTTGTACGTCAATCAAGTACATCAATTTACAAGCGCGAGCGCACCTCTCCTATTTACAAACTTTTAATACTTAATTAAACACAACACTTAATTGATCTAACGCGTAGGAGAATTTCACTTACTATGTATAATATTTACAAACCTTAATTTATAAAAAAAAAATAATAATAATAACTCTTGTTCCCACAATTCGTCGTTTTTTTTTATAATAGAGATCAAACATCTTTAAACATTAAACATTTCGGTTAGCGCGCAAACCGCAAAACCGCGACTGTCTCGTATGTTGCACCGATAGGACTCGAAAATGCAATGTTGAAGCGACGCCATGACACTCGGGGTCCGGTGTTGACATATGAGATCGTCGTGCGTCGGCGCAGGACGTGAAATGTGGTCACTCCTAAAACTCTAGGGAATATGTTTATCGGGAAAATCATTTTTTTTTTTCGACAATCCGAATTACTACGAAATTGCTCGGTTGGGAAAATGCATTTTATTTTCTCCTATCAAATTCAATCGGATAAACCTTTTTTTTAGTCATAGCTTAAAAGGTGAGATCATTCGATTTCATAGTATGCGAGGTCAGTTAAAACAATAAAAAAAATATATACAATTTTATTTTAAATCAGGTACGGGTTCACAGAAAGGAGTTGCGCAGAACTATATGTGAAGCAGGTTTTGCCTTTTTATTGGATTGGAAACCGAAGAGGTGACTTTGAAAACGTCCCAAGTGCCAAACGAATACAGGAGATGCGAAAAGATGAGGCGTGTGTATCGTATAGAAATCGGGCAAAACGGGGCTCCCGCCCCGGGCGGCAGTTTCAGAAAGCACCAAAATCATAATACCGTTGAAAAAAAACTTGCTCCACAAAGCGCCTATTATCTAACGCACGTTGTTCTATCAATTATTCATTTGTATTAAAACACTCAGTCGGTTTTTGAACACGTCTTAGGGTTAAATTTCGAAATGCGCTGCGAGCAGCTGAAGCGCAGCGTTTTTAATGGTTTTTTTTCCTTCCAAGAAATATGATTTTTTTTTATACAAAGATTTAGTAGAAAAAAATCATTATTTACATATCATTATATTAATCAGTAGTTATATATCATTGGAGCTTCACCTAATAACTTTGAAAACCTCAAAATTCAAAAATGACAGGTTTAAAAAATGTATATAGGAAACATATTATAAACATGAATTGTTATATATTTCCTATATGCAATTTTATGAAAAAGTTATTAGATAATAAAGAGGTCCAATTTATTAGTCTTCTTATAATCTGATCATAAAAATGCCAAATTGTGAGTTTTTTTTTTTAAGGACTTATCTCAAACACCGAAGAGGGGTGCCATTATCAAGTCACTGCTCCGGTTAAAAAAAATCGTAGATCCGAGGTTGGCTAGTGTTCAGTTGAAACTCCTCGAAGTAGTATAATTTGTGGCGCGTCCGGGAAAAGAGACTATAGAAATTTTTTCAACTCGAACGCGTGCGCCGTCACACAAAATCGACGCGATGGACTCAGCCGCTAGGTTGATTCGTGTAGTGGAATCAATAGAGTGTGCGTCTATGTGTATGTGTGCACTAAACGTAGGGGTTAGTGATACGAGAATACGACGGGATAGTTCATACAACAATCTAATTCAATGTGGACATGTGGCTTTCAATAAATTTATCAAAGGATTTGCTCATAATATACGTAGCGAAGTTTAACCGAAGTTATGTCAATAGATTGTCATCTTTATAACCCAGCCGATGCAGTGGCTGATATCTAACGCGTGTATGGATTAAATATATAATTTTCAAAGTATTTTACTGTTAAGTCGTTTCGAAAGGTTTAAACTCAAACCAAATGCACCATTCGGTATATACCTCGGAAACATCAAACAAACTGTTCACCATTTAAAGGGGCAACTGAGCATGCGCGCCGCCGGAAAGTGGGTGATCATCGACGCCCATAGACACTCCCGACCTCGGAGAAGTCATTAGTGTGTTGCCGGCCTTCTGGGAAGGAATAGGATATCCCCTTCGATTACTGTCCGATAAAAATAATGTTTCTACGTTGGAAAATATTCGCTCTAATGACTGACAATGAGTTCTTAGGATTATCGCTTAATGTCGCCTCAGTGTTGCTCTGCGCAAACTCGGCAAGCTCAGATAAACTTATCTGCTTTATCAACCCTGTGATTACACAGAGATCTACAATGGCTACGGCATGATTTTTCCTTTGACTACCCGAATGCGGATCTATAGTTTGAGTTTCGAGGGGGTCGTGGATTGGTTTCTTCTTAAATTGAAGATTCAACATCTTATGTATGTCAAAAATCATATAACAAAAAATCATACATAATTCCGAATGGTCATGGCCCCCCCACCCTTCCTCATTCCCTAGATCGGCGGCTGCGACTAAACTTAATTTTCGGTTACACCGTTAAAAACGAACAAGATCAAAAGAGGTAGTTCTGCAAGATTCGTATGACGCGTATAAAATAGGCCTGACGATAATAACGACGGACGCCATCTGGCGAACAGAAGTGAAAACAAAATTATATTTTATTAAAATAGTACGGCTATCCTTAAAATGTCCACAAGCTAAGATTTCAATACTTAATATTTATAAAAATCGATACCTGTAAAAGTCTCCGATGGATACAGTCACGTGTTTTGCAATCTGCGAATTCCAAAACGAAAAAAAAAATACATATTATCACATAGAGACTTAACGACTAGACTCAATTCTTAGTGGTGGGTGTACTGCCTACCCCCATATTCAATAAATTCGGATAGCCCCTGAACTGGCCCGCCATCAGCTCCCTGTACAACGCCAACTGCCTGGGGTCCATCTGACCCGCGAGGCTGCTGTACAGAGCTGTCATGTATATGCTGGGGTCCATGTACGGCGACATACCCTGAGGTTGCATCTTGGACAAATCGACCAAGTTCGACGGAGGTTGCGATTTCGCGGCGGCGGTGGTCGCCGTGTTCGCTTCTTCCCTGCTGTTGATCTGGTAAGTAGGAACTACAATGTTGCTGACTTTCCTATCTTGGTTCGTCGCTCTGGGCGAATGGCTCTGGGGGAAGTTTTTGTATTCCTTGGGAGGAGTCGGCGTTTTGTTTGACATGAACTTGCCGTTGGAGGACCTCTTCTGGGGCGGCCTGGGCGGCTTCGCCTGGTTCTGTTTGGGGCTGACTAGCGTTATCTCTAAATTGGAGCCGACTACCGCTTTGCCGTCTAGTAGTGTGTAATTTTTGGACAAGTTCTGTGGGGTCGTACCGATTTTCGGCGACGAGGACGGTACATTGGGCACCCTAACTATTTCAACGGCGGGTTTCTGTACGGGCGGGGTGTGCGAGGTTTTGCAGGTTAGATCTAGGATATCGGGAGCGGGCGCGGGTGTGGGAGTCGTCGTCAGTACGGCCCTCGCGGGTTTGATGGGGGTGCCTTGCAGTATGTGAGGTGGGGGCATGAAAGGGTCCTTGGGGTTGCCGTATACGGTCTTCTCCGGCCCGGACGATCCGAAAATTCCCTTGCCCTGTATAACTTTAGGTGGCTGTATACCGTTGGCGTAGTTCGGCGGCATCATGTTGTACATTTGGAACAGTTGCGCCTGAGTTATTATCTGGTGCTGCATCGCCGGGTTGAGGCCCAACATCGCGGCGTGGGACGTCAGCAGGTTGGCGGGAGCGGCGGCGGGCGCTGACCAGTTGTTGGGCACGGCGGTCACCTCCAGGCCCCTCTCCTTTAGGATGTCCAGCTTTTTCTTCTTGGCCGCTTGAGGACTCTCCGGATATTCGTCCAGGTCTATGATCTCCGGGGTCTTCGGCTTGTAGGGCACTTCCACGATTTCGTCGTCGGAGTGGTCGTGATTAGTGGACGTGACTTGCGGCGGTGGCATGTTGAACACGGACGGGGGGGAGCACGAGGCCGAGTCCGGTCGCAGAGGGGGCACGGGCGCTGTAACAACGTCGGGGGCACGCTTTAATTATATTTCAATTAAATAACATATGATTTACGGCGATATTTCTACATTTTCCATTTATATCTAGAATGTATATCAATATTTAGTAACTAGAAGAAAATATTAAATTGAACGGAGGCACTATTCAATGCCTTATAAATGTTGTTATGAATAGAAATATACTCACTGGTGCGTGCTGGAGCGGGAGCGGGGGCGGATACGGGGACGGGGACGGGCCCGAGGACGGCGCCGGCGCCGGGGACGAGGTTGAGCGGCGCGGGGGGCGCGGAGGCGCGGGCCGGCTTCACGCGCACCGACCTCAACGAGCTTCGGCCAACTGGACGACTCTTCTGAAACGATATTTATAAATGGTAAATAGAATTAAGAATGCGAAGCGGTTTGTATTCAAATAAAATTAGGGGACGATTTGTGCTTATCTCGCCTGTAACATTGATTTCAAAGTTTCACCTAAAACTTAATTTAAATTTTACACATAGAAATAAATCAGAATCAAAAAAATACTATAACTTTATTTAAGACTATTTTCTGACTCGTTTCAAATGAAAATTTACAATGCCTGAAATTACCGATGCAAAATCAGCTTCGGCCAAAGTCGGTAGTTAAATAAATGTCTGCTGAATCCACTCTTACGCAGCAAATTAAAAAAAAAAATACATGCTGAGACAAGAAATATTCTCGTATTTTGTAACTAATTGGAATTTAATCAGTTTACAATTAATTAATTGATCTTATAACATGACAAGGCTGGAACGCACATGTTTCTAGCTGAAGCAAAAATGAATGTTTGAAAGTGATGCGTTGAAGCATCCCCTTTTGCCGCCGACTTTGGCCGTAAAGAGTATTACCTGTTTCGGTACCTTCAGAATTCTCAGCTGACATTAGGTTAACATGTAGGGAACATCGAGCCTTAAAAATATATACATTGAAAAAAAAAAACTCTCTCCAAATAATTATTTATACTATAACTGACCAAATAATATAGTGAATAATCACGCTACATAGGTGTTACTTCAAACACGCGTAATTACACTGGCAGTTAAATTATATATTTTAGTTACATACTAATGACCGGAAAATGTAAGTGGCCAAATGTTACTTCTTTCTCTATGCGGCACTACAGCCTTCTATGATGGACCATCATAGAAGGCTGTATTGCCGCACTATTTTACCAGCGTCTATAGCCATCTTCCTCTGTCTTTCGACTATTCCTCACGTTAGCATCTTTATTCATCCTTATCTACAAGATCGCCTGTTCCAAATTTTTTTTTCATAATGTAAATCTTGTCTAAGGCTCTTTCGTGTTAAACACATGCAAATATTTTCTTAAATCTTTATGTTGAATATGGGGTTAAAATTGAAACTGAAGCTCACCTGCTCACCCCCCGTGCTGAGTACGCCGTTTTGATGCGGCCCGTTCGGTAAAGTGGCGTACTTGTCACCCAAGGACGACAGCTGCGCGAGCGCACCGCCGCCGAGACTAGCGTCTGATCTCACGCAAGAGACCGGTTTACCTGTCCATTCAAATAAATTGTGAAAATTAATGGAAAATCGAGAAAAGGAAAAATATACAAAAGGAATACCCCCGATGCTAAAATAATTACAAATGTTGCTATTCTGTAAAATTACGTTAACAATAACATAATAATGAAATGTACTGTATTAGCTTTCTTTTTTTAGACTACTTCTGCGTGTTGGTTCATTCGTTTTACGGACCGAGTCGAATGTCACCCTTGCTGCAACTAGCTCCTCCTTCGAACTATAATTTTCATATTCAAAACGCCTTCTTATTTACGCAACACGCAGGGACAACAACGGCTTACCGAACTGTCGATGACATTATTGACAAAGACCTGTCAATCGATATAAAACGTTTCACAACCTTTTACAACAACCTTTTGAATTATATTTAAAAGTCGGATGTATTTAACTTAAAATAATACATTATAGGGACTATCTTAAAGCTAATGTTTGCGGTTACAGTTTCCATGCTGTTATATATTTCATTTGGTTTTATTACACAAAAATGGTAGCAGAGTGTTAACAACGGCCTATAAATGGCCACTTTGTTGATACAGTACTTGATTTGGTTGTCCACATAAACCATATATAAGATTTAGTTAGCTATGTTGATTGCCACTGTATATATACAAACACACAGTGTACTCTGCATTTCTACCTTTAGATTATAAACTAAAATTATCTTAATAAGTAGCGTAAAAAACTATAACAAAATAAAATTTTGTCTATGTCAACATTACATTGTGCTTTCCAAATTAAACAGAAAAATACGAGCTTGATGAGAATAAGTTAAACTTTCTAAAAAGGGTTTTTTTTTATTTATATGATATTGCGACTTTTAAATTTTTGAATTTTATTCTTCTTCTTTTAGAAAAGCTATAGTTTATTTACAAAATTGCTGAGATAATTTCACAGCGATTTAATCAAAAATATACTGCCGTTATTCTTAAAAAATATACTTGATAGGAAAGTTACACAGATAGCAAAATCATTTTAAATATAACCAGGTATTTATCACACACATGTACCCTAAACATTAATAAAGTAGGATGAGAAGAAAATTGGTTACACGGTTGATGGGGCTCACCTAAATTGAGCTTCTGTGCTATCTGGGCTAGGAATACGTTGCTGGATTCGCTTAACGGCTGTTGCCCGGCCAGCTCGGCGAGCACGCTGTGCGAGTTCAAATTCATTTTGGCAGCGATCTCGGCGACGATGGACGACAGGTCCTCGTCGGCGTACCTCGTGTCCACGTAGCTGTTCAAGTAGTCCGTCAAAGGATGTCCGGCCAGTTTCATGAGAGGTTTGTCTATGATCGCCGGCGGCTTGGAATCTATTAATTTCTCTACGGGTTTGACGCTTATCTTGATGGGCGCATCGTTCTTCTCTTCCTCCATCGCCTCGGGCTTCGGCAGCGAGTCTAAGAACTCCTGGTTCAGTTCCGCGGCCGGCTTCGTTGTTATGTTCAGGTCGTCCTTGCTGTCCGTGAAGTCGTACACGCTCCTGGGGCTGTCCGCCCTCTTCTCTGGCGAGGGTGTTCTCAACCTCTTTTTAACCTCTTCCAGTTTCGTTTCGACTTCCCTCAGCGGTGATTCGGCTATGTCTATGGTCTCTATTAGGTCGTTGCTCTTGTCCGGAGTCGTTAGCTGTTTGTCCGTGCCGTTGGTTAGCTTAGCCCCGTTGCGCCTCTCGTGATTTTCGAAAGGTAATAATAATCTATAAAAGAAATTGCAAATTAATCATAATATAATACGATCTATACAGTGATTTGAATTCCCCTATTGATTTTACGCATCTGTTTGGTTTGCATCATCGAACAATACAACATCTGACCAAAAAGAAAAACTAAATAATCGATTATATATCGAGTGAACAACGATATCGTGTCAGGTCGGCTAACCTGACTAACTAACCTAACGGATAACCTAAATGGATACTTTTATGAGACAATTTATACGGAACACCACAAAAAACCTCAACCCTGAAAACGTCACCTGACAAGCCAGATAAGTGAAAAATGGAACCAGAATTTGGAAAATATATTTTCATTTTTGGACAGACAGACACACTTCCATTGGAAGCTTTTGTCAACAATACCTAAAGTATAACGCACGAAACTCTGCCGCTGTGAAGTTAATCACGAAAGCGTCGCAATGGCGTAAAATAGGGAAGAGGAAGGAATGGCCAGGGAACGTTGAACCTGCAGATTACATCATTCACAAGCTATTCAGAGCGGCAAAGTTTCGTGCGTAGTACTGTACATGTCAGTTACGTGTGTCTTCAAGACGCCGGCGCCGGCAGAGGGGATATACTCTGTATATCCATTATCAAACCATATTTCTAATTGGATATTTTATTTACAATGATCGAGACGAAATATCCAACTAAATTATAAACATATATACATATATATAGTGTGTACAGTAAAAAAAAAATAATGTTAACAAGTGATAGGGAAAATAAACATTTTTTTTCCCAAAGATATATTGAATCTATTAATTAGAGTAACGAATTGATGTTTATTGTACATTTATAATGTTATTTCTTATAACGTAAACATTCAAACTAGTTATCAACCAGGTCACGATTTGCAGATAATGCAGTCCGCATTACTGTCAAGAAACAAAGATAAAAACATTATTTTTTTACATTATAGTAAAAAGAAATGCAAAGAATTGAATTTACAATGCAACGTAAAAAAAAAAGTAGTAACAATAAATTCATAAGATATGAACAATACATCAAGTACGATCAATCACTAGGGAATTACGATACGTAATGATTTATTGACAAGATGTCAGCAACGTTGAATGTTGCGTGCGCGGGCGCCGTCTTGGCTTTGTACCTACTGTCACGAAACTCCGTACGAACGACGTTGTAACGCAACGTCGAAATATTGGACGTATTATTGTGAGTTTTTAGCTGAGGTATCTTTTGATGTGAAACATCTACACGCACGTCAACTTGGGGAGTTTGAGTGGCTGATGAGTGGTGATCACGAAGTGTAACGCTACACGAGCGATATAGAAATACATTAACACATAAGTATACTGTACAAGAGAGATGTGCGAATGAGATAGAAAAAGGAATTAAATATATGTATTTAAAAATGTTTATGTAGTTTTTTTTTTTATAAATAAATTATATACATTTTTAAACAAATGTTTGTTTTATTACTTAAATTTTCCATTGTTTTGGGTTATTATGCTTTGAATTTGTTGTTCCCAAAATGAAGTTTGACATTAATTTGTTTGATTTCATTATATGACATATAATTTAAAATATTTTAAACGAATGTATTATTATTGTTTTATGTACTATAACGTCACTTTATTAAGTAGTATAATAATGGGGACTGTGGCTCACTTGTTGTCTAATGAAAGTCTTAATCCGCTGGAACGTCCCGCTTCGTTATCGGGAATTAATACGTTCAGTAGGAAAAGTTAGCCAGAGTCCCCAATCATTTTAGGGGTCTAAACACTCACATTAGATTTGGTCGACGGATTAAAAATATTCAGTAGACACCCGTGAACCATCTTGCCCATAATTTTTTAAATAAAGAAAAAAAGTTTGTACACTCACCAATGGATGTAAACAATTTCGCGGGCACATTTTTTTTGTGTAAATTTATTCTTTATGAATTGACGACTCAAAACGCATAACAGTTTTCAACAATGGAAAAATTCATACTACAGAATACATTCATAGAAAAATAACTACGTGTCGCACGAATGAATAAAGAATTCAGAGTCACTTCAATTTAGTTTCATAAACTTGTGCTCTAAACATAAAACAGGACAAGTCCGTTGAATATTATGAGTTTACGTTAAGGTACGTTATGATTTTTATTAATTGAACTATGTTATCACAAACAATATAAAAATGAAATATATATTTTAACAGAACTTGTAATGAATTTTTTAACTATATTTTCATCTAAAACCTGTTGAATTATATAAAATTATAATTAAAGCATTAATTTTCATGGTTTTACTCGTTTGTTTCATTGCAACAATATCCTTCTCAATTAAAATACATTATTTAAAAATATATATAATTTTAGACCAGTTTGTCATCTGCGTCTATAAGAACCTATTTGAACATTCTCGACCTATTTAGAAACCCAAAGACGCAATCGGGGCAAGAACAAAGACCAACAGATGCGCGGCACAACACACAAGAGGGTTCGAATTAATTTTTTAATGAGCATTCCTTCCGCTCGCCCGCTGGTACACTTATCTAACGTTTGATGATGAACAATTGTCATTTATTGGAAATAGTCTGTAACTATGAAAACTAATAATGGACTATGGCACCACAGAATTAATATGGCACACGAGAGACAGAGACAAGAGACGACACATAAATAGCATACATATGTATCCTATTTGATTCCATAGTCAACATCTTCTGTCTTTATCTCTCGTATACTATATTAATCTTGTGGTATTGTAATTATAATGTAAAACTATGACGTTGAAATATTTACTATATTAACTATTTCAATATACTAAAGGTGTAGTGTTGTATGTACTAACATTTTACATTTTTTACAAAAATTTAAAATAGCATAGATATTTAGTTGTACATAAAAGTTTTATAAGCTTTTTGCCCTCAAATGATTAAATAGTTTAAATTGAAATAAACATTTTTATAACTTATTTGTTTCAATGTACCTATATACGTTAACAGTCAAATACTGTTTTACTTGTGAATCGTTGTCACCATATCTAGAATAGCTATGAATTTAGAATTAGTCTCAACTTGCCTAAATAATAATTAGTTTAGGATGTTGAAATCTGTTTCTCTCAAGTTTTAATGATTTTTATAGGATTGGGTCGAATTCATAACAGTGAGATTGTAGGTTAGCTTTGCGTCAAAGAAAGCCTGTATAAGTCAAATCATGAGCCCTGATAGGTTCTCATAGGCACGGTTGACAAACTGGTCTAAAATTATGTTTTTAAAAAATAATATATTTCAATTGAAAAAGATATTGCTGCAATAAAACAAACTTGAGTAAAACCGCGAAAATTAATAATTTTAAATCTTAATTTATAATTTTAAATAATTCAACATGTCTTAGATGAAAAGTTTGTGAAAAAATTCATTGCAATTCTATTAAAATATATGAGCGAGATGAAAACTACACGTCATTTTTCAATGAAAATATTCTGTAGTATACATTTTTCGCTGTCGAACAAAACCTGTTATGCGTTTTGAGTTGTCGGCTCATAGAGAATAAATTTACACATTTATAAAAAGTGTATCTGTGATGTATGTGTGAAGTTATTCACATCTATTGTTGAGTGTACAAACGGTTTTTTAAAATAATTAGAAAGCTGGTTCACTTATCATCCATTGAATATCTTTATTCACGAGAGTGAAGCGAGACATTTCAGCGGATTAAGAGGTTCAGTAGACGACAATGAGCCAGAGTCTCCAATATTATTCTACTCTATTATAATTTATTATTATTAAAATATATAAAGTTGAATTGAAATAATTTATTTTTATTTAGTAATTAATTGTCATAATTCCTAAAAGAATTTGAATCAGTGATGTTTTATTAAATCAAAATATATTTTCTATTTATAAATATAAATATTTTCTAATTAATATTATTTTTAAAATAATAAGAAAAATATATTGATTTTATTGAAAAACTTTATTATTTTACTACATAGTTACTTTATTGGTATTTATTAATTATAAATTCCAAATTCAATTTAAATGTTTCACATCTTCTAGGCGTCTGGTGACGGTCAATTTTTTTGTTTATATAATTTATTTCTTCTCAACGAATAAACTATAGAAGCGGTACAACTATATCCATAGTATTTGTTATTTATATTAAAAAAAAACACCAACCTCTAGCAGTCAACTATAATCCGACTAGTATCATAATCATGTAAAATCAAAGGCTGAATTCAACATATTATGTATAATGCCATTAGTTATTTTAGTTTTTAATATACAATTAATAACAACAAATAAAAAATGTAGTTATAATTATTATATTTATATCTAAATTATTAAAAATATGATAGATGCCCAAAAAAGTTTGTACTACAACTTAAAGCATTTTTGTGGATTTATGTCCATCGGTTAATCTGCTGACCCAAATTTCTGACAACCCTATATCAAATATGGTACGCCCCTATTTATTAAATTCATTTTTTGACCACTCATAGTGATTTTTTCTCATTCATTCCAGAATTTTTCATTGCGCTCTACATATAGTTATAGATCATCTCCCCGAGCCCAGAACAAGTCAGGCCATCGTGATCCCTAACCTTTCGTAGTCCCTTCGGGTGCGGCCGGCGCTCGTGGGCGAGGGCGGCCTCCGGACCAGCGCCGCGTGGATGCGCCGCCAGCCGCGCTCCCTGCACACTGCTGCGTACCCGCCGCGCTTCGAAACCGCGTGGTAGAGGGCGCGCAGCGACACTATCAGACAGGCAAACGTGTCGTTCAAACTACAGATTGTATGACCTACGAGTTAAAAGTAAAATGAAAGTACTATTAAATTCATAACAGTGATCGATAAACTTTTATTAAGATTATATTAAGCTAAACTGCAAAACTCTTGAATATATTGTCTCCATTATGCATGTTTCCCGCTCGCGACACAAGCTTCGTGGATGATTTTGTATTCATTTGAATACCATTATCGTGTAAAGGCTAGGTCGTCTACGATGAGCGCAGGTCGCTGGCCGTCTGTGGCCAGTATGTCGCCGCTAAAGAGGTAGAGGTGACGCTTTTCAAAGTGAACTGTAAGTCTTTTTAAACGTGCAGCCTGTTGGTGGATTTTTCTCGGAGAACATGAAGCGAGCTGCGCGTCCAGTTAAATAACGCGTTCGGGATGGCGATGCGCCTGTCGCGATTCTGTAGCGCTTCGGCACATGTGTCGAGAGGCAGATAGATCTATTGCTTCTGCACGATAGTGGAAGCGGTGTGCATCCATGATGGAATGCCTTTGCAGTAGTCCCGAAAGCATTCTGCATCCACTGGCGGCCCGATGGAACTCTCTGATAACAGAACCCTGTATGAGGCTAAATACGATCATGAAGACTTGAGGTTTTGCAGCGGACAGTCGTTAGTTAGTTTAATTGATTTATTTTGAACCATTTCATCCTCGAATTTATAGTTTCTATGGCATAGAGAATAGATTTGACTACGGGGCGAACCGAATGCGGGAGGCGCGACGTGCGTCAACAGACGCAGATGCTCGAAGCGAATGAATATCTGCACGGGTAGTTGAATACATAAGACGCGGGCTGTTATGGAATAAAACCTATAAATTATCAGCGAGAGTGAAGTGAATGGTTTCCGACGGGCCGATAAACGATCTTCGTGCCACTACCAGGACTTTGGGGCGGAGAAGGGCTTTAAGGTGAGCCACGCGAACAGACAAGATTGCCCTTTTGTGTCCGGAAGCGTAAAAGCTTTACACATCTCGCTGCCTGTTTTACTTTTCAACTAACACACAGACGTAAGATGTAACTCTGTAATACGATACAGTTGTAGATGAACAATATTGGAATAAATATGAGAATTATACTCACGGTCCTTGAGAGAGTGCGATATGTTGAGGGTCGTGCTCCGCGCCTTGTAGAAGGCCTTGAGCTGCACGAGGAACGCCCGGTCGTCGGCCTCGGCGCTGACGCACGCCGCGCCCTCGTCCTCGTAGTCCTCGTCGCTGTTCTTGCTGTCGCCGCCGTTGCGCAAGGACAGCCGGCGCGGGGTCTGTGAACGCATTTCGTAAGCAACAATGCCTTCATCCAGTCATTATACGTTATTTCTACCGATGTTTATGCTAATCACACGATGAATGCAATGACAAAATAACAGATTAGCCACCCCTGTCAATAAATAACGGCATTGGACCCCGCTTGCTCACGTTAAAACGTGGGCGATATTTCTTAAGAACTTTCATAAGTTTTAATGGCCGAATCGTTATCAAAATTTCTATCTGTGCCTGTGCTCGCCAATAAAAATGACATTGATAAGCGATTAGAAAACCACAGAGCCACTGCCTGCAAATATAAAAATTCGGACCTAACAAGACAGAAATCAGTTTCTCCCTTGCCATTATTGCGACCATAAGTATAGTAGTAGTACAACTACTACTTCTAGTTGTACTACTACTATAAGTTCTCTCTATAAGTATCTAGTTGTACTTCTAGTAGTTTCTCGATGCGATTTCGTGATAGTGAATATATATATATATATATACAGCGTTGTTTTATTCTTTATTCGTTCTCAATACTTGTACGCCCATTCATTATTGGTACTAATCCGGCTCGTAGGACCATAGCGAATTGAAAGCAAATATTTTATTATTCACAAAAATTACAAATATTTATGGATATTGAAGCTTATTGACAATGATAATATAGACGTAAAGGTGAAAATTAGGTATAATATTCAATTTCATGGTTTCCTTTACAATTGTGTATTTTATATCAAAATCAGATAACAGTGATGAAAACAACATAATTCAATTAGTGTGATTTTTTTTCACAGTTATTTCCTAAAAAGTCTATCGCGTCCGAAAAAAAAAATTGTCCATAGAAAGGCATCGTCACCTGAGGCTCCGCGGGCGGCGCCGGCGGCGGCGTGCGGTGGCCGCTGTCGCTGCTGTCGCGGTCGCGGTCGCGGTCGGCGCTGCGCGAGCGCTTGCGGCGACGGCCGCGCGGGCGCCCCTTCAGCCGCGGCGCCAGGTGGTTGCACACGAACTCATGGCCCTCCAGTTCCGGATATTCGAACGTTTCCTGATAGACGCATCACGTTGTTGACGTATGAACAAATACAAACGACTTCTTCTAATTTTCTTTCAAAATGTAGTGAATGTAAAAAATAGATTGTTTTGAAGGCCTTTGCGAATGGAATTTGAAATAACATCTTATCAGCATACTGTCATCATATTTTTATCAAAATTGAATTTCACTCGAATTAGGCCATACGCCTAACGCTTTTAATTGTTTCAAGATCCTCACCTTGCAGTACAGTATCCTGGTGTTGTGCGTGGGAGCAGCATATCCCCCCAGTGCGGCGACGAGCGAGTCCCTGAGCCAGGCTGCTTGGATGCCGTCCAGCCTGCGCAGCAGTGCCCGGTAGCGGCAGTACCGTGGATATGAAAACACTACCACGCCGGGCGCGTCTTTTTCGTCTTCTGGAATTATTGTTTAATTTATCAATTAAACGCTTAATGTATTTAATTCATTTAAAATAAACTTTTTTTATTTAAATAATAGTAATGAACGTTAAAAGGAAAATTAGTTTAACGTCGTCAACTGTAATAATAACTAGAAGCAAAAAGAAAAAATGTGTAACTATATTTTAGAATCGCAATGCAACCTTGCAGGAAAACATCTTCAAAAACTGATTGATTCTAAAGTCCTCTGAACAAAAACTATTCAAAAGTTTTAAATAAAAATATGTTTTTCGTATGTTGTAAAATAACACTTAAGCTAAATCATCAAATCTTAACAACCCATCATCTCGTTCGAAAGACAATTTTGGAATCCTCTTTAGGATTCTCAACTATACGTATATGTTTGTGCTGGCATTACGCAAAAACTGCTGAACCAAATTCGACAGAAGCTTTTAGTCGAAACGCACACAGACTAACTTAGCTACCGCGGTAGGTTAGCTTAAAATGACTTAGATAGAACCGGAGATACAGCTCGATCCCGCCGCAGCAGGCTCCGGCACACCCTAAGGAGTTCGATTAAAACAATCACGTTTCTGTACTACTGTTGACAGAGCAAATTGTATCAAGTTTTAAACAACTATCCACCAGAAATAGGGATATAACACAATATATATATTATATAATGTTCTCAGTAGAAACTACTTAGCGGATTTACGACATATTAGATCCTACATGTAAAATATAGTGAAATCCCTAATTCGGAATATAGTTAAAAGTAGGCGTATTTGATATTGACTTTTTGCATATGCACTCGAATGAGCCGAATGAGCAAGTTCAAAACGATTTACACTTAATGCTGCAAATACACGTATTAAACAGCAGCTGATCAAGCATTGCTTATGAGACCGACGTTTTGCGTGCCGATGTACTTGTGCGGTGTGCGTGTCTGTGCGTTATGCCGCGACATACTGTAGTCCTTATTAAAATTCGATACTGACTGAGGGCGTTCTTCTCTTTTTCGACGTCGCTGAAGTCGAGCTTGGAGCAGTGCAGCGGCGCGGTGGAGGCTGCGCCGGCGCCGGCGCCGGGCGTCGCGGGCGGCGCGCACGTGTCCCTGCACACCGCCCGCAAGCCCCAGCGCCAGCCCTCGCCCGAGCACAGCCAGCTGAGCAGGTCCTCGGCGCGGAGTACCACCTTTTCGTTGATGGCCACCACTTCGTCCTGAAATCCAAGAAATGGCCAAATTGTTATTAAAACGTGGCGGCAATGTGATAAATAAATGTCTTTAAAGACATACACAGCGCCATCTAGTGGCAAACTAAACGAGGCTTGTACTACAGGTATCAGGTGATAGAACACATATTCCCTTTTTTTTTTTTTTTTGTAATACAGTAAGTAACGAAACTGCCTCTCCGAATTGCCTGCGAATGATGCAAGGCGCAAATACAACTCTCCCCGACCCTTCCTGCTTCCCCCCGCGTTTATATTTTACGCCATTTCGTGACTAACTTCACAGCGGCAGAGTTTCGTGCGTTGCACTGTAAACGTAATAAATAGATACCCTCAGATTTAAGACGGACATTAATTTTTCATCGTACAAACGTTTGTCTTGTCTAAGAATCGAAGAGTAAGTCCGCAGTGTAGCACGCAGGGTCACCACCGCTTGCGCCGATCGGGCGGTCAAAACGTTTTGATTGTAACGCTTTCCGGCCGAATTTTTAGCAGATTTGCATCCCCCACCGCTGAAAGGGTCATCCCTCCCACAAAACGTCCCACAGACTTTTTATATCAAATTGAGGGACTTGAATTTTAGCTTTTGACAAGGGTTAGAAGCTGCATAGGCACGTGAGCGGGTCTAAATACCTGCTTTTAGAACTTCGATATCACTATTCCGCCTCGTCGCTGTCCTCCGGCGACACTATTATGAGTTCTGGTCGATTTGAAACCTAAAAATCGCTGACTGTATTTAGTTTCAAGCACGTCTTCCACGGTGACGGTTTTAAATAGTGACGCTTTCGGAGAACGTATTGTCACGTCACTGGCTTGGGAGAAACAAAGCCGGCCAAGTGCGAGTCGAAATGGCCCATCGTGAGTTCTGTACCACCGCACAATATATACGAAAAAAATATATATTTAATTTAATTCAGTTCGAGGTCCTTGGCGCTAGCTCGATTTATATTTATCCGGATTTTATTATTTATTGTTTTACTTTCAAATCCGTACTACAATCAAATCAAGTTTGACGTTTGTATGCATCACCAATTATACGAAAAAACAAAGACATAATTTGACGAAAACACGTTTCTTGTATGCCGATCCCCTTAAATAGGTATTATGAACGTGGAAATTTGAACATGCTACCTATTACGGCTCAAGAAATGCATTCATTTGAAGGTAATATACGTAGATGGATACACGCCATAAGCTCACTATATGTAATAGGGTTCTATTATATATATATATATATATATATATATATATAATGGGGTTATGTAGGAATCCCTGAATACGAAACCCCCGAAGCGATCCCGTAAACGTGGTTGCGATTAGAAAAAGTGCTACAAAAGGAACATTTTCTCATTAGCGGACCCCTCGAAACCATAGATATTTAATCGTTTCACGGAAGACAATCGATTAGTAATTTTTTATATATTATATATTAGATAACAACTTCAAACGAGACAGCATCCACGCGCCGAATACATTGTTTAAACCGTTTATTAAAAATAACCAAAACCAATTAACTTACGAATGCAAAGACAGATGGTAAGTGACTAATACAATTTTGGACGACCCCGGCCAGTACAGGACGATGGTATTAAAGACCAAATTACATATTTCACAATTATTCATTACGGCGTCGTCTCCGATGCGGGGTAGCCAGAGACGGGACGCCGGGTCGCATTCACGTCACGCAGTTTGTACCCGATACGGCAGATGGCGGGCGCGTGTCGCTGTAGAACACAATTGTCACAAGGGATGGATGTAAATTAACACGCACCCTCTGAACGTGGTTTTCCTCGGGATGCATCGTTAGCAAGTGGTATTTTTATATAAACAAACGTACTTAAGTTTGGAAAACGCCGGGTCGAAACTCGAGCGTGCTACCGCAGAGCAGCAACCGCTTTCATCGTTTGATATAATAAAATTGTACCAACAAATACAACATTCGGCCTTCTAACTTTTACGATTCCGTTACCAAAGGCGAACGTATATTACTTGTCTATGCTATCTGGCAAACGACGCGAGATACTGCCAACTGAATGTATACGCAGATTTTATGTTGCGAGCGGGACACATCCTCGCCAATAATAACACTATCAAAAACTTTGGCCTTTAAAAGGATCCTCATACATCATTTGTTGACTGCAGCGCCGCGCGCGGCGACGAGCTACACACGCATTGTACGTATTATAAGAGATCCGCTAGATGGTGCTAGAATATACGAGGCGAATTAAAATAAATTGTAAAACTATTGAATAATAATGTCTTATTATATTTGATAAACAAAACAATGATATTGTTATTAAATTGGTCTGTTTAATTTATTATTCATTGTCATCATTAGCAACATAAGTTACAATATTATTGTATATAATATTCAGCGATATGTATTTACATTTCTTTTTTGGTTTTGTATAAAATAATATAAGTGAATAATTTTTTCTTTAATTCTCCGACTTTTTCTTTAAGTCCCGCTGGGAACTTTGACCGTGAAAGGTTATGTCTCAGTGCTGCCCTCTATTTTGGTTTTCATTGCCAAAAATTTCAGACTTGCCCTCGCTAGAGAGGTTACACTTTAAGAATTTATAAATGCTGCTTCATTTAGCGTATTTAGTTCAATTCTCAGGTAATTACATTGTTGCCGTGTCGTTGGTCGTCAACAATGAATGGCACTACATGACATGAACTACAAGGTGGCGCTGTAAGCGTTATAGGTTTATTTCAATTATTATTGAAAATGGAGACAAGCAAATTTTCCCGCGGGAAATTATCATATTCTCGCGACGCCGTCGAAGGACGACAAGCAAATCTCGGTTGACCGGGTACTTATATATTTAAGTACGCAAGTATGCATATAGCATATTATCACGCCACTATGTATAACAAAACGTCACACCACTCGTATTATGTATTTGTGATTTATATGATAACAATATTTTTTGTTAAATTTTAACAATATTCAAGTTAAAATTAATGAAATCATTAAATTAATTTTCTCGTAATATACATGGAAATCCCACGTTTGGCACAACCCTAAGCAATTACACGGTACGAGCCGCGCGTGGGGGCGCAGGTGCGGACTTTGTTTCTGGATTTCTATTTTTTTTTTATTATTTAAAAAACTACTCGGTATATTTGCACGATAAATTTACGACTAGACAACGTTGCTTCGTTTCGTTTGAAATACGTATGCAATTACCGGTTATATCGGATTAAAAATAATATTATGACATTCGTGTATAAATGCAGACCTTCTTTCGCGTAAATCAATCGATATTTCGAGGTCATGGAAAATTTTCAAGTAGAATCATTTCAAAAAAACAGGTCATGAAACACCGTTGTACTGCGTCTTTTTTGTTACGTTTCACTAAAAAAATATTTATCCTACGACATGGAACACGAGTTGCGTCGAAGTTTATTAAAAAAAAAAACAGCAGCGAAAAGAGCAACAGCCAGGGAAGCTCGAAAACAATTATATTTCCAAAGAGAATTATTGTCGTCGAATATTACAATACAATTAATGTAATCAAAAGGAGTTTACCCCTGTCGCGGTCTAAATAAGCAAAGACGGCGGTCGGGGCGGGGGGTACGGGCACGCGGCACGGGTGGGGCGGACCCGATAAAGTAGGGGGGGGGCGAACTTAAGCGCCGGGAGTTAGGAGGGGTGGTGGGGAGAGGAACAAACCGTTTCGTCGGCGCGGCGGCAAAAAACCGCCAATGGAAACTTCTAATTTTCGAAATATTGAGTATTGAGTGTCTAAAAGGCTATTATTGAATCTATCATGGCCGCTATTGTCGCCGACTGATGTTCTAGATTGACGAGCGCATGACGACTAGTGATGTTTTTCTACATGTTTACTGTGGACTGTTTTTATTGTTTATGGAAACTCGTTTAGAAAATCATTAGTTCCAGAAGCAATCTCGATGATTTCATAGTAAATATGTAATATAAAAATAAACGAGGACAATAACAATGTGACAAAACATTTGTGTTATATTTTGTTATCACTACTTTGAAATCCTTCATAACGTAATATGAATGCTTTCTTTGTTCGACACAGTTAATAAGCGAAAGTCAAGTGCGAACCGAATTCGTACACCGACAGGCCCGTACCCTATAATATTTAACGTCAGCACAGCCAAGTATTTAGTACTTGAAAAACGTAGGACTTGGAACGGAATAAATATCAATTTGCTCCGATGCCTAATAAGATTACATTTTAATCTTTCAATTGTAAGTAAATATAAACTTTATTATAACAATTAATAGTTTACGAATAATTTACAATTAAAAAGTAAAAAGTTATAAGTACGTGCATCATAAGCAGAGATGATTTTAACAATAAAGATGACTTATCTCTGTGACCTTCACACTGGACATGATAGCCGTGTTGTGAGGGCCCTTTTACATGTTTTTAGACACTGAACCCTAAAAACGTATAATAGACGCTGACATACAGCGTCTTCGACGACGGAGCTCCATAAGACCGACTCGACGATCTCCTGTGAGAACCCGCGATAATTGATTAGTCGCACATCCGACTTACGCGTGACGCAATGAATTATGGACGCGAACAGACGCCGTGACAGACGCGCGAACAAACAAACTCATTGATAGGTGAGACACACGCCTAATCGCACGCCGCCTCGGTTACGTTTCAGATGATAAACATAAATAATATATGTACGTATAATAAACATGAAAATGAAATACATACATATTACAAATATCGCAGGCCGTTACCTGTTATTGTGTTTTGTGTTTAGATTGAATACTAAAATTGATTAGTTTTATTATTTCAATGAATGCATAAAACTAAATAGCAAAGCTTGTATTTCATTCATGAAAATATTCATGGTATTGATAATTTTAAAACAGTTGAGCAACAACAAATAACACAAAACGAAAATGTGTGAAATAAACAATAATCAGACAAAAAATTATTGTATAATTATGTTAAAAGTTTACAAGACATAAAGAAAGGCAAACATTTTGAATGCAAGTTAGTACATACATAAAATCAATAATGGTGAGAACGACATTACCCTCCTTATTCGGAAACAGAATTTTTTAATTTCATCAATTTGTGCCTTTCCACTTTCACTGTCTTATGTTAGTAGAAGGGAATATATGACTGCATAACTATGCGCATGCGCACGGTTACACTTATAATCGGACATTCCAAAATGAGAACTATTTTTTGTTCAAAAAAAAAAGTGGGTATGTGTTTGATCTCTGACGTAATTAAGAACTAATTGTCAATCTGCTAGAAAATGCTTTATTAAAATAACACTCACAACATTAACAATCACTTCTGACTTACAACAAAGGTATGTGCACAAAGATGTATGTTTTTTATACGTATTTAATAAATAAAAATCGTATTAAAACAGGATAACAAACACAACTATATAGAATATACTGTGCGTATGCAAATCTGGCTAGGGACTCACGAATGAAGTTAGCCGAGATAATATCTCTTGCAATCTAGATTTACCTCTCTCGCTCACTTCAAGATGTTAAAAATTTGCTGTAAGCGTAGAATTCTAAAACTCCACTATCGTCAATCTTCTTCAATTCGCTAATAGAGAGACAACTTTAAAAACAAATAACGCAGCAACGACGACACAGATTATATAGGATAAGAAAATGGCCGAGTTCAAAATAAAGAAATACCATTAACGTTCCTGTTTATAATCTCGCCAATCGGATTGGTAAAAGCCGACTTCGAGGTAAATTTTGGCAATCGTTTACTTGTTTCTTGGAAACCTGTGACGGCTGAAGGTCGAATTATAAGTATAGAAAATAGGTACTCATTGTAATGCAAAGGGCTATGTTAAATGAAACCGTAAAGTTTCGTTACTAATAAATAAATGCACCACAGATGGAAAAAACTACCTTGTTACACTTTTTTTCGTGTTTCCCGCGCAAAGTAGGTATAAGGACTTTACTCGTCTAGACAAAGAAGTAGGTATGTCAAATATTATTCTTAAACTAGTGTAAAGCGCGGCAGTAAAAGAGCGTATCTTCATGGCAGTTACGTCCTTTTGTTGAAAAGCGCAATTTTTCAGCAAAAACTCAAAAAAGGTATATCCGATCGTGTTCAAAATAATTTTCATTGAAAGTATTTATTAAACCTTACCTTTGTAATTTTTTTCATATATTTTGGACATATGTTTTAAAAAATAAAGAAGGGAACACAATTTACGCTACTTTCGGAGCGATTATTTCTGAAAATATTCACTTAATCGAAAAAATTGCTTATAAACTTTAAAGTGATTTTAACACAACTAACGAAATATGCGCCACAGTTTGATATTTGATGAAAAAAAAATCTGCTTTTGTTACATGTATAAAATGCCCCACTAGAAATATTTATTTCTGTTATTTAACTAGTAAACTAAGTAGTGGCTTATAAAAGACACCTATATGCCAAGTATCATTAATATAATCTGATAATATCTGATCTAATATTTGAGTAAAATGCCTGTGATATAATGACGGACGGACGGACAGACATGACGAAATTATTAAAGGTTTTTAGCATTTTCGCTCGGAACCCTAAAAACGTACCTACACTATTCTATTTGTACATGTAGACTACCTCACTTCTAAGATAAATAAATATATATCTCCCTGCCGTCATTTATTATTTTTTAATAACTTTTAATTTAATTATATAATCAGTACAGTCGGTAAATGTTTGATATACTCGGATTATTATTTTAACTACAGTTTTTCGGCACTCTAAACATAATATTTTTTGTAAATTTCGGAGAAAAGTTGTTATGACTCTACACGTAAAAAAAATGGTTTGTGTGATTCAATTTAATTGTATTGCAAAAAAAATCTGTAAATGTATGGGCACATTCATTAATTAATAAAATTAGGTCAACGCGTCGATTTTAAATTTAAATTTAGTTTTAGATTGCCATATACTATAATTTATAAATTATGATTCGATAACAGAAACTGTATTTTTAATGCAGAGCACACTACAATATTATGATATTTTCAGAACGTCTTTTCAAATTGTAACTTTAACAAAATATATAACAAATAAACAGACATTCCAAACAATGACACTTGCAATGATACCATAGAGACGAATTCGGCGCTACATTTATTTGTTGTGGCATATTAAAATTAATTGAAAAAAAATTTGGTTGCCTGTAAAGTCGGTATACGGGCGAAAGTTTTACGTGACAACGACTTTGAATGGTAAAATCATTTTAATGTGAATATTCATTCGTATAGTAGGAAGAAGGATGAAATAATAGTAACAATTTAAAACATTTATTTATACAAAGAATTATATTTAAAACATTAATTTATACAAAGAATCTCGCACTGAATTTCATATTAACAAAATTTTATTTTTACCTTTACACATACATACGTATTTATATACAAATATACATACAATAACTTGCAATACATTTGCAAGCTATGCACTAATTCTCTAGTGCTGCGCGCGGCAGACCGATCATAGTTGAGTGGGAGAGAGACGCAAGGCATTCGGCGGGCCTCTCTCGTTCGGTGACTCATCGTTACGTTACCGAGCGTTACATTTTCATAAGTGACTCCCAGCCGCAACCTAATTTAAGACGTTGTCACGTCAAAAAACAAGATTTTGCATCACGTATATACAAAAGCTGAGACATGTCAAACGTTCAGAAAGCTATAACGCAACAGACGTACACACATAATATTTTCAGTTTAACGTTATAAGATATGAAAGTGCTCATTGTGTCCGCGGGCGTCCATAAAGCCGTTTTATACAGCGTGTATACATATTTTAACTTTTCGAACGCACACACGCCCGGCCTTCGGCCGCCGCTACGTGATCTTACACAGGCTGTTCGCTTTTTAGTGCTGTAACGCTATTAATTCCGCTTAAATGCGCGTCATTACCCTAATTCGCGTTTAACATAATTCGGTGGTTAATTGTACCATCGGGATAAAAAAAAAAACCGGTGTCGTTAGCAAACAGAAAAAAAATCTTTAGCTAATATCTTTAAATTTTCTTTCTACAGATATGCACACTTCACTGTTTTTTACTGGTTGGCGTAAACTGTCATTGATAGATGTACAGTGAGCCATAATAAAATAAGTAATAAATAGGCTCAGAAACGTTTGTAAACAACTTTGTATGGGTTTATTTACGTTTGTGTTGAAAAAGGGCCCCACATATAAAGCAGAAATTACAACAATATAATTATAGCATAAAAACAACGAGAATGCAACATTTCAAAAATCAATGTAAGCACTAACACAGGGTAGTAGAAACGCGATATTGTAGAATGTCATATAAATCAGTAATAAAGGACATAACTGCTAAGCTTTAAAGCATTTTGTTTTTTAAATGAAAACCATTATTTTTTAATTTTCATTCTGTCCTACAAAAGTTAATACTTAACCAAAATAACCCATACTTTTCCGTGTTACGTTTGAAGGATGCTCGGCTGACAACTTTCATAATTTTAAACTCCAAGAAAAAGTGCACACTCAACTTCTCAAACAATAACACAATATAATTTCTGAACGCACAATTAGCATACAAACAAAAGAGCACTCTGTACACGTCGTCACCTACGCGCACACGCGCGCGCGCACACCACGCCGCGTAACACATGAATGGGGTTACCACACGTCGTGCATTCGTTTACATTGGAATCATTATTTATTTCGTTTTTTTTTTAATCTATTTATTCATATAAAGAAGAATTACCAATCTACAATAACAAATATTACTATACATTTTTAATGCATCTAATATCAAATTACACGTTCCTGTTAAAATAGGTTATTTTAAATAATACAATAAAATGAACAAATTAACTTATACCATCACTAACTATAATTTATGCATTGCCATTCTAAAAAACTTACGATTTTAAAAACACACGTTTTGAACAGAATACAAAAAATATGCATAATTCACTAGTAATCCACCGAAACATAAAAATAAGACAACCTAATTGGCTAACCGACTGATTCATCAGCTGAGCTGTTAACACTGTACAAATTACAAACTCATGTTTACAAACTTGTTATTTTTCAAGGTTTTTATTCCAACGCAAACACCCGCATCAAAATATTATTCAAAAACGTTCATACAAAGTGCGAAAACTGTACAACCAACTTTCGATAAAAAGGAGGTAATCGCTCGCGACCGCCCTTGGTGTTCAAGGAAAATGAATAAATACCCGGAGGAAACCGAGAACGAACTATTGTCGTCTATCTCGTTACGATCCCTTTAATCGAGAATGGTTCTTTCCTCATCAATCCGGTCATTATCGGATTGAAGTGAGCAGATTGAAAAAAAGTATACCATAGAGAGTAGATTACGTAGAGGATTTCATTTTTGAATATTAATTTTATGTGCATAGTGTGTAACAGTGTAGTCGTAGTTGAACGTTAGGGTCATATATCATTGATTTACGCCACTACTTCATTTTCGCGACTTCACCCGAGAACTGATACACGTTTGATGTTTCCGTTCTGTGATGTTCATTGCTTGCATTGACTGGATTTCATTATGATAAGTGTTATTGAACAACGTGAACGATAGCTTTGCAATTCGGTGGGCTTTTAATAGGCACTGTCGTAGAGATAAGTTCGGAGATTCGTATGGTGTTCGGCGTTCGTGGCCGCGGATGTGTGAAGTATAGCGGTGTAATCTTCGGTCTATGGTAGAGAAAAAGAAATGGGAGCGGATAGCGTTACCACAACACAGCCGTAATAGTTTTTTGGGTGAAAACGTCTTCAATTACCATTCGTCTGTTTGACTCGCGCGCCAGTACACTTTAAGATCTATAAGACCACATAAAAATAACTCGGGTAACCCTCTGCGTTACAAAATTGTGAATTGTTGTTTTAGTCGCGGTGCATTTTGAGGCGTTTTTATGATCCTTTTCTCGTCGACGATGTACGCGTACATTGCGTTAACCGATCAAGAAGAAAAGCTCATTCGACTATTCTTAAAACACAACCATTGCTACGCACCATAATCCTTAGGACGTCACATATGCACTAATATTTAGCAATAACTAAACCTAACTATGACAGGACTTAAGTGTGGAAGCATTTTCAAAAACGTTTTCACATTGAAACTAACATCATCTTCCACGTTCGTCAGCCTAGTTTTCTACTTTTAGCAGATTCCATAAAACCTAACTATTGTATTTGTCCTCATGACAAATACAGTAGTTAAGATTTGTATGAAAATTCCAACTTAATTCGACGAGCTGAGTCAGAAAATACATATGGTTCAAAAGTTTATATATGTATGTATTTATATATATATATATATATATATATATATATATATAAATACATACAAGGGGCTTGTCAGCACGATAGCGTCTACAGATCTTTAGGGATCTTATTGAAACTCAACATACATGTTCTATGGATGACTACAGAGATCGAGTTCATATTTGAGCCAAATCGGTCAACTAGTTTAGAAATTACAGCATTTTAAAATTTTGAAAATCCGCAAATTACTTATTTCATTTGAATCACATATGAAAATAAAATGAAATCTACTTTCATTTCGGCGGCCGAATAGTCTTTTTTTCTTACTTTAATCGGCAAATCGTACGGAAATGAATATTTGTAGACTGCCAGAGGTGCATTGATATGTACGATAGTTTTTATATATTATTTTTACCGCCGACTAAATCGACGAGACACCTCCTTTTTTTTATACTGTCCGCAATTTTTATTATTATCCTTTTTTATGTCGTCCTCAATTTAAATGTCCGCAATCAGCAAAACAAAAGGTGACCCTACAGCCACACGCACAGATGCGGACACGCGCACTCTCGCAGCGCGGAATTGATAGCAGGAGGCAGGGAATCTATTCGGGCGGCAGTGCAACGCCCCTGGCCCGCTAAGGGCGCACGCACACCGCGCGCCCGGCAAATGGATATTGTATCGGAGAATATTTAAATAAGGGTGGAAAAGCATTTGTTAGCCGGGTATACGGTCGGATGCTGTTACGTAAATACGGAAACGATTTTGAGATTTGTTGAAATATGTTAATCGATAACATTAAATGATGCTATATGAAATTTAGGTAATTAACAAATAATTTGTTATTTAATTTGAATTCCATACGGCAATGGATACGAATATCGATTTAATTTATAATTTATTTTCAATTTATATTTTTTATGATAGGTATATGAATTTTTTTATGAATGCTAAAAAAATATAACAATATCGCCCACAAATTGCATTTTTATTTAATGAGGTTATAAAACATGACCGATGTGGATGCATTGTGGGGATGTCCGCATTTTAATACTAAAAAGACATTCAGCTCATTGGTTTTTTTTTTTTTAATAAAAAATGAACAATTATATAAGAAACGGAGCGAACAAGACATTGACCTACAGCGCTCACGAACAAGACTGCGCGCGCGCATTAGCTAATAATATCAACAGAGGTGCAAATTAACGTGTATTGGTCAAGTCAACGTGGGTACAGGATGTTTAGATATTTTGCCGATATTATTGTCTTTAAATTAAAAAAAAAAAATTATCTACAAAACAAATCTGATTAAATAATAGTGAATTTCAATTTAACCTAAAGTGCAACGAAACCATTCATGTTTTAAATCAACTAATTATGGCAGGGATAAAACAGTATTTTATTACAGAAAAAGTGAAATTAACATGACATTCATAACGACATCTTTATTTTAAATGCATGCATATTTTGTAAGTTAGTAACAAAAATTATATTATAACGAAAATTTTGAAATGGCATATCAAATGAAAATTTGATTAGAAAATCTTTTTATATATAAAAATTGTAATTCAACTTCGTTTTTCTTTCAAATTATTACGTGACGGTCACACATAACGAAGTATCTAACGACATACGTATATTTTATCTCAAATTTCGTCTAAATATAATTTTTACTGAGGCCTAATAAAATTATAGCTATCGCATCCACAAGCATGGCGTTAACGTATTTACGACGAAAATAAAAAAAAGAGAGACATCTATCGCCATTGTGCCCACGTTTCTCGATTATTAAAGCCGATCTGTTAATAATAAACATAAACAGTGATTTAATATGAAAACCGTGATATAAAACATAAAATATATACACATATATAATATACAATACAATAATAAATATATGAATATAAAACTCTCCAGTGTGCACAAGGAGCAATCGACATAAATTCTCAATAACACGAAATGGCGCTGCGCGGCCCGCGGGGGCGGGGGGCGCCAGGGGCGAACTTTGTAACGTGTTTACCATTTCACATTAAAACCAATTTTGAGTGCCAGTTCGCCATTTTCACTACAGTTTCGTGAACCCGTATCCACTCGTGAAGCCGAAGTGGTCTGATCGCGGCAAAGCGTCACGTGTTTGTGGCAGAATTGAACTGATATTTACGATATGCACATTATACAGTGACGCTTAGTGTACTTCATGTATATAATTATACGTCGCCACGCACGTGATTTGTTTTATAATTAGATATATATGTTCTCTATAAATTTATAATCAGATCTATCGTATATATTCCCTATATATCTATAATTAGATCTATATGTAGGTATTCGGGCGCCTTAGTGCTCTGCGCCGAGCGAAGCGGCTAGACAGCAAACGTCGTGACCTGTGTTTAAAAAGATCGCCCCACGGCGTGAAGTATATTCCCTACTTAAAAAAGCGGTGCGCCGACAAACAAAAATTTTTAATCAAAAAAATATTTTATTATTATATTTACATTTTTATCTCAAAAATCACTATTTTCATCATCAAAAGACATTAATTATCTCATGATATCTTACGATTATTATCTTAACGTGGCAATTAAAGAGACAGTTTAAAAATATCGATAGCGATAAGTTTATATATTATAAGCACCTGCATTCACGAATAACGAGCCCCAAACAGCACAGTTAGCCAATCGTGTCGTTCATTGTCTAATATGATTAAACCGGCCTTCTTAAAATACGAAATAGACTAGTTGCATGATTTTTAGAAGTGCAACTTCTTCGGACGCGGTTTGGAATTTTTCGTTACGAGTTAATTAATCATCATATCATGCATGCCTGTATATAGTATATTATAAAATAGCTAACATAGTACAAATACGACAGAATGGTCTATAATACATAATTCATTACAATAAACTTGTACACACGTGTGAAATGTAACAAAAATAATAGTAACAGTGATATTTATAATAAAGATAGCAATAAAGAAACGGTATTTATTTTTTTTTTATTATTATCATTTCAAAATGAAAATTCAATATAACATTTTGACTCACGGTATTACCCCCAATTTTTTTATAATGAACATTTTGTCTGATTAGAGATTACAGACTTTTTTTCTGATATACAAAGCTATTTCTATCAAATTTATAAAATATCATTTACGTTTTCTTTGACACATTAAGGTGTGAAGGGAAATTTTCCAGAACGAACAAACAACATTGCTTTGGCTGCACATCAAAGCCCTTTACGTTAAAATTAACGCATGTCAAATTACGATAACAATAATAATATCTGCAATAGCAATAAACATTAATAGAATTATACAGATAAATACGTCTCAAAAGATGTTACACAACAAAATTAACATGTTTTGAAACCTTTGTGTTGTGAGCTCATTCAAATATTATATATTTAGTCGTAAACATTATTACAATACAAGTAAAAATTTAAACATTACTAATATATATTACGGGAAACAATTCACATATTGTATTAAAATAAAAATTCATTGTCTTTGACGGAATTATATAATATTTATTTCATTTAAGTAAAATATGGTACTTTGTCTTTTGTAAATTCTTTTATTTGTAATTAACACGTGCAAAATTCAAAACAAGTTTAAATCCAAAAATTATTTAAAAAAAAGTGATTTTCTATTATTTTGACGATACACTACACAAACTGTTGCAAAACTAATACTTTTGACAAGATCTTGAAATATAAAACGACTGTGAAAAATAAGCTAACTGAATAAAACTAAAACTTTATACACAAAAATATATATACTAAAAATTAAAATATATAAAAGCATTTACATGCTTAACAATTAAATTTATTCTAGTAAATTTAAACAAACATAAAACGTACATAAAGACGTTACAAAATGGCATGCTTCCAGTAGCGAGTGAACGAGCGGCTAAATACGGAATGCAGAATACGGAGAAAAACGTATATTAAAAAAAAAACAACTAAATAAAAAATAAATAAATAAAAAGTAATTGTCCAGTGCGGCCCTGACAGAAAATGCCAGTGAAAGATGAGAGTGGGGTCGACTACGCGGCTCCTCCAATCTTGATACTTTCTCTTACGTAATATGTAATTTTTTTCGTTTTTTTTTTTGCCGTATATTCGCTTTTTCTGCTAAACCTAATGAGGGTCGGTCAACATGTTAAAAGGTTTTAGTAGTTTTGAGACATTCCTGCCAATAATGCGATATTTATTCATTTATTTATTTATATATATAGACATCGGTGATATGGAAATATTTTTATATCGTCAAATAATATATATTTAAATCATGTGTCTAACAACTGAAACCATGAAGTATAGGATATTGGAATTTATTCGATGTTTTTTCTTTCTGAATACAATTCAATTTAATATTTAGAATGACATTTTCGGATTTGCTTAACAAAAATCGCCCCAGCACCTTTTTATTTAGCACAGGCAATGGCGTGGCTCCTATGTATTGGCAAATGTTTTACTTAATTTGGCAAAATTTTCGAAAGAATACTTTCGTTATAAAATAAAAACGAGCGGTTGTAAGAAATTAACAATTATTCAAAACAACCGGTAAACGATAACGATTGTAATATTCGAGAACTAAAATTAATTACGTACGATTGAAACATAATAAATGTTTAAAAATTTAATGT
Source organism: Eumeta japonica (assembly GCA_005406025.1). Classification (NCBI taxonomy): domain Eukaryota; kingdom Metazoa; phylum Arthropoda; class Insecta; order Lepidoptera; family Psychidae; genus Eumeta; species Eumeta japonica. The sequence continues at coordinate 70,108 of BGZK01000890.1, forward strand.
AATTGGACTATATTTATTTAAATAGCCAAGTAAATAAATAGAAGTGGCGATAGTTAACTATTAGCTATTCTGATCGGATTACATTCATATAATTTTGAAACCTACAATGATTTAATAATTCACTGACGAAGAATTTAGAGAATATCTCTCAAGCATAATATTATTATTATCCGACCGAGCTATCGGTTTATTGAACGAAATATAAATATAAATTCTATGAGAATTTAAAAAAAAAATATGCAAAAAATAATAATATAAATTTAAATGGAAATACGATATTACCAGAACGGTAGTATTGTTTCTTTTTTTTATTCTCTATCAAGAAAATATTCAATATGCATAATTATAGATAAACGCTCGACCTTGATATTTAAAACGCATTAAAATTGAATGAAATACTTAATCATAAAATATCAAGACTACTCATCGTGCCTAGGCAGCTGCTCACGAAGTTTTGCAAGCTTAATGAATACAAAAGGGTGTAACTCCAAAGCGAATTAAGTCCACGTCACAAATTACACCCTATTCCTTAGTAGCCAAGGCGCAAACTCGTCCGTACGCGCTTTAACTTATTAATAGGCCCAGCTTATGGCGAATTTGGACTAGATTAGAAAAGCTTGTTTTCTTTAGTTCGCTTCAGTAATTTTTACCCGCCGCGGTACCACTCGCTCAAGTCGAATAACATCACAACGAATTACGTACAAATGTTCTGCGGGCAACCATAGACAAGGCAGATATCGTAAATCTATGCGCTGCGACGCGTGCGTAGGTATGCTAGCTTATGGCCGTGGAACGTACGTACGTTCGGAATTCATAAGGTCTAAATTAAAAAAAAAAATAGACAAGAGTGTCGCAATATGACTTCCCATTTTTATTCCAACTGATTAAAAAAATATGTTTTTTCAAGTAAATGTATTTAACTTTCCTTACGTCATCGACGACACAGAAGATTACGGTTTCGGATCAATCGAAATCGAGGAAATCAATTTCCACGTACATAAAAGAAAATTAAACTCTCAAACGTCAAACTAATAAATAACATTTCAAGTTTGTGTACATCGCGAAAACTCGACTGCGTTGTCGCTAACATTCAAATGAGAAACGCGAGCCATTATTGCATTATTAAAGATTTTTCAATTGAAATAGCTAAAACAAAGAACGTTTACGAGAATTACAATTCCGTTGTTGGCGCGAACGACAGTTTCGTTTTTTTTTGTCTTTGGTATTATTGTGTTTATCACATTGCCATGCCGACGACGACATATAAATAACATAAAATATAACACCATTTAAAAAATACATATAACCTAAAAAATTGATAGAAAATAAATACACAAGAATTGATCACTTAATCGTTGGCACTGACATTGTATCCATATGCTTCGGTTTGTGGCAGCGATTTTCTTCGGCCACGCGCTTTCATTTCGCGATCTCTGCTCAACCTCCTTACGATGAAGTCTAATGATATAACAAAACATCTAAAGACCGTGAATGTAACATGGGCTATATATTTTTTTACTAATTTAAAGATTTTCTAGTAACGATTCGAATGTGGTTTATCTTTAAGGAATCAAATTTTAGCCCTGGCCCGCCTGTACGTAGAATGTACATAGTTCCGATTCTGGTATTTATAGAATTGCGATTCCTATGAAAATACCTATATTGATACCAGAATAAAATAACGAAAGTCGTTCTCAACTTATACACCGAACTTATCCCTTTATCGGTTTTATAATCCATGGTATTGTTTTAGAAATGCCAGTGTCATTTTATTGAGAGGGCTGTCCGCTTTGGTAAATTTAAGAAATCTTAATTGATAATATTTATTAAAGTTGTGAATACAACAAACTTGCTAACGCCATTAAATTCTTATCGACTATGTTGTTTAATTAACGAATACGGCTAACATTAAAAACTTTATATTACTGTTCGCCAGCGCCAACAGATGGCGCTAGTAGTACGCTGAACAAAATCACACGACGCAACCATTATTTTTTTCCCAACATACCTAAACACACGCAAACGTTTAAATTTCCATTTCTACATACACGACGTGTGATACGTAATTTGTCCAAAGAAGACAAAAATGGATATTAAAGCATCCGCCGCGTAATAATTGATAAATTTTCTACACGACATTATTATTTATTGGGGCACAGAGTTGCATAACGCACGACGGGTCCATGGACAATATCGATACGCCACCTTCCCGCCGGTTAGCAACAACGTTGCCCGCCAGGTGGTTGCGCGCGCAGTCGTCTACGATTTGACACGAGTCAAGAGATTTTTTTTTTTTATAGCCGACTTCGAGTACACGGCCGAAGACTTGCCGTGTGAGAATTCATATCGAAATTAATGTTTATTCTCGTATGTGAATTGCCGGTATTTTGTGTGGCATCGATCATAATTAATGTATTGACATTTATGGATACTCTATTAAAGGAAATTGAGATTTCTATTAAAAATAAATTTTTGATTTCACCGTAGCAAGAACAACTCAGTTATAGAGACGCTTTACAGTGACGCCACGTAGTGACAAATGTGTGAACTAAAAAAAAACTATGTTAATTTTTTCTATTTAATTTAATATATTATGCATGTAAATATGAATAATGATAAATGTATGTAAATTTGATTGGGTACCTACCAAGTTCCTTTTTAATGAGAAAGGTTTAAGTTGTCTTTCGCGTTTTCATCAATCGGTTTAGATATATTTATAAATTCTAATGGTTAAGTACAGACTATGAAATATTTTCATGAATAATATTATTTATCGTTGAATACGTAATTAATCTCTTTTAATGTATATACACGTTTCGTAATGGTAAGGATTCATTAAAATGTATCATTACGAATATATGCCAATTTGTGATTAATAAATCACAAATAATTTAATGACCATTACGCTCTACAATTAGTACATAAAATCACAAATATTTCATATTATTTTGATTGAGTTCCCTCGAAATTGATACAGTTAAGTTCCATACCAAACATAAAAGTGATACCACACGATTCGCGTCGCTTCGTATGAATGCGTTGTAGTGTTTATTACCGAACATTTTAAAATGTATGCAACGCACGACGACAAAAGTTATAAACTGTCAAAACCTGTCAATACAGATCACACATCGATAATAATAACAAAACAGAATTCGAAGGTCGTTGAACCTGACCTTATCTATGGCGTTCGTATAACAATATTCCGTTTATAAAGAAGTAGCAGGCACCGTATACACGTCGTAGATTCTGAGACACTTCACGACGTCCGTCTTCGGCGAGCCGGCGATGGACGCGACATCTTTCATCGAGGACGTCTGATTAAAAAAATATTCAAATTTTCGATATATACAAATTGATTTCGTGACATTTTTGAATGCGGATACGCATTCATTTCATAGTCTTATGACCTATGGAATTTTGTTATGGGGTCACGCAGCCGATAGTAACACAATTTTCGTGCTGCAGAAGCGAGCTATTCGTGCTGTTTATGATCTGAGACCGATGACATCTCTCAGAGGAAAATTTAAGGAAATTGATATCCTAACCTTAGCATCACAATATATATACGAAATCCTAGTATATTTCAAAAGAAATATAAAATCGTTCCATAAAAGGAGCGACATCCATAACATTAACACTAGATATAAGAACGATCTTGCTGCTCATAAGACGCGTCAAGTAAAGTTAATAAAACATTTAAGGGGCTGTGTGAGCGCTTTCATAATAAGATCCCAACTGAAATTCAAAATTTGCCATTTGCTGAGTTTAAATGTTTCGTTAAAAGAAAGTTATGTGGCAAGGGCTATTATACCGTGTTGGAATATCTTAATGAAAAAAGCCCCTGGGATTGAGCTGCCCGCCTGTCAGGTTATTTCATATTATTTTTAAACGTCGACTAAATCATTAATTACTAAATCCTTTGTATTGATGAGTAAAAAGAGCAAACCTTGAGTTTTTTTGCCCGTTCTTCTCTCGGTGAATCGGCATTTGGAATGGGCGGTAATGTCCAAATGAATTTATTAATGACGTATTTCAAGTGTAATTTCATTACCTACGAAATAAAGATATTTTTGATTTGATTTGATTTGATGCGATATTCATCAATGACCGGTTTACGCCCGCGTGGACATACTTAATGATAGGAATTCATCCCACGTCCGTATGCCTTATGTCGATAGAAGACGCCGTCGCCGTCGCAATCCCTAAACAATCTCGATTTCGGTTTTCACCTTCGATTCGGATCCCATAAAATTGTACTATTTTCGATATTTGCTGTTCGATTTTCACACGGAGGCCCTAAATGTTCCCGGAATGTTAACGTAATTACAATTTAATACCTAGTAATAATCGTTAAGACAGAATGTTTAATAGAATGAGCTGTTAATACAGGGATTATGTTCGATTAATTTTCATTTGACAAATAATTTTCAGACAATTTACAGCGTTGCATAAAAAAATTACAAAATTTTTAAATGAAAACTACGTAAACAAAAAAGAAAAAGACATTAATTACATGTTTAATATGATTATTGAACAGAAACAAAAAAAAATTAAGCATTCATTTCCACATTTTGTAATTTAATATATATTTCAATAATATTTTGATTGCCAACTGATGGCGATCATAGTATAATAGCATTCATTCATATGAAGTACCCACTCCGTGTGTAGCCCGATAAGCTCCGCCACCTTCCAGTGAAACTCGGTTTATGAGATTGTGCCGAACATACAGACCGACAAAAAAAAAAAAGATTCAAGAAGTGTTACAATATTCGGGTGCTCGGCACGAATAAACAACACTATGGATTAAAAAAAATCAATTATCTTGAAACTGCACACAGCAGATATTGCGATTTCATTGATTTGCATATTGATTCTGTATTATAGCTTGGAAAAATACCTTTATAAGGGCGTCAAAATTCAAGTCACATTCAACATCTAGTCGATTTAAGGGTATTCAGAGAATTTCGAGTGTGAAAAACTTCTTGGAATGCCACATAACCCGATTTCATTCAAACGATTCATTTTTGAAGTCAGAAGCTTCACGGAGCTCTTTCTTGGAAATTTTTCGCCCGAGGATCTTTTTCGATTGAATTAACCGATTTTAATGGGCTTCGTGAAATTGGACTAATTTTTTCTTTTTTTTTTTCTTGAAAATCAGATCTGATGATATATTAGACGTGATTAGTTTGATATTGTTAAGGTAATTAACAAAAAAAAAATTAATAAATAAATAAAAACTTTAAACTTAGATTTTGAATAATCTTTGAATAATCGAAATTATTCAGTAGAGCTACGATTTTCGGAGTATTTAAAATCAATGAATCAACTAAATGCAGCGAACCCGACCTTCATTATCAATTTGTAGTTTAGAAATTTATTTAATAAAAAAAAACTGTTTTGAAAATTTTCCTAAAAGGATCTCTATACCTCGATTCAAATGTTTTAGAAAATAAAACTATTTAATTAGTTTTTTGGATTGATCGACATTTTTTTATATAATACCGTGAAAAAAAATAAAATTTTTGAAATAGAATATTCTTTGATTGCACAAAAGTGTACTACACCGTTCGAGGTAAATTGTCGTCGATTTATATTTATATATATATTTATATATATATATATATATATATATATATATATATATATATATATATATATGTGTGTGTGTGTGTGTGTGTATATATGTATATATACATACAAAACGAATACACATAATATACACATATACAAAGACTATCGTGAAAACTGCCAAAATAGCTAACCGGGAGCTCCAAAGCGACACCTTCCCGAATTTTTCGGAAACGTTCATTTATCTTAGCGGGAAGTTAATATTTACGCGACAGCGGACGGAGCCGCGGCCGCCGCTAGTCTCGCATCAAACGATTCGTACACACAAGGAAGGACAACGATGCGTTAGGGCTGTATTTATAGAAGTCGCTGGCATAAAACGCAACTAGCCCTATGCATTGGCACACGTCACCGTCTCCGGGCGCGAAACAGCAATATACGGAGCAATGGCAAAAATAAATTGATTTCTGTCTGATGAAAAGTATTTAGAAATTTTACAATTTTTTTTTTGTAAATAAAAAAATTGAAATAATCACCACGTTTCAATGCGCGAAATTTACACGTCTATTGTCTATGCGCATGAATTTGCGTTAGCTATATACCGTTTGTGAAGAGGTTACTTGACTTCGACTTTGATTGAAGGACAGATATTTCTCTGTTTTGTCTGTCCGTAAAATTTAGCCTATCTGTTTAATCTATATGGATAATATTATTGTAAGCACTCTCCCGACTAAAGTTCACTATCCCGACTGGCGATCGTATTGACACAATAATGATATTTTAAAATAGATTTGAAAAAAAAACCTACATCTTTTGAAAAGCGAGCAGTTGTTCTAGAAACCTTGTTGGTATCTACATCTCATTTTGTCCGAAATCGAGTTCACACATACGCATCACAATAAAACGTGACTATACATACATGCATGCATAAGAGCGTCAGACCGATGATGAATCATTAAATCATCTTACGAAGGTATCATCAACGTAACCTTCATGGAAATCAATCGAGCGACTTTTGTATAAATCACTCACATACGGACTGGATGTGATTTTCATATTAAAAAAAAAAACTACATATGTAACTGCCCTTAGACGTCTCCCCGCGTCTACCGCAACATCGAAAACGTCTGTTAAACATTTCATTATTTGTATGGTTACTAGGCGGACCCGCGATAATAACTTACACATTATATGCGTATTATGCTTTCAATAAATTCTCTAAGGCTGTTGTTTATTTTCTACCGTTTATGTTACAATTAAAAATTCGGAAACTGATATAAAAAAAAAAAACTGTTTTATTATTTCTTATCAATCTACAGCGGGACAAGCGTGGTAAAATCGAGCCGAAAGCACACAGCCACAGGAATTGTAATATGTGAAGTTTTTGAATAGTTATTTCGAGAAGAAAAAAACGACAATTGTTACTTCAAACATGCCGAGCTCGTTGCAACAAAGTATCCGATGCTGCGATGATCATACGATTGTCGCATAGACACCAATTCCGATTGCTAATCCCGGCGTAACGCCGTTAATTTTTTTTGTCGAATCGCTTCTTCAATCCTGCGACGGCGGCGCACACGCAGCGCGGCCGAAACGATTTCGAGACGTTACGTGTCGCGGCATAGACACGGCAGAGGATACAGCGGCGGGCCGCGAGTTAGGGGCGGAGCGGGCGAGGGTCGAGAGGGGGGCATGTTTAATACAGCAGCATTTTGTATGCGCATTTATATGAAAAAAGTTGACTCGATTTAAATAAACACACGTACTGCAGGCGCCCGTTTTAGACGAGCGGTCGACGCGACGAAGTGCTGATTTGTCCTCGTACCGACGCACACTTTTTACATTTTTAAGTTTATACACCAAAAGAAAGTTCATGAATTCTAATACCTAGGAATGGGTATTTGTAGGTACATATTAGAATTCATGATGTCCTTAATTTTTTTTTAACTTTTTTTTATATTAGAATTCATGATCTCCATAGTTTTTTTTATGTAACTTTTAATTTTATAATGATCATCCGTACGCCTGTCCCCCATCCGTTAATATTACAGTATTACGAGCTTGTATATATTATATTTTGGTAACATAATACGTGACACACCTCGGCCAATACGAGCCTCGAATGATACACATGGATCTTTCAATTTTACAGCATGCTATAAATTTTCGTATCAACGAAGTTATTATTGTTGTAGCGATGATGTCAATAATAAACCACAAAACGCAATATACCATAAGTTCGAAAATTTGCGCTAAACCGCATGAAATACCTACGGTCTTTCTAAAGTACAACTGACTATACTTGAAAATAAAAAATAAAAAAATTATAAAGTATCAAGAATTAACAGTCACGCTACACCCACGTGAACAAAGTCAGCCATATTGCCACCATACCCCCCACCCCAGCCTTCTTTATTAATAACAAAAATAGAAACTAGCAACTTAAGTCACAGACAAAACATAATTGCTTATGTTACTATGCACATAACAAAAACGTTAATTTGTAAAAATTAAAACTATTACAAGAACGGTAGCTTAATTATTTTATACAAATAAATATAGATATTAATTCGTATTGAACGCAAATCACAGGCTATGTTTGAATATGGGATACTTTAAAAACCAGAATTTACAAAATGTCATTCGCAATATTGTAAATAAAGCAATAAAAACAAGAAAAACACAAGATTCACGTTAATTGCGTGGACTGCATGCAAATCAACTTCAGTTTTTTTTTCGTATCAAATCGCTTAAAATAGTTTTCAACCTTAAACGGTTGATTGTGCATGTTTGATTGATTAAATAATCCCTATGAGATATTGATAAAAAAATAATGAGCTAAGCTTACATATTAGAAGTGGGTGCTGAAATTACAACGTATAAAATATCTATTGTTATTGAGATCTAAAGAAAAATTAAATACGTATTAAATCAGTGTATGTGTAAAATCATTTATTTTATTTAATGGAACAAAAGGTTCTATTAAATAAAATAAAATAAATTCTTTGGTCTGTCAACCCGTCTCTGTCCCCTGGCGCAATCTATGATATGTATTTGTAAGATACTATATTATCTAGAATAGATAACAATTTCTTGACGTTTAATATTGTCTATATAACATATAATAATTCATTTGTTTTCAAACGAACTAATAGCTTTGAATAATATAAAAAATAAGTAATTTTAAACTTATGGAAAGTGATTTTATCAGCTTTGCAATATTTATGTACGTAATTCTCACAATATATAAATAAGCAGGTAATCATCTTAATACAAATACACGACCGATAATTTCGAAGTGGGCCCTCTCACTAGCGCCTACTTTACCCACTGGTTTAACTAAAATGGGGCCATTTAGAACGCTTTCAAAGCTACCTATATAATATATATTCCGATAACAACATATAATTAATTATTTTCCTCTGTATGGGGAAATACATATTTCGTTTTATGGTAGAAACGAAAAACTAAAAAAAAAACGTTTCAAAGGCCCCATAAATAAATTGTTCGTAATAAGTCACGACTATTAATAGTCGTGTGAAGGAAAACCGTAATCACAAGCCAGTGGTTAGCGTTTCAAATAGTAAAAACGAAATTATATGTAACATCGTTAAATTATTATATGTAACATTCGTTAAATTGTATTGCTAAGTTAATGTAAATAAACTACAATATCACCTTTGAGAAATGTAATGTACAAATGTTGGCCGATGTTGGGCAAAGCCGGAGGTGTGCAGCTAATGACAATAGTAACAACAGAAGCGACTCGTAAAGTAATACGAGTGTCACAATAACAACACGATAGGTTCCACGCAATGTGCCTCGGGCTGAATAATTAATCCTGAAATTACTAAAAATGTAACATTCAAGCATCCAAGTTCAAATTTATGGCGTTATAGAAGCGATTGCAGTAAAGACACGAGCATCTTATACTAAAAAATTACATATTTAAAATATGTATACAAAACACAAAAACATACATCACCAGTCCAATCAAAATAATGTCGTAAAGGCGCGATTAGTGCTAAACAAATAAAACGTTTAAAATCTTTAGCACTCATTTCCGTATTATAAAAACGGCTGATTTTAATGGAATCCGTGAGAGTGTGGCTAGCGCTAAAAACAACAAGAGTCAGACATGCAAAAACGCCAAATACGATACGTTGTGTTGCGAATCGGCGGATTGAGATAAAGTCGGAAAAGCGTCGCTAGTGCTGAAAAAGTAATAAAAATAAAATATACAAAGTATCAAAGGTCGGCGGTCGCGCTACACTCACGGAATCCGACGTCGCCGCACGGTTTCGTAATGCGCGCACGGGCGCCGCGCACAACGTCCTAACTCGCATTTTACCTGAATATTAAATCGTTCTTGAGAATAGATTAGTTAAAGTAAATACGATCCGTTAAAATAAAATATCATATCGGTCTCAAACTGGAATTCACTAGGCATTGCTATAGGAATCGATATGTATATACTTCCACAAATATAACACAAATAAAATATAAAGTTACGCCCGTTTCGTACAATTTTGTACAATTCCAAAGTTTAATGCATATAAGGCTCATATACGATGTATGTAACTTGGAAAAGGGTAACATTTTTTTATTATATATCATATGGGGATTTTATTCAAGAAGCAATTGTTTTATTTTTAAGCTATTGCATAGCTTCTATCGCGGGCCTTGAGCGTGAAGACCGAATCCAGAAATTCTGTAACGAAAATAACCTAACAGCCCCCACTCCGACCGGCACAGCGGTGATACTTTTTACTTTTGCCATCTATCGATGAATAGCAGAACTTTTAATGACTTTTTTGAAATATCACGCTTGTCTCTTTAGTTCAGCAATTTGCCTCTAGGTGGCATTGGTTGTATCGGCGTTACTGCGCATGCGTAATCTCCCTCTTCGCCCCGCAATCTGGTGACTCATGCCTGCTTAGAGTTTCGGCGTTAGGGAACCTCCTCAAAAAAACTACAGCATAAATAAAATAAATAAATAATAATAATCGCATAAGTTGATAAAAAATACTATGCAATAGCTTTACTGCGGCAGTCCCCGACTTTTAGACAACCGTGTTTGCCATTAATTTCAGCATGAGATGGCATCTGCTGAATATATTACGAATACATTATACATTTAATAAAAATATCCATTCACGTTCAATTATTTTCAGTAATCCCCAAAATTACGTAATGAATGGAAATGAACTAATACGATTTTATAATAAATAACAACTGTCATTTATGACTTTAAAAATTGTTTCCAACTATTTACTACAACGTTGTTTACTATATTATTTTGAATATAGTTTAAAAAAAACATTACCATATTAAAATTAAGACGCATTTACATATGTTACAACTTGAACCGACCGATAAACAGAAGGACATTACTCTTCCATATTTTCAAAGCAATAAGGTATTATTTTAATTTCGAACAAAATTAGTATTCTGGTAGCGGTTTTGACTTGCAACTCTCTACATTTAGTGCGTGTTAAGTAAAGCAAGCAAACGAAACGAAGCCGGCTCGAGGGCACAGGGCTGTCAACGCGCTAACAATTAAAAAATTTAAACTCAATTAATATTACCAATAGATTTATATACTAAAGGTATTCTTTGATACATTGTTATGACTGTATCTAGAATAAATACCACGGTGAATTTTGAGTGGACTTAGAAGTGCAACGGATATTTTTGACATTTGATTCAAGAGGACGAAGTGGTCTCTATCGAACTTGAAAGACAAGTGCATAATAAATACATCTCATTCTCTTTACATTACGTACCTCTCCCTTGGTTACAGGTCAAATACGACAGCTGGTGGTGTTATCCTATGAAAAAAAAGACTGTCCAACAATTGAAATCACTCACGGAAAGAAAAAACAAAATGGATATCAAAAGTACAGTAAACTCAATATTTATCTGAGTTAGAATAACTTGTATGTAATTACTGTTATTATATTTTTTTGATACACAAACAGTATTGATCAAATAATGCTATTATCGAATCCTACGTCAGTCGAAGTTGAACGTAAACGTCTGATAGTAACTACGAGAGCATCAGACTTTCAATTATATTTTTACTATAAATATCGCAATGACTAATAATTAAAAAGGAAAAAGTGCTAAGTTCTCTAAGAATACAAAACATCAACTTAGTATATTTCAACATCAACTTAAAATTTCTAATACTATTCAACTGCGAGAATAATAAAAATCATTCTTGATTTTCAAAAAAAAAATCGTAAACAACAAACATGAATTGTAAAAATACATAAAACTAACAAACGAACGTCATTAATAAATAATTACTTTGTTACATTAAACTTTTATCAGTGTTCGATTTGTTCACACATTGTTATTCATATACAAGCAGATCCACTTACATAAATGTAATTATATCGTAGGCTACGTACGATAAACACGCATGGTAATAACAAATGAGTGACATTCTTATCAGATAGTGTATTACATTGAAGCGTTAACTGAAGACTTGGCGAATAATAATAGTGTGCAATTGATACTGATAGGAATTTATAAATTGAATGACTGACTGACTAAAATAACAACCTTTAGAAGAGACTGCATTTGAAATCGTCGAAAATATGTTTTTCGAAAGCATTTTCTTTTAAGAAAGCATTTTTTTTAACATTTTTAGCTGTCAATAACCATACAAATATGGCTGCGTGAACGGTCATATGTAATTTTTAATATTTCAAAGAATAAAATAATAATAATAATATTTTAGCGATCGGTAACCCTGCGACTTCGCGGCGAGTATGCCCCTGTCCGATATTTTTTCACCGAAGCACAAAAAAAATTGTGGAGTAGACATTTCACGTTAATTATATAAAAAAATATATACATATATATATATTTAATCGACATTTCCGATTCACTAGCGTCAGCTACGTGGACGAATCAATTTTAAATGCATCCATTCGGGTTTTAATTTTATTTATAAGCATATATTTGTTTACGAGAGACGAACCCGTTTCGGATTTCCACGTATTGTTGACGCATGAACACATTATACATTATGCGTTTCGTTTTTCCCGAAAAAAGAAATAATCTTTTAATCAAAAATAAATAAGTCAGCTATTTCGTGTAGAGTAAGCAGTTTTTTTTTTTCAATTTTAATAATCCCGTCATAAGATTAATTCACACGAAAGGTCCGCAAAAGGAAAAAGGTAATAAACAATTTTCAGACGTCATGTTCTTGACTTACACGTTTATTTTTATGTGACCATAAAAAAGTAGGCGGTTTTCCTGAAGAAATTTGTAAATACTTAAACGAGACTTCCTAAGCAGACATAGAAGGCACTAAAGACTCGAATCTTGGGCGAACTGACTCATGGTTTTTAATTCAGTTAAAACTAAACGTTTCAGTCCTTGTCTCGCTGTCTATGGTTATGTGGTCACCGCGTCTGTGGCTTCGGTTACTAGCAGCACTCAATTCGCACTATCTTATCTGCACGTAAAATTATTCTGGAGGGATAAGCATCTGTGGCGAGGTGATATAGATTTATCGAAAGTTACAAAATAACAATACAAAGTGTAGAGAGGCTTTTTTTATATAAACGTACGGTCTGCACTGATTGCGAACAAAAACGGAAAGGTCCCGAAGGTTGTGAAAGCTGTTTGCAAAAAGCGAGAGCATTTAAATATAGCTATAGCTTAAGCTTATGATCACATTTTTGCAGTTGATTCCGTTTAACTGTGATATCGACTGCACGTAAAAGAAATTGAAAAATGCATTTAAAATTAATATGAATGTGATTTATAACGCAATCGTGGATAGAGAGGATAGTCTTAAAATAGATTAAAAAAAAAATATTGATTATACAACGCGTAGAACCTCAGCTCTTCGTATATAGCGCCTAACGCACACGCGTTAACGCGTAACAGGATGTGCACCCGCGATCCTACTTTATTTTATCCGCTTTGTATCGTTGTATATACGTTGCCTTCTTTTACACCACTCCACGTCGTCGAAATGTATATCTCTCTTTCTCTTTCTCTGTACTTTATACCTGTAAGTTTCTTTCTTTCTTGTGTAATGAAATATGACTGAGCGTGACGCGTCCTTGAAATTACGCTTACATTCTCGTTCAATTATCGATTATAGAATCGTAGCCTAAGAAGTTTCACATTTTAAAATTGATATTTAGATAACAACTTAAAACAATTCAGTGTCAAAATTCATTTCCATTTAAAAGAAGACTAATAACACTAATTTCTTCGCTTTTTTACAGTAAACTATTTCTACTGAAAGAAAAAAAACATGTCTATGAAACGATCGTCCAGTTGCTTTGAAAGTAGGCCGAGAAGCGTTAATCACAATTTAAGTAGTCGGTTAACGAGTTAATCGTGTCGTACGGACGAACGGTCCTAGCGAGTCTGGTTACTTCCATCGGGGCATTTGTCTAAAACTTAGATATAATCTTCGGAACCGTATTAAGCGCTTCCAATTTTCCAACTAATGCCTCTTTATAGAAACAGGTAATATTTTCCGAGTAATTCCCACCGTTTAGGCTGTAATCCTCTCCACGGCTCTCGCAGTGCGCGGCGCGAGACCGAGAGGGACGAGGCGTTCCGTCCCGTACGCACTCTATTTCAAGCTAAGTACCTCCCCCCAACCCTCGCGCCGCAGAAGGGTTCCCTGACGCTTATTCGTAAGTAGCTGACAATATATAACGCATTATCTGATAATACATTGTAAACATTTATTTTGGGCCGGCCGTTTGCTCGATACGGTCAAAGTAATGATGAATATTTTAAAATGTTGTTCATGTAAAATAAATATTTTTATATTAATCAAACCATCCTTTCAAAAGAATACAACAAAACAATACAATAACTTTAAAAATACAATATTTAATGTGGTAAGACTATCAATTTTCGTCATACATATATGGGAATGAGTACACAGAAAAACATTGTTTGAAATCCCAATCACGGACTCCGTACAATATTAACATTGTGTAATACAACAATGTATTACAAAGTTAGAAATGATTTATATTATATTTCATACGGATCTTGTAACTAGAAGATGAAGCCTTAGCGACGACGGCGCCCTCTCGTGGAACAAGCGGACGATGCGCGGTCGGCCGGTATAAAACGCGTTCCGTGTCTCGACAACTCACACCTATCCTTACAAATCCGCATGTAACGAGCACTGTGCGCGAACGGACACTCCCGTAACGTTTATGGAAACGCGTCATAATCTATGACCATCGCGAATGTGTCATCTGCCGTCGTGCGCGTGCGTTACGTATTCCGATGCGCCCGATTGTATTATTCAAATATGTTTTGAATCGACGACGGGTTTAATAGCGGCCGTCGCATCAATCACGTGCCGTGTAGCGAAATCGAATTATATTTTACAGATTTCATCATACGATAATTTCAACTGTGCGCTCCTTTCAATCGTAATTGGGTATTATATAAAAATGGAATTGTTTGACGCGCACCGGCACACAAAAGTACCTGATTTTCGTTTGTATACAGTTAGTTGTTACACAGAAGTAACCATGCCAATATTAACAAGAAATAATTCGACAATCTGCATACATAATTTTTATTATTTGTGAAATTTTCTTTTGTAAGTAAGACTGGCCGTCTTTCCCTCTCGCTTCGATAGGCGTTACGGGTTATGCAAGTAAAATGAAAAAAAAAAAAATAAACAAAAGTGTATGGAATACAAAAATAAACAGTTTAAAACCAATCTACAAGTAATTCAGCTACGAACCTGTCAAAGTCCCGTACTGACGCGTGCAGTAGTTTTTAGCTGGGGTCCGGTTGATTGACAAATGGTTTTCATTACACACACACACACACACACACACACACAATTAAATTTAGATTATAGTCTTATGCTCTTATCCCACATCACTGCATGCATGCCATACATCGTTTTAAATAGATTACAAAACGCACAGCAGAGACACCTGTCTTTCTGTCCTAATCTGATGGACGTAGCATACACTTTTTTAATATTCTTGAAATTCGTTCACTTCGATACAATCTTATGCATAACACGACTTTGTACATTAATTAATTCTACGTGTTCTATCGTTTTTATGACGATATATGAATATCCCGTAAATATTTGGCGGAAAATAAAAAAAAAACATAGTGCGCTGTGATTTTTTTTTATTTTGGCTAAAATTTTTAAAGTTTTTCCGCCTCTACTTAGACTTTGCCATGCCTGATACGACCGATAGTGGTGTACCCGCAGTCGTTCACGTCCAATGCTCCATAAAACACTGCATCAGCACAACAGTACTAACTCATAGATCATAGACAAAAAGGACAAATTTAAGTCTGACGATGTTGGAGTATCAGGGCCCGTGATCTCGATAAATCGACACTATTCATCTATCATAGTAGGTGTCTTATATTATTATTTTAAATGAACAAGTCTTACAAATCGTATAAATTGTGATTTATATAAAGGTCTCGTAAACCAGCTCTAAAGGTTTTGATGTAAATTTGTACTTTGATATGCGCTTTTCTTTTCAAATTTTATGCTGACATAAATACGATCAAAAAATATTTCTCTAAACGTTGCTTTATAGCGACAAATGACGACAATTCATAGAATTCCTTTGTTGGTTAGCTATTGGATAAAGAGCTGAGTTACTAGCACAGCTTAACCTAACGTTCTTAACAACAGACAGCCGTACATACCGTTTACATACCGTAAATTGGACACAGCACCGCGTGACATCATTACCGTGCGAGCAGGTGACAGGCGAATTTCAATCTAGTGTTTATGTACGTCTAAAAAGTTATTGTTGCAAATGAATACTGGTAACTTTTTCTGAGGAAGGTCACGTATTCCCACGGCAAACTTGAAAAAAGCAGAGCGAGGCCCGGTTGCCTAGATGCTGGACGTTCATTACACTTCACTGTAAACAGCTTAAGTTCGAGCTGTCACCAAGTTCGAACAGTACACAGACAAGCAAATAAACAACTGTCATTTTGAAGCGTATGTAGGAAGATGATAAAGTTGCTAAAATTACACCTAGGAATTACTAACAAACCTACAGATTAAAAAGAAATTATTTTCTTTAGTAACTTACTCATTGGAATTAATATCATCAATACGAAACAGCTAAATTTCAGCAATGTACACAGTATTTTAATATTTTATCACGCTTCGGAAAATACAAATGTATATACATTAGGTACTGGATTAACGTGTTTTTATTTTTAACTTTTTATTTTCCCGTTTAATATTTGATTTAACATTATTAGGCAATAACTTAGGGAATGATATCAAATACGAAATGTGGACGAAGAAAAATATAGGCCGTATATTGTTATAAATTAAATTTTAAACTTCTACTCCTTATGTTACAATTTTTTTTTCGTGCTTAAGGTGAAGAGAGATAGACCATCAATAGCTTACATCAATCATTCAATCACAGTTAAAGAGAAAGCAAAGCCTTTAATTCCGCTTTGCTCGACTAAGCGCAAATGAGCAGAAGGCGGATACTTACGCACCGGCCGGACGCCGGGGGGTGCGGCGCGGGCGAAGGGGGGGTTACCGATTTCATAGACATGTGACCGACCGAACGTTTTTTGTGCTTTTCTCGCGCTTTTTCTCTATTTATCTCTCTCTCTCTATCTGTCTCTCTCTCTCTCTTTCAGACGCACTTTTTTTTTGTGCTTTTTTTTTTCCGCTTACACGATTTTTTTTGACCCGTAATCGCGGCCTGAACCCGATGACAAATTAGATGAGAACTCTTATGAAACAATTGTTTATGGTTTAGCATAATCTTATAGATAACACAATAAAACGGTTAGGAAAAAAAATCTGCACACTAAACATTGCTGAGAAAAATAACTCCGGGGCATTATTAAAAACGTTGACGGAATACATTCGAATGGTTTTTAGAATTCGCGATTGTCTCTGTTTCTTTGCCTTTATTCGCGAAGTCCGCGAAAGCCTTCGACTTAATTCGATGATATTCGGTATGGTAATAGTCTATATCCCGAAATAACAGTGGGATACAGCGAATTATCCTGTTTCACAGCTATTTTGTTTTTAATTACGCACATTTAGAATAATAGAACCAGATTCGGACTCAGAAACTGGGCCGGGATTAGAATCGAAAGCGGGTATAAGATTAGAATCATTGTCAACGGCGTCTTCGTCGATGTGGAAAATGCGAGAATTCATTCAACGTCCGAGCGGGCGGTATCGCGGAAAAAAACTAGTATACAAACGAACATATAACGAATGAAGGTGGCCGAGTGGTCGAATATGGTTCGTATCCCGTTGCCCGACTAGCGGCAACCTGACGCGAATACGGACTTTATAAATCGACGATATTTCGAAGGTTTTTCACCTTTTTAAGGCTCAAGTCAGGCATACCGCGTCAGTCAACAGCCTGAATATAATTGTAACCTTCTCATTGTTGTACTTTGATATTTTCAATACGAACTCGTATTGCGTATCTCGACCGCTATGTTTATTCACCTCCTAGACAACAGAGCTTTGCTGGGTGTCTTTCGTATTTGCTGTGAGAATCTGATAGCTTCTCACGGGAAAAGTTTCTTATATACATTTACAACTATATATACATAGGCAATATATGTAAACTGCATAGAATGCAAATGTTAACCGTTACCTGTTCTCAACCTAATAATATCACGTAGTTCCATCTGGCTAATTGATGTCGTGTAGCGCCATCTGTTATTGAAAAATTCCGTCAAGCCTACCGGTACTTCGACACTACTCTCAAAAGGATAGCAGCAATGCAATCACTTTAAAATCGTGTGAGATGGCGCTATAAAGCAACGAAAAGGCTTTTTCTTTTAGTAAAATGGCGTTTTTCCATAGAAAACATTTCCGTAAATAAACTTGAAAATCGATACCTCATCATCTTACGAATTGTCATAAAAATCGATAAAACCGTTTCCGAGATACCGATGTATAAATTTCTACATATACTATGCACATTTGTCTCAATCGGGATTGGGACTTATATATATAATATATGTTCCAATCCCAATCACAATAGTCCCAATATATATATATGGGGCCATCCATAAATTACGTCACACTTTGGGAGAGGGAGGAAGGGGGCGGTCAACAGAAATGTGACTATGCGCGGCAAGGAGTAGATTTTATCCAATATTTAAAGTATTTTGAACCAAAAAAAAAATATGTAAAAACTGTTGTTTTCATTTACGTGTGACCACCCTTGACAAGGCCGGTTGGGTTTCAAAAACATAATAATTTATGGATGGCCCATATGTATATATTCGTAAGATGTAACAGATGATGTATGGACGATCTATCTAGTTTCCAGTGGCCCCATCAGTTCTGAGCGGTCTTCGCATACAGTAACGTAACCACTAAACCACTGTGGTTGGTTACCTATGGAGTTTACAATCCAAAATGTCTAATTTGTCGTTTTTTTTTTTGCGCGTTAAAAACGCTCGCTCCGTAACGCCCGCCGGCCGCGCAACTTTGTGTGTCTGTTTAATTTTTAAAACAACATCAGATTAAATTAGTTAAGAAACAAACTATATTCGGCGGGAACTCTGTAAATATTTGCGGTAGCAAAGCACTAATTTCATTTTGAACCAAATTTAACTTTGAAGCTTTCGCGGCGCTCGCGATGAGCCGATATAAAAATCTCCATTAGGGTTAAAAAAAAATGTTAAATTAAGAAAAGCCGTTGTCTTGATGTTTTCTTTGTCGTTGTAAAAAAAAAAACTGCGAATTCAAATTGACTGCACACGTTCAAAACGTTCGATTAAAGTATAATTCAAAATATATAAATAAAATTAAAATAAATCTCAAAATTAAATATAGTAAATAATGTCCGTAAATTTGATTAAACACGTTTATTTTCATATCTATGAATATAGACAGCTTACTAATCGAACATTGTTCTAGAGCTTAGAATAGTGTTTCATAAAGGTTGGCCTAGAATCTAGATATCCAACCTAGACCGAAACGATATGTGAATTTTTTAGTAATGCATTTACAAAAAAAAAAACATGTAAAAAAAACAAAATCACAACATAAGAACTAGCTTATATTCTTTTTGTCCGAGTGGTTAATTTAAACAATATTTTATTATTAAAGACATTACTTAACCGCAGCGACAAGGAGTGTTAATAATTTGGAAATATTTAAGGGCATTTATAAATTGTCGAAATTTACTCTAAAGACCGTAAAAAGTATGTCTCTACGCCATTTGAGTAAGCCTATAAAAGTTCGCTATATATAACTTATTAATTATTATAATTCATGTTCAAGAACAGTAGCATCCGTCCGTCTATCAATGTGTCGGACGCAAGTGGGAGTTCAGTTCTCCACTTCTCATTCAACGGATATCCTGTACCTACGCACTAATGACTCCTCTAGGGCTGCGAGTGTCCATGGGCGGCAGTGATTACCTACTTTCTGGTGGTTCGAGTTCTCGTTTGCTCCTCAGAGTAAAAAAAAAAATATTGCACTCGATGATTGAGATTTTTCGGTCGCATGAACGTTCGAACATCTAAGGATTGAATATTAATATCAAAAAGTCTTTTTTTTTCTATTGACACAAATTACTAATTCCATGTCGGGTAAAATTTAAAACAAATCCTACATATCTATTGTAAAAAAAAATTATGCGGTTACTTTCAAAATACAAAGTATTACAAAATATACAATTGTCAATTTTTTTTTCCTTTGCAGAGACACCTATAGAAGCAAAAGTTGCTTTATTTTTTTTCCATAGACAACCACTACATACATTGCGAGCTAAGACACATGACGAAATAATACTTTTTAGGATAAAAAATATAGTCGCTATTCAGAAAATTCAGACTCTTAACAGAGTCAAATTCACTATTCTGCTTCGACCGAGAATAGTTCTTTTATAACAGTAAAGAATTTTTTTTATTCTTCTATGACAGTCCAGAATTTTACTACAATAGTTCAGAAATAAAAGGGCAGAGTGCTCGCACGTCCATTTTCCGTTAAGCCTTTTACCTAAATAATATATCAAAACGACCGATAGGGGCTGCGAATTAAGCAAAAAAAATGAGAAAAAGCACCCACACAGTTATACGTTTGAAGTAAATAATTTAACAAAAAATTATTGTCTAAATTTTCGATGCAAATATTTTATCATCGCGTTAATAATGATTTGTTATATATATTCAATGTACGCATACATTCTACATACATATATAACGCATATGATAAATCATTTAAAGAAAATTAATAATGTAACGTAAAGGAAATGTTTATAAACTGTAAGGCATGTATTAAAAATACGTACATATAAAATAATTCTCGTTTATCGAAAATAATAAGGGGTCGCGAGGCGTATTATATTTTTGCTTTTCAACAATATATTTGTTTTCAAATCGCGTAAATAACCATGTAAAAATACGTGACTGTTTTGCAACCGCCGAGGTCAGCCGAGGCGTCAAAAATTCCTTGAACTAGTGCGCATGCGCTCGGGTGTTTTTTTTCTACTCCTTTTTAACACGCTTTTATTAGCTGCACTTGTATGTTTGTTTGTTTGTTTGTTTGTTTGCTTGTTTGTTTGTAACCGACCTATTTGAGCTCGATTTTGACCCACTTTGAACGGTCAGATTTTATTGAAACTTTGTAGACTTATCAAGGACCGGTGACAATACAATAATTTGATAAGTCTGTCTAATTGTCCTGGTCAGGATCGCCAGGATTAATTAATTTGGTTTGGTAATTCTATTTGGTATCGATGTAAATTCAATCAGTTCAAAATAGGGACTTACGAATATACAGAATTAATATAAAAAATAGGTACAAGTATTAATTCATACAATGTCATAATTTGATGTTGATAAAATATTTAGTTTCCTGAAGATTTCTTTTTGAAATTTAAATGAATACAATTAAAATTTTGGATGTAGAAGTTAAGTAGAAAAGTTCATATTTTCAATCAACTCATCTATAAAGAAAATGGATTCATGATAAAATAATATTTCATATTAAACTCTATAGTAAAAACGTCAAAACTGAATAATTCAATTATTTTTATAATTTCACACGTACTTCACAGAGGGGTAGGCGGCGACCACAGACCTCCACGTGGTGCTATACGTGCAAATCTCTCTCGCTTCATTGACTATTTGGCCCTCCGTTGTACGCGCACCTTAAACTGTAGATAGTCGAAGAATGTAAGACGTTTCATGAAAAAAAAAATTGATTGCATATCCAATCAATTTTCCTTTGAAATATCTCAAAATCTTATACAGAACACGTTCCAATAGCCTTTGGAATTCCCGTCTGTTTCCTGATCCGAACAGCCGGACGGTGTAGTTAATGAAGTCTACTAACGGGCCAAGGGAATCCCCGTCCGAGTGACAGGCGGCAATTGAAATTATCGACCTCATAAACAACTTCGTATCGCGGCTTTGCTCGCGTGAACGTAGAACGTATCCCTTACTTACGTCGATCGGTTATCGGCAACGGAACCGAGGTCTAGACGTTCGAGGCGAGAATAGGAATTCAGAATAGGACCGAGGTCGGGAGTCGTCGACAGCGTGTTCGGTACGGAAGATGAAAGAATTTCATTCGCGTCCACGCGGACGGAGCCGCGAGCTGAAGCCAGTTTTAAAACATACCACCGACTCGATCCGCATAACATTTCCTAGTACGACCCTTGCCGACCCTTCCGTTGCACGCGTTCGCTGTACGATTTGGTTCTGCGCATACGCACGCAAATTACAATTTAAAATTGTCAGTAAAAAAAATAAAATAACTCGCATTAAATTTATAATGAATGAAATGCATTCGTACACGATTTCGACATGACGCATCTTCGTTAAGGAGAAGAGCTCGCTTCTCGCTGACGCGCCGACACACGGCCCCGGTTAAAAACAAAATGGACACCGGCAAAACACCGGCGTATTGTTCGCCGGCACGCGATGACGTCATATCCTTTTTTTTTTAATTATCATAAATGCTGAAATATATTTTTTAAAATGCAACGTCTCCACTAGAATCACGCAAGCGTTCAAAGGAACATTAACGGGCTGCCAGAGGCATTGGGGACTGCCGACAGAAGTGAAAAATTAGTTATGAAATTAAAGTTTTATTTTGGGATTTTCAAATTGATTGCGATATCAAATATTAGAATATCATAATTTGTAAATTATATTCATTAACGTTAGTCCGGTTTTCATATCTGTCGGCGCCGCGAGAAACATTTATATATATAAATGGTTTATTTATTAATAAAAACGCATGACGGTCTGTACAAATCCAGTTAATTTGAAATAAAACTCAATGTGCATAATCATCAAATTTAAACCTTTGAAATTAGACAAAAAATAAAATAAAAACAATAAAGTCACCACTAAATTGAATTTACAAACATAATTTTTATATATACACAAGAGTTTTCATACGTACGATTAACATTGGCGTGTCGGTGACGCGAACCTGCATCATCGGACACATAAACATGTACACGAAGAAACAATTCCAAACGTTTTGTTGCGCATGTACTGTTTCCAAACATCATACGACAATAGATCACTCGCTCACGTACGAAAAACCACAAATATGGTCATACACGAGGACCGGTCGGCCGAGCCCGGTCTTTTAAGGAGATCACCGGAGCCCATAAACGGACAAAGATGGTTCATCTGTTATTTACAAATCGATTGTAGAAGTATTATTTGCTACCAATCATAGTATTGCTATTACTCATATAGCAAATTAGGATTCGCGCTAGGTTTTCACTGGACACCATGGTTCTCCACATTGTTTTATACATAACGAAGTATAATTGGGAAATGCATTAAAAATTGACTTTATTTAAAGATGGACAGCAAGTAACATTTTGTGATATTTTTTTCGAAATATCTATTTTTTATCAATAGTCTATACACAAGTGTCATGACGACTGATGGCGCTGAATTGAATTAAATACATTCAGCAATCGTCATATTGACACTTTCATCCGCAAATAACGGAGTGCGGCGATAGTGCCCGACAGGTGGCGCGTCGGTTCTGAGACAGAAGGTGACGAATCAGAGTCCCGCCGTTTCTCTCCACTTCAGATCACCAGGAAACTCCCCCAAGACGGTCCGGTGAGGGTCGAGGGGTGCTAATGATGGTCAGCACCAGCTTGGTGACTTCGTCCGGTAGCCAACGGCTTATGGTGATACACCGATGAAAACAGAGTTTCGTTTCTACCTCGTTCTCGTCGAACGAGTGATTTACGATTTCAATTTTTAGGTACATCTCGTTTGACCGTTTAAATTGGTGTACTGTAAGGGGCCATCCATAAATTACTTACAAAGCCTATATTTATAACAAAAAAAAACAACACTTATGTGAAGGTGCTCATGTACTTACGTAAGAAATTGGGGTAAAAAAGATTTTTTGTAAATTAATTATTATTTATGTAAAAGCAAGAATGTAATCTGACATGTGACTTTTTCTGTATCATTAAAAAAATATTATTTTAGTGATTATTAATACAAAAAAAATATACAATCTCAAAGCTTGATAGACAATATGCACCATAAAAAATAAACGTGCATACGCTAGGACATATATAAAAAATTTATGAATATGAAGAACAATATTCATATGTATACTTAAGATCACAGCTCAACACAAGTCATGTTTAAAACACGTGATTTGTCACTTAACTTCACCGCGTCCAACGCCATTAAGGATTATGTGTTACATGGGCGCGTCACACACTTAAAATACACCCTAATTCAACAATTTCATTATTATTGTCACTGCGTAATCAAGTTTGAGAATAACCCACGTTCGATATCCGCGCGCCGCTCGCTGTACTCTCGTATCGACGTCCCTTATCGTGTGCCGTTTGCTTTCGTCACGTGACACGGCGCAGTGCCACACCGTACAGTGCGCGCACGCCGATTGCCGTTTTGGATACTGTGTTTTTTTTTAAAGATTTTTCGATTAGGAAAATTTAATAGAACTCATTATATCAATGCTACCTGGATACCACTAAGCAGAAAATATTGACATTCATTGCTGTCTACTGAATTGTAAGCATCTTCTTTTGTTTTAATATATATTGTTTTTTTTTGCGAAAAATGATAAAATAAAGCTAGTTTTTTTATATATTTCGTACATAATTTCAAAGTTTTGGTAATTAAATCTAAACCACTGCCCACACAATAATTGATTTTGAACAGTGTTTCCATAAAAGACACTTGAAACTTTTCGTTTATAATTTAAGTGATACTATCCTAAAATAATGATATATAAAACGCACGAACATTAAAGCTTAATCAAATTTTCAAATTCGCACACAAAAAAAGAAATAGATAAAAAATTACCTCTCATACGAACATAAATTCAAATACTCTGTAGTGTAAATAAGGGATATATGTCATGTAATAAATATGAATGCAAAATGTAACACATAATAACCATTTTAATTTTATGGTATATATTTTAATGATTTTCCCACACATGATAAATACGAATATTATCTATATCTCATATCAGCGTCGACGCTAATACGACACTGCAAACGAACACACACACACACAGTTCCCTTATCAGTTGAGACGAGTTGAGCGCCAAAAACGTAAACACATGCAGGCGGATAATGTCCACGACACAGATTAATAAAGACTTCATTCGAACTGACCGAAATAATTGTGACGTAGACATTACTTCAATGTTGAGATTGAGGGTTTTTCTGTCTCCAAGACTTGATCACAACTTGTCTCAATGTGACGTTGACAGTACTCAAGTATGAAGTTGATGGTTTTACGACTCTAGAATTGAT
The DNA here is from genome assembly GCA_005406025.1 of Eumeta japonica. NCBI lineage: Eukaryota > Metazoa > Arthropoda > Insecta > Lepidoptera > Psychidae > Eumeta > Eumeta japonica. Next base: position 95,478 of record BGZK01000890.1, read on the forward strand.
CACTACTTGTCTCAATGTGACGTTGGCGCTACTCAAGTATGAAATTGATGGTTTGCCGACTTTAGAGTTGATCACTACTTGTCTCAATGTGACGTTGGCACTACTTAGGTGTGAAGTTGGTCAATGTGACGTAAGCACTATTTAAGTGTGAAGTTGGCCGTTGTACTACTACAATCAGATTCCTTTATTTTTTCTCAGTCTGTTCACCGGCCGAATATACTATTTTGTGTTCGCATAAATTCAATACGATTCCGATTGGGCGCCATGATTGAAACTCTTTGTGAAGGAATCACCCAAACCGCAGGGGCGTAATTATACGGCAATTTGCATTTCGAACACAATTTTCATCTATTCACGTGATCGTGCAGAAAAACAAGGTATAACGTAAACATATCGAACGATCTTGTCCATTCTGAATGCTTAGGCGACCTTGGACGGACATTTTAAAGGGCCCCCATTCACGAATGTCAAATTCCACTTCGACCGGATCCGAAACGTAAATGGATCACACACGCATAACAAAGTCCAACTGCGCGACCGTTAAATGTACAATGGAACCGCACTAAATAGACGCCTATATTTTTTTTTTCGATGGGCGTCAGTGATGTCCGTCGTTCGTGAAATAGTCGATCACAGTTTTGGCGGGAAATACGAGATAAACTTACATATCCTAATTGGGAACGTTTTCTTTTTTTTTTCGCGTAAAAATGCCTTCCATCCTTCCTCACAATCTAGCCGGGGACGAGGAAATGAAATAATTTACTTCGCCAAGTAAACCGAATTGGACTTTGTGATTGACGCTTTTAAATCTCAAAATTGCTAAACGCGACTTACAGCCTTTCGGTTCCGAGTCGAGATAATTTTATACGATTCCGCCCGGAGGAGCGATCGAAGCGCCCCCCGGTTGAAAACGGAGCTCTGCCGCTTTCCTTTTAGAATCCAAAATGGCGTAAAAAGCGAACGACCTCGAAATTCCGACAAATAATATAATTTTTGTAATACAAGCGAGTGACGTTTAACTAATTATTTTCGCTTTTAAATATTCCCTTTAAGGTGCATTGAAATATTTTCGAAAAAAATCCGAAAATATAAACGGCAGCGAGATACATCGACGTAACGCGTGGATAGTAATAATTTAATTATACACCCTACTAAATAGTTATCATTTGAATTTACGACGTTCGCTCAAAGTTCAAAGACATCATTAAAGAGAGAGAATACTTAAGTATACCAAGTTCCAACTTCTAAGTACGATTCAGTCGAGGAAGATGAAATAGATGAATATCGGAGATGAAGAACGGAATCTTCTAGTATATTTCTATGGCTATGATTATTTTCCGGTGGCGTCCGCGCATTTAGCACTGATCAAAATAAAAATAAAAAGTTAAATTCGGGAAATGACTGCGAAACGTGATGGATGGATGCATTTATATGTATAAAATTATTTGTATGCCTAGATTTTTTTCTTGTTAGCCCTGTTTTCAGATTCCCAATCTGAACAGATAAAAAGTGTATTTCTTCGGAACAGTGCAACGTTTGCGTATTTCTATGTATGCTTGATTGACATTGTTTGTATAGAGCGATGTACGTCGGGTTTTGTTACATTATAAGCGTTGCACCATATATATTGCTATATTCATACATATGATACATCGATTTGTATTTAAAAAACGGTACAACACAGAATACGTCACATGATCGACCTAAAGAAACTACGAAACAGGTTTAACATTGAAAATGTATTAAAGTTTTTGTACTATTACAAATCTAGTTAGAACTATAAGTCATTCGAGATAGGCACAGACTAAGCACACATGTAATATGTACGCCATCGGTATCGCGATTGCAATCGCGACATACATCGATGTTTACACGGGCGCGGCCGTGCCCGGTGGGTAGTACGTCCACGCGTCGGTACAATGTAAAGAATACAATCGGGTCAAGGGTGACCGTAAATCGGAAAAACGTATGCTTTTTCCTGAATCACGTTCGATATGCCCTCTGTTAAGATAACGATTTAACCTTCGATTAAACGATAGCTATTCATAGACGTCGAGGATGACTGGTAATTAATTAGATGAATACAATCTTTTGCTAGCAGCTTCGCCCGGCCGAGCCACGGAACATGTGCGTATATGGACCCGTGCGTCTGGGAAAGGTGAGGATAGTTTTAACGGCGTGACGAGCAGCATCAGATCCGAAGACCTCATGACGAAAGAGATCGTGGGACGGTCGAAGGATGGGTGATCCAGCATCTATGCCTATATCGATCTTGGTGTAGAAGAATTTATGCTAGGACATGATCAATAATTTTAATAGTTTCTCCATAACAAAACTATACCTGGGCGGTCGAGCAGCAAAATTTATGATCAATAACAACAAGTAGTTCTCAACAAATTGAATTTTATTCAACATAAGACATAGACAATATGAACAAGATACATAGACAATATAATAATTAGATGCATAGATATTGCATAGACTATACTAAAGTAGATGGTGCCACATAATGTTCTTATTATTTTAGTATACTTTAATAATTTACCTATGTATTTTATTTATCTTAATCCCATTTGTTGTCGATAGCCAATCAACAGTGCACTCGTCTCAAAATCGTACGAGATGGCGCTACTTTATAATATTTAGAAAATTATTTTTTCTTAATTTTTTTCGAGATCATTCCGGCAAACAATACACGCGCACGCGCACGCTTCACGTGTATGATTACATGCACTTTTTCCCAATAAGTTCCGCTGTAATACCCGAAAATGCGTCAAATTTATGGTAATTTCAACTTTGACCTTGAATAACTTTCGAACGGATGCATTGGTCAGAATATAACTTCGAACCTATTTTGTAGAGCGTTCAATTCTCTAAGTGTATGTGTAAAAAAAATACATGAAGAGCATTTGTGATCTATGGTTAGCTAGTTAGAAGAATGAGAAGAAGCGAAAATAATTTTTCACATGCGTTCCGTACGAAAAATCAATAATTGCGATTCGGACTATCTCAATGCCAATATTAAGAGCTCACGTCTGAAAAGGCATATTCTTATGCTTAAACGAAGCTTTTAAGCCTGTTTGCGAGCCACATTCTTTTTTTAGCTCCTAATAAGTACATTCATAAATTGCTCCGTTAATAATATAGGATACTAGCTTGACGCTTGCGGCCTCGCCGGCGTGGACGTGGGATGTGTTCCTCCATCTTTTGTTTTGAACGATCGTCCTGCTCCTAACTCTGGTCCGGGTACCTTTCCTGATTTTGATCTCGGTGACGCTCCAGATTGCGATCCTGGCTTTCATTCGGATTCTGATTAATTCTAAAATTTAAGTCGTGCTTAAGTAAAACTTAGCCTATCGACAAAGTCGATGTATCCTTCACATATATACAAAATTTCATTCTGATCGGATGTATAGGTCAATAGTTATAACGGAACAACCAAAATACAAACCTCTATACATTTATATATTAGTATAGATATAAACAGCTGGTGAAATACAGTTCCACCTCTTCGTTTGAAAGGAATCAAATTATGCTATATTATGTTATATTTACCATATTCCATTCCATTGTCTCGACGATCACAAATATCGAGTGCACTATATACTTAGAGCTGCCTATTGCAGTACAATACGACAATAATAAATATGGTCTTTCCATAAGTAATATAAGAGTTCTTATGGTCATGCGTTTACTTATGGCTAAAGAACATATGTATAAATTCATTAAACGCGATTTCTAACTTCCACGATTATTTTATGAAAAAACGATAATGCAATATATAGAAATGAATGAACATTGATAAAATCTTTAACACTGTCTCTCTCGTACAATTTACATACAGTTTTAACGACTGTCTGTTATAAACGAATCCTCTATGGTATAGACGAGGGATGTATTATACTGTGTAATTTTAATTTGATTCCGAAATAAATACTTTCGTCATAAAACAATACACGTCTTAATAAGGAACCGATCCAAATCGATGTAACAAAAAAATACTTCCGAAATAGAAAAGGTAAGTGATGTTAATGGTGGCAGTTGCATTAAAATCCGTTCATCGGATCACTAGTTGCAAACGAACGAACAGACATAAGATAAACTTATTATATTCCATTATTAATAGGGTGGGACTAAGGTATTAAAGGCGTCCGCACACCGCCTCGCTAACATAGGACACCATCAAAACTGTACTAAATAAATGTGTAAAACTAGAGCGCCACAAAGGAAAAAACATAAATAAATACACATGTTGATAAACACATTGCCCACCTTTGTGTCGCGTAGTCGGGTAAAAAGGACTGATTTTTTTTGTCGATTTCGATTCCAAATTCCGATATCAATTTTGGTACTGGAGCGTAGACTATATACCGTTTCATATAATATTAAACATAAAATTATAATACATAATATTGAAATCTAGTTAAACATGTAACTGGCAAATATAAAACTTCATGTTTTAGTTACAATAAACATATGAGTATGTATTTCTCACATCATTTTATTATTTAACACTAACTAAAAAAAAATATTTTGGCAATGCTCGAATTTATAACCAGAAAAATAACAATAAAATCTTCATAACCGTTGTCATACCAATCAAAACCACATTTAAAAATCTAGTTTTTTTTTTAATTTAACTTACTTCATGGAAAAAAATTATCTTCATCTCTATGAAATGAAATATCTGTATATTTTGTATGTAATGTGAGTATGAAATATCTTGCATTTCGGATAGATTCAGTGATTTGATAGTTACTATCAAGATTTATTCACTTCATAATTATATAGAATGCATTCTCGATTCTGATGCATTTTTTCATTTCCGATGCAAGTTTATAATATGACTTTAGATCTTATGAGAGAACAGTACTACCTCTCTCTATCTCTTTCTATCTCATGTGATAACACGGGATTGCCATCACAAAAAGAAACAATATAAGCTACAGTCACTTAAAATTACCATAACCCGCAGTCGTCTTCCCTACGTCGCAAAACAGTATTTGATGGCATGTATTATGTAAAATTAACATCACTGCCTTGTAATATGCTCTATGTAATGTCAAACAGTTCAAAGAATTTATATGATGCTTATTACTACCATACTTACTTAGAAAATTGAATTTTTCTATCAAACCTCATTAAATAAAGAGTACGTCATTAAAATAACACAACAGAATGTTATACATCATCGGCGGATCGACGTTCTAGGATTTTTACATGGCATGGTACTGGTGATGCAGAGAAATACTTAACACCAGCTCTAGTATATAGCGATGGGTGCCACGACATGAACTTCCATACAAAAAAAAATCACCTCCTAGAATGCGGCGGACCGTGAAAACGCGTCTAGTGTGCGCGTCACCTTATTCTCCATACTCAATAAGCCGCCGAACTTTTTCTCATTTCTCGCTTATGGCGCGGTGTCGGGGCGGCGCGGGCGCGCGGGGAGGCAAGGTTTAAAAAATACTCCGCCTGCGTACGGTCGGCAAACAAATTTTTATTTTAATGCTATTTCCCCGCTCCAAAATAGTATGGCGTTAGTGCAAACGGTTTTGTAAGCATTTCGGAGTGTTTAAAAAAATATTATGGACATATCGCACATATTGTACAAAAAAAATGTTCAAATTCAAAAATAAATTTATTCCGTAGGTTATGCATAACTTTTAAATACATCAATGTAATACGAATTCCCAACTCAAAAGATATAAAATGACTAATTTCTATACAGAACTCTTTTGAATGTATTTATAACCTAAATAAAATTAAGGTTCGAAAACATTTTTCTATTGTGGCCCTATAAAGTACTTGCAGGATAAGAACTGTCTATTCATTGGACTACGTACAAAACAAATAACGACTTATATATTGTGAGGGCGGTCACAGTTCACTGGTTAAAGGCGTTGCCGTTAAGCATTTGATTCTGGGCCCGACCTTAAATCGATCAGAGTTTTTAACTCCGATCAATATCAGTGTCTCAGTGTCATGTGGTCAGGAGCCACGTGGCAGCCTCAAATCTGCATCGGGCCCGCGCGGGAGACTTAGGCTTTCATTTAGAAATGGAAAAATCGTGGGACGCGGGACAGCAGTAGGATGATTAAGATCTGATGCGTCAACCTGTATATTCTATGCGGAGTAACTGTGCACGTACTAACATTTAAATACTAACATTTTTTATTTCACATAAATGCTATGAGAAATAGGACTAGCATTTTTTTTCCAACCGTACACCACCGACAATAATCCCATAGGGTCGTCGCGCTATGACATTCGGCTGAAACAAATATAATTTCACACGATTCTCTAGCCTTTCCACCGGCGAAAACCAATAGCGACGGTAACGACGCTCATAGACAAATAAAACTTTACATTTATGGTGGTCATAAATTAAATCCCAATGCGACTTCGTTACCTCTATTGCAGCTCTTAGAAGTAAAGGTTTTTGAATAAACTTTATGTAGGTACCTATTAGGAATTCAGCAGACTACAATTGTGAAATAATTAATGTAGCTAACAAACTTTAAATATATATATATAATCAAAATGTTCAAAATAATCAAACTTGTTAAGACATGTTAAGCTAAAATGGCGCTGTGGAAACTCCATTTCCCTATTTATTTCAAGCAAAAACTATATTCTTATCCTCAGAGGTCTCGGATGAATCGTTTGCCATTTGACAAAGAAAAAAAAAACCATTCGATGTAGATTAATTCAAAATACTCTTCAGTTTAATTCGCGTTATTATTTAATTTCATTACGTATTTACGACGTGTTTTGACGACGGGCGGGGAACAAAATTAGAAAACATATTATTCGGCGCGTGACCGTGTTCCGCGAACGACACGAGCCGAATGAATAAAACGAGACAATTCAAAAATGGAACGCACGCGAAATGGCGGCGGCCGACAGCAGGCGTACCAAAATCGAAATAAAACGTTTTGCGACCGCAGCGACACGCGATTTCTCTATTCTAATAAAACACTCGCAACTAACAGTTGTACTAACAACCTTCTGGTAAAGTACACATAACCGATAGTTAAACTAGCAGCCATGTGACCGACGAAAATTAAAATTAAAATACATCTTTAGTTGCATACACTTTTTTTTTTGTTTAATTTAATAATAAAGATTTATTTCACTCTCGACCCCGTTCAAGTGCATAAGACCTATGCAGCTAAACAGAATTACACTGTTGCAAAAACATAACGTAACAAATTAACTGTCATCGGAAAACCTATAAAATCACGAAAAGGCATAAAATCAGGTCAAGATCTTTCTTATGATACCAAGTCTAACTGTAAAAACCCGTACATACAGATACGCTGGACACAAAGTTTTCCTTGTCCTCTTAATTACATATAAAACCATTTTGGAGTTCCATGAAGGAAAACGAAAAATGGAACCCCTATAGGTTCGTCTGGTTGTCAGTGTGTGTGTCCGCTTGTTAAACGACATACATACTGTTTAATTATTAACAATTTTTTGTAAAACATGTACTTATTGCTTATCACGAATATTGTTTATTCCGACCATTATCATTGATCATTAAATACGAAATAGATAACGTTAAATAAAATTCCCAGAAACAAGTTGAAGCAAAAAAAGTCGCGTTTCTCGAAGAAGCAATAAAAACTCCGTGAAGGGAATTAATTATTTTTTTTGGACTCAAAAAAAGTAGCAAGTTAGTCAGAATTTTATTAGTTTATTGCGGGAATGTAAAACATTAATCGAAAAACACCGAACGAGCGCGAAAAGGACTCGCGCCTCGGGGGTTCCGTACAAATTTAATTACATATGTAAATGAATTTTTCATTCATCGAGGCCCTCGATGATTTTTGACCGTTTTCGATATCCGTACGGGGAATTCAATTTTTTTTGTTTTTTCGTTATCAAAATATCTTTAGAAGATTTTTTGAACATCCAAATTTTTGGAAATTTTCAAGTTTATAGCCGTTCAAGTTAAAAACGTTCTCCTACATCAAGGTTTATGCTTCAAGTGCAAATGTCCGTTTGCAATCGCAAAATATATGTGTGATATACCTACAGTGTAACGATTTTCCAAATTTTTCCTTTACTTGTGCTGACAGAACTTGACTTTTGGAAAATTTTATGATCTCACGTTACCGGAGAGAGTACGTACGGACGTTAATCTACTTGCGGGTGACGGGCATGCGCAAACTTGGCCGCAGATTTTGTTGACTTAAAGGCATGGATTTTTTTTGAAGTGAAACTTCTTTATCGATGTATGAGAGAAATTTTCGTCGTCACGTTTTTCTGTTACGCGCCTTGTTTATTCCTAAAACACAGTACTGAAGTGAAAAATAATATTTCACTAATAAAGTGATAGACAAAAAAATAAATAAAGGATTTATTCTAATTCCAGTGGATTTCTAACAAAAGCAAGTAATCATTTTTTTTTTTCAACTACATCCAACACGCGGGCTTGATTATGGTATTTATTTTTTTTAAGTTATTTCAGATTAACCTCAGTTTTTGTTTGTAAGTATCGGTAAATGTATATCATTACATTAAAACTAGCAATTATTAATCAATACGACTGTTGATCTAGTAAACATCAATTTTAATAATAAAAAAAATCATTTAAAAATAAACTATACACAGTTAGAAAATGAAAACATAGAGATGTACATTTTTTTTTTCTTTTTTTTATAATATAATATAGAACTTATCTATGAAAAGCAGTCCTTAAACATCAACAACAAGACCCGACACTAAAATTGATGGAGTATTTACCAGGTCACTAAATTCCGTGGAATGTAAACCATATATTTTATATTTTATTTACCATGAGCCATTAATTACAAAAATATATAAGAACCATAACAATGATAATAATAATTCTATCATAATCAATGAAATACTATAATAATCCTAATAATAATAATAATAAAGTGAAATAATAAATTATTTGTATGCCTGTCTATGATAATAAAATAGCGCGAATTTAATACAAAATTAATTATTTTTTCTTAAACTTTATCTAATTTAGCTTTGTTTAACCAATTTCTGTAAAGTTGTAAATAGTGGATCATTTTTCGAAAAATGATGTCATAAAGAAGTTTCACTTCTTACGTGTGTACTCTAATAGACACACACAATTCTTTATTGTAACTTCAAACCTAAGTATTTGATTTTAATTTTAAGTCGATATCTCCAAGCGTTCTTGCAAAAAAGAGGGTCTTGGCAGGCAAACACGCGGACAACGAAGTGATCTTATAAGGGTCCCTATTTAGGTACGGAACCCTAAATACTTGTATATATTCTTAATCTCCGGACTATAATGTAGAGCATTTTGAAACACTTTAAAATTTTTTCGTATAACTTTTTTTTTTTAATTGAGTGTCGTCACTTATATATGAATTTCATCAACGGTAGCGTCGATCACTAAACGCGACGACAGATGGCGCCGCGCATAAGATGTTGTTTAACGTAGCACAAAACCGGTTTGCATTACATATTTACGACGTAAAATCAATACTCAACGCTAATAACAATGCCGAAGGTTTGCGCATGAGAAAACTGCAATGGGCTACCATAAATCATGGTGATCGCTCGAGGCGCGATCCATAAACTACGGAGTTTTCGTCTGTCCGTTTGTCGTCACATGTCGGCGAGATGAATAAACGGACTATGATCGGCCGTCCACCTTCGTAAGGCTCGACACGTAAACACCGTTCCGTGTGGGGGCCAAAAGTTCAACTAATATAATAGTAGGGTGGTCGTTAAGAATTATTTTTTTTTTGCGAAGCCCCTTAAAGAGCTTCCTTTTGATGAAAAAACGCTGGGAAAATTTTTCTTTTTTTTTTATTCAAAACAACACGTGCCTCTAGACGTTCTAAATTAATTTTTGGGTGTAATCATTTTCCATTTCATTTTTTTGAATTTAAATTTTTGTTTATTGCTTATTGAATTTTTTATGGAAAATCCCCAAAAAAACATGACTATACCCAAACATTAACTTAGATCGTCTAGAGGCACGTGTTGTTTTGAATAAAAAAAAAAAGAAAATTTTCGCGGCGTTTTTTCGTCAAAAGAAAGCTTTTCAGGGGGCGTCGCAAAAAAAAATCAATTTCTAACAACCATCCTATATAACACCTACGTTGCAGTTGCAGCGAAAGGGAAACGTCGTCGACAACCGGAGCATCCGACCAGTATTGAGGCATTTATTAAAATTAATCGGTCATAATCGTGATCGATCAGGCTGCGGCGGCTGGGTGGGTAGGAGCGTCGACTGCCGACCAGACGGTATCGGGTGCAATTCCCATCACGGGCGAATCGACCTTGACGAGGTTTCTTTCTTTAAGCGAAGTCGAGTCGCATGAGACGGCCCGCCCCGCGCCTCGTGCTGTTAAGCCGTCGGTCACGGACCGGACCGGCGCGGTGGGCCGAGTCGGGCGATCCTCGATAAGACTCGACGCAACGTAATTCAACTGATCGCACGACAAACACAACAGTAGGCGTCGATTATTCAGAACGTGGCGACGGTGAGATTATCCCGTGCGTGGCGACGGCGAGGTTATCCCGTCGACAAGTAAGGTGAGGAGTTGCTCGTTTGACGACATTAATGATTTCTGTGTCGATACGAAAATAAAAAAACATAGAGGCGTCTTCGCTCGGGTCATCGTCCTTGACGACGACCTTGACGACTCGGTTTGAATTCTGATACCGGCGACGAATCACAGGAAAAAATAAATAAATATGCAATATGCATATTATTAAAACTGAACCGATCTGCATGGCACCGGAGCATTTCCAGTTCGTCCACGTATATACGAGTACATAAATTCTAATAAACGCAAGAGAGATAAATACCACAGACTTTTATAGGATTATATTTTGTACAAAATGTATACAAAAACGAATAATACTGAGGAACGTTGTCGCCTGATTTATATATATATATATATATATATATATATATATATATATATATATATATATATATATATATATAACATTCTCCCTGTGTCTGTCTGTCAGTTCGAGATGAGACTAATGTTTCCACATGGTTTCAACGTTTATCGCAAATGAAACATTCAGACGCGCACGCCGCTGCTGGATCGCGGGTGACAACCCGACTGTTTGGTTCGCTTTGTGTAAATCAAAGTTTAGCAATGACCGTTTCCGATCGCGGCCTCGTCCACAATTCCGATACTAGTCTTGATACCTGTTCCGATACGCTCTTGGATGTCCTTCTTTGGATGATTTTTAAGTTTTGTGTACGGGAAGTGGCATATAATGTTATACGTCTACGAAAAGTTTCAGTGCAATCTGTTCACACAATCGCTGAGCACAGCCTGTTTGCTTGTCCGTCCAACAAGCAAACAGACCCACGACTCCATTTATACATAAAAGTTGGAAGCTTTGATGGCACAATATATTACTAATTGAGAAGAAAAAACTAATATATTCTAAGGTCTAATTGCATCCAAATGTTTTCAAATAATTGTAATGTAGTCACATGTGAACATTGTCCCTGAATGCGTTCACAGAACTTAGGCGCAATGTCTTGTCAAATTTAGCAGTCTTCCTAAAGAGGGCGCTACCGACGTTAGCACACTATTGACGTTGTTTGACAGCAATTCGAAGTCGAAGTTTCCTAGATGCAAAACGCCATCTAGTGTTATCGAAACAGACTAGAAATAGACTTACATTTTGGAACTTACTCATTTCACCAGTGTATATTCAATTAGTAATTTATTTTTTGAGAATTTAATACTAAGCTAGGTTTGGAAAAAACAACTTAATCACTTATACCTTACCTGCATGTATGTGATCTACAGAAAATACAGTTACAATATTCGTTTTTGGAACGGCTTGTAAAGTATAAGTTTTTGAATTATTTAAATTACGTTGTTAATAAAAATCCAAATTGGTAAAACCGTATACTGTATTAGTTGTATATACGTGTACGTCAGTGCCACGTATTACTTTATTATAAACAAAATCGGGATATAATAAACAGCGATAATTCAGTATTTAGATGCACGATAGACTGACAGATCACAAAGTGTAGAGACGAAACCGGATAGATCGTTTCACAGTTAATGAGCGAGGACGGGAGCGATACGGCGAATAAGGGTAGACGTCAAAATTTAAATGCCAATTAAAATCTAATACTAGCAACGCTCGCGTGCGCATCGCGGGACAAAAAGTGTCGCGGCGCTGGCGAGCCGCGCGCGCGCCGCCGTGAAGCGTCGCCCGTTGAATGATCGGGAACAGCGAAGCCGTGGAGTCGCCGACGCCGAGAGGGCCGTCGGGTTGTTGTTACGAAAACATGAGCGCGGCGAGTCAAGTGAATTGATAAATAGAAAATTATATTTAATTTAAAAAATTTGGTTGCCTGTAAAGTCGGTATACGGGCGAAAGTTTTACGTGACAACGACTTTGAATGGTAAAATCATTTTAATGTGAATATTCATTCGTATAGTAGGAAGAAGGATGAAATAATAGTAACAATTTAAAACATTTATTTATACAAAGAATTATATTTAAAACATTAATTTATACAAAGAATCTCGCACTGAATTTCATATTAACAAAATTTTATTTTTACCTTTACACATACATACGTATTTATATACAAATATACATACAATAACTTGCAATACATTTGCAAGCTATGCACTAATTCTCTAGTGCTGCGCGCGCGGCAGACCGATCATAGTTGAGTGGGAGAGAGACGCAAGGCATTCGGCGGGCCTCTCTCTCGTTCGGTGACTCATCGTTACGTTACCGAGCGTTACATTTTTCATAAGTGACTCCCAGCCGCAACCTAATTTAAGACGTTGTCACGTCAAAAAATCTATAATTCCACATATATAAAGACTTCCATAATCTTCCTATTCGAGCAAAGTACTCAAATTATGTGTTTCAAATTAACATATGAAAATAATGAAAATATTTATTAATGTACTGCATTTCGATTCATGCTATTTTTTAATACAATCGAAATAAAAAAGTAGACCGGAAAATAAAACCGAACCTGTAATGTGTTTTCGAAGGTAACTGTGTGCAGATGAAAAAAAAAACAAATGATTGTTGCCATATCTAAAAAATATTATCATTAGGTAAATATTTAAAATGAGACAGTTCGCGCTCAGAGTATCTTAACTGTAATTACCATTAGTAAAGAAATAAACGAAATTAAATTACTAAATAAACGACTTCATTCATTTATAATTACACAAAATCAAATGTATAGGCTTAATAAGTGTCTTATTATAAAGAAAATCTCTTACAATTTAAACTTAAAATATATACATTATACATATATATCAAATAAGAAAAAAACGTGGTATCATAATCAAAACTTTGAGGAACGCAGTACAAGAACAGAGAAGTCTGTACGAGTGTAAAATATAGGACGTGATAAACATATAGCTTTGAAATTGACGCATCAGCTCCAATATGTACGAAAATAACGATATCAACAGCTGAGTACAGACGACAAAAAAAGGTTTTATGGCAAAACGACCTAATGATTTTCTCTCGTTTGATTACAAAAACCCATTGTACAGTAGATTTTTAACTGATCCCTTTATAAATACAATTCGATAATTGAAAACGATATAAACTAACTTTGAACAGTAATTGATATAACAAAATATGAGACGATTAATTAATAAATATCTCAATGCTATCACTTTTCTTAGTGTTTTGTTACAGTTATGATTAGTTTGTAGAAATAATGGGGATGGTTTAATACTAAAAAAGATTTCTTTGATTTAATATAATTATGTTTTATAATAGTGTATAATTAAATCGGAAACTTATCTAACTTAGATATTTTTAAACTTTAAAATGTTTCGCATTAAACTTGATATAAAATTAGATTGCTTCACTGCCCAATGCTATTAAACAATATATATATGTTTGTATCAAAGAAATATATCAGTAGCCCTATCAAATAACGACTAACATAATCTTCAAACTTAATAACATAGGCACGCATAATTTTGTTAAGCAATGGTCGGAGTAATACGTGGCCGCAGGCTAAATACACTTCAATGGAGGCAGAATGAACATGCAAAGAAAGTTATATTTTTGATAAAATGTAAAATAATATTATAACAGTAAAATTTCTTTAGAATGAAAGGTAAAATAAAAAAAAATGTTATGTTATCAAGAGAAATGTTTAGTCTATGCACTTTTTTTCGTATATGCAAAACTCAAATTGCAAAAATAAACTTTTGTCAATAGTTTTATTCATATATGTATGCACGTAAAAGATGATGATTTTTCATACATTGTGTGTAATATAATTATCAGTCTTATTTTCCCTTAAATTATACTTTGTATAGCGATAAAACTCATCTCAAGTCAGAAAGAAAAAAAAATACAGATTTATATAACTTACAAAACCCGAGACATTTTCATATGTGTAATGCATAAAATGACGAAGAAAACGCACTGTGTAAATAAAAATAGACTGATGTGTGAATATTGTCAAAAGTAATAATGTCTATTGCTTGAGTCATTAAAAGCAAAACTAACGAAACGCAAAGATAATGATGAAACGTTTTAAATGAGTCTATTAATTGTTGAATTGCAATAAATTGTTCTTGATCGGTTACTAAGCACTGGGTCGTATTTAGAGGATACTTGTAATAATCTAAGTAGAAAAGACAAGCATAAAATTCCGTGTCGTCGACGTTTGACGCTTCAAATAATGGGCGACTTTATTTACGTTAAATGACAGCTGCATGACAGAACTGATGATAATTTCAATTTTTAATATACAATATCAAAAGTCACAGGTGAAACTTAAATAATCGTTGAAGTTATCAGCTGTGTGTGCAATATATACAACCGTGCATGAAATAATTTTTTTTCATAAAACTGAGGTTTAGCGTCATGGATACATGTGTTGATTGAGATATGCTAAATATTTTATAAGCTATGAACATGATCGTCTAAAATAGAAAAGCAACTGATTTATGGTTTTTTGATGATGATTGATATCGAGCGATATCTTTTTAATAATTTGCTAAAATGCAATACAGGACAACAGATGCGTTATATGAATTGTGAACAGAGTCGCAAATTGTCAAACAGCGGCATTAATAAAAATATTTAGTACGCCTATTTACAAAATCAATATAACATATTTGCATTTTCTAATAAATACTTTCTTGTAAGACATAAAAATTTACGTTACGTTCAAATATTATTCCGTTATAACTTGATATCACAGTTTCAAATTTCAGCTAAAAGAACATCGTAAATTGACGTAAGTACAAATTGACCTGTACCATTACATATATTGTTTCTTTAAACCAGTTTGAGTTTTTGTTTAAGCAGGTTAAATGAAAATTGTAATTTTTTTCACTTGTTACGGTATTACGCTAGTAGTGACACAAATAAATCCGCTTTTATTAATGTATAAATTATTAACTCAAAAGCGTCAAGTACAAAATATATGAATTAAGTAAATAAAATTATTTTCATTTCTACACTCTATTTTCGTCCAACCTTTACTTCATGCAACATTTCCTTTAAAAAATCTGTAAAATATGTATTAAATTTACAATGAACTAATTATTAAATTTACTGTATTATTTCAAATTATTTTTATCGTAAAAACGCTTTGGGTTTGCGCGTGTGCGCATGTATGTGCTCTTGCATAAGTGCGCGCGTCATCCTATAACATTTTAAATCGATTCCAAAGGGCACTAAAGCATTAAAATAATAATATTTTACTTTAGATTAAGGACATACTTTTGCCCTCAACTGTACCACAATGAGACTACCAGTTTATCAATTATTTACCTACACTTTAAGTATGCAGCTGCGATAAGATAACAAAGTAACGAGCCGGGGACAACGTTATTGATGGTTCTCAAACTGTTGTTACATTATTGTTAATCGACAGTTAATTATGATACGAGTTTATTAAATTAAGAATTCGCATACAATATTCGTTACAAGAAAAATCAATTAGTTTCATTACGCATAATCAGTTACTACTCAACTGCGTAAACGTATGTACTTGACTTTCTTAAAAGATTAATGTTACCAACAATGGTTCCAAAGACGAATTTGCTAGTCAGATTAATAAAGAAACTTAATGTAAGTCGATATTTATTGCTGGCATGTTTGTACTTGATTTAAAAAAAACATAAGTCTATAAATTGTTTCAAAACTTGCAGCACAAACAACATGAATAAAAACTAAAAATATAAGATAGTGTTTGCATAACCGCAACAAATTAGTCAGCAAGTTTAATACAATGTTTTTGTTGTGTTTAAGTTGAAAGAAGTTTGGATTGGATTTAACTTTTAGTACTACTGATTCTGTTGCTAACTGTTCAAAAGTTGGGTTTTTTTTTGAAAGTTTAAATCACTTTAGTCACAATGTTTCTTTTTCAATTAATAAATAATTATCTGAAGTATTTTCAATAATAGGTAATATAAAAATCTACATTATTTTACCATTTAACGATTTTTGAAAGTAGTTTTTTTCGTGAGTAATATTGTGATATATTTAATAGGTTTGATGATAAATTATTGAAATCGATAAAACATAACACATTCTATTATACGGGTCTATGGTTTTTAAATGAGCCATGTACAATTATCACGGTAGATGGCACTTAAACGAATATGGATATGATTTTTTTTTTTAATAAAGTTGCTCATTTTATTACAACTGTAATAACTACGAATCTGACTCGAGCATGCCTTTATCTAAATATCCCAGTACAAATAAAATATTTTAATATTGAATAACTTACAATTTTATTCGAGCAATGTTACATGTTAATTCCAATAAAGACAACCTCAATAGTATGTATATCAAAATCTTGTTGAACTGAAATTATATAATAGACAATTATAAACAGCTCCAATCATTTGTTGTGCTAAACTTGTCACAAGGGGCCTACCTACATATAGCGGTGCCACGTATCCAGTAAATGGTATTGCGAACTATACGGCCCACAAGCGGTCTTGATCCTGCACAATATATATATTTTTTTATGGGCACTTTCTTGAATGCACTACGAACGGAGTGTCATTTATTATCAACGAGTCCCTTCTTTACGACTATTCTATCATTTTTAATATACAATATTTTAACAGAATAATTACAATTTCAACGTGGCACAAATAAAATAAAAATATACATCATTATTGATTTTTTTTAGTTATACATATAATTACAGTCGTTTAATTGTTTTGTTAAATTATTTGAGTAATGAAATAAGTTATAATGTGATTATTAGTTGGCGCGCTGCCTAATAAATAAATCCATTTTTATATAGTTTCTCCTATCTGGCAGCTTCTAAAAACAGTTTCAAGCAAAAATAACAATAGGATGTTTCGAAAACGAAACGTATTAATACAAAAACACGAGTTTTACGGACTAGATTTTGTTATAACAATCCGTATTTTTTTTATATTTTTCCACATTATTATGTATTTCGTACTAATTTTCAGAAGTTTTAATTAATCCATATTTAATGCCGATTAATGTTATATTTTAATATATCACAATACGTGAATTCATAGTACGAAAAAGCTATTCTTCATTTTGCTAGGCGCTTGTTTTGTACGTCACGGACAACGATAATAAAAGATATTTTTTCTAAAGAAACTATATATTCAAATACTGTATACAGATTTTAGCACCGAAATTCTTTTTTTCCTTTAAACTTTGATTATTTGTTTGTTTGGAAACTCACAGTTAAGGCTGTAGTCATACTTTCATTTTTTTTTTGCTCTATTTTACTTTAAAAAATAGTTGATTCCCGATGAAATTACAGTACAACGCACAAAATTCAGCTTAAATGAAGTTAGTCACGAAAGCGTCGCAATGGCGCAAAATGCGGCGGGGGAGAAGAAGGAAGGGTCGGGAAGCGTTTAACCTGCGCGACGCATCGTTCGTAGGCAATTCAGAGCGGCAGAGTTTCGTGCGTTGTACTGTAAATAGGTTGTTATAGAATCAATAAGTGCCATAATAAAAAGGGCTGCGACAATTAGCCAGTCAGCTTTTTCCACTTTAATCGCTCGTTTACTTGACTGTTAAGAAAGAGAACGCGTAGTATGTTCTGATTAAAGAAAAATGTTATCTAGTATATAATTGCCGTTCAATTTTAAAAAGTCAACTTCGTTAAATTGTGTTTTAACTCATTATAAATGAATTAAAACACAAAAAAAGTAAATGGAGTACCATTTATTAAATAATAAGTAAAATTAATTCTATGTTAGTACAATCATCATCGCATAGCTGCAAAAGCGACATCTATGAAACGTAAACTACTAACTATTGTCACACTGTAATGATTTTTTATTTTACCCTTTTTTTCATCAACAAAAAGTTATGACGTATGACGTATTTAAACGTAACATATAACATTTTCATGTCTGTCCATCGCGGTGTATTTTTACGAAGACTGGCCTACCTTTGAATCAAGAAAGTATAAAGCAAATTACAACGTAAAAATTTCAATTCTAGGTTAAATGAAAATGAATACGGTGGACGCATTTTTTCCCAATTTAAGTAGTATTGAGATTAAATGAAGCAAACATTAAGTTATCGTCGTTACACACAGAACAAATAACATTTACTTGCCAGTAAATATTTATTACACTATCAAAATGACGCAAATGATTCATTCCCGGTTTTAAAGAATATAGACTTATCGTGTATTATTTTTTAAACGTAACAGTTTGTTTATCCCCGCATTTTAGTACTATTAATGCATAAGCCGGAACATAGCTAAGTTTTATTTCGACGTATAGACGTATTGGATGCAGACGTCAAGAGCAGCGTTTGACAATTTGACTTTTAAATTATGTCTATTGCCTATTAATGTCGCATTACGTAAAATACAAAGAGATTTAAATGTTACTATACAAAAACTTTGGTCTGGCGCATCACCACAACACACACACACATATATATATATTACTTTATGTTAAGCTAAGTTGTATCACTTTAGGTCAAGCAACTTGTTACCTGACGAGTTGCAGACAGTTTTGTCCGCATCGTCCGCACCAGGGCAATGTCAAAATTTAAAGATCGTTCTTGAAATGACATTCACACAAATAGGAATATCTTAAAAAACAATTCACTCACGAATTCCGTCGTCTGCAAACGAACGGCGTGCGACAAGTGCAGACAGGTGTTACTTCGAGAAAATAAGATGGCCGTAGTAAGCGGACCGAGGTCAAATACTAGTAACACTAGTACATAGTATATCACATCTAGGCCGTGCGCTTGAACTTAAGCTTCATAATTCAAAACCATCACATTAGTCAGTAGCCATATTTCCTTGTGATTGAGCTAAATTAATGCAAACAGACAACCTTTTCCTCTTCGTAATACGTTTTCGCGAAATTTTGCTAAAACCTCAAAACTTGACATTATCAGATTCCTCGAAGTGCTTATTTTTTTTTAAGTCAGATCATATCCGCTTGTACCCTTTACCGTCTGAGACGCGACTCATTCTATAATATATTCATGAAAATTCATATTATAATACTTTTAATACATGCATGAAAACGGGCATAAACTTCGTAAATTCACGGCGAATCCCTTTCAAAAATTCGTTCACATTATTATTTCACGTCAACTATCAAAACCGTTCGTTCCCGGCGCGTGCGACGGCAATATCATCCGTGAAATAGTTGGCGTTACCAAACTCGGATTAGAGCGCGAGGGGAGATGGCGCACACAACGCGTGCGAGAGGGACGGCGATATGGTTATTCGTATGTTAAACCGCGATAGCTAAATCACAAAAGAATAAAAATTATGATGCATTCGTACTAGGTACCTGCTTATGCACAAACAAAAAACTGCAGTGCAAAGTCGAGGAGCGTCTTCGTTATATCATTTATTTGACTGTCAAGGATGCACATGGCAGAAGAGACACAAAGCGTTAATATTCTGGGTCGATACCGTTTAAAACAACGCTCGCAGGTCCCGGCGGACTCGCACTTGACCCGGCTTCGCTTCCGAAACCAGGCAATCTGGACTATGAAAGATTTCAAAAATCCCGTGACCTTCGAATGTCACACGCTCGCTTACGCCCGCGGTCTCGCCCGCGTGGCTATAAAATGAATACTTTAGTATATTTTGTATACTACATCTATTTTATATATATTATACCGACCGAGCGCTGTCAGTCACGATTCCAATCCGATCCTACTCCCGCACTCGATTCTGATTTCGGTATAGGTCCGCATCCCGGCTCCGCCTTCGGTTCGATTTCGATGAAATTGTCCCATAAGAATGTACGCAAATTTTCCAGAGAAAATACAGGCAATACACGCATCGCCGTTGTTTTTTAGGATTGCGAGTTAAAATGGCAAAAACGGGTACCCTTATAGTATCGTCATGTCCATCCGTATGTCACGGGCAATTTACTCAAAAACTACAAGATGTATATCAATAAAATTCGTAGTGGAGTATAGATGTCTCATGTAAGCCGCTACTTCTTAGTTTCGTAGTTAAACAACAAAAATAAATATTTCTAGGGGGGGAGACTCCATACGTGTTAACAGAAGCTGAAAAATGTTTTTTTTTAGCAAACATCGACGTATGGTAGATATTTAGACAATTCTTTTCAAAACGTTTTACAATTACTAAGTAATTTTTTTGATTACGTGAATAATTTCAGAAAGAATCGCTCCGAAAGTAGCAGAAATTGTCTACCCCCCCGCCCTTTGAAATGATAACAAACATCCGTCTAGTTAAATATTTTTTTTTTAATATAGAGCAGCCGCGGGCCTCGCGCCCGTGACGTCGCTTCGGGGATGGCGACTGACGGGACGGAGTGTGATCGCGTTTGGCGATCGTCTGCGCCTGCGTATAGGCCGCGAACGAATTGCAAAAACCGAAACGTATTACCTGAAAGGGACGAGGTAGGGGGGAGGCGGGCCATGACGTCGTCACTTCATATGAAAAGTCTAGATTCGGTCGCTCTAGAAAGCGTCTAGAATTAGGAAAATAATACGCTCTACGACCCGAGTTCGTTTCATTTTACATCAACAGTCGTGTTACACTATAGCCATTATGATAACAAAACCGCGTCGTTATCGTTATTATTTATTTACATAATTAAAAGTATACGAATTATTTTGTCTCCGGCTTATCTATGCTACGATGTGGGGTTTATGACCAAATGCAATGTTGCCAGAGAGCTCTCGTCTCGAATTTGCCCCTCCTGGCCGTACCAGTTTCATGGTCTTGTATGCTATTTATTCGTCGATAGTTGAGTATGTCAGTTTTCGGAGTTGTTCTATTTAGCGCCAGAGGTCATTTGTTTATGTTTTATTTATTATGCTTTGTGTACATGAACGTTTTCTACAGAAACTGTTTATGGAGAGAAATGAATTATGTACATATATATACACTTTTTTGAAGTTATACTTCTTTTGGCACGTTTGGATGAGAGTGAATTTGTGAGCTGCGCGCGCACAAACGACATGATGAAGTTAGCCACAGAATAGAAATAATAAAAAAAAATATTTTCAACACTGAATATAGTTACAATACTGAGTGTTCATACTATATAGTACATAGTACAGAGTGTTCATGCTATATATTACATAGTACTTATATTCATAACCCAGTTCTTGCAAAATATAGTATTCATATGAATAATCAATTTTGAGTATTAATTTTCTATAATTATTATTTTTGTTCAATTTATTATATATATAAACATTATTTGTAAACTTTTAACATTGTGTTGTGAAAAATTGTGAAAATTTGAAGTGTTTTAAATATTAGAGGTTAACCATGTAAGTATAATATATAGATATATTTCTAACGAACTTATTATTTTCTAACAAATAATTGAATAATAAGTACACACACTTTTTAAATGTATTTGACTCATTCACATAATGAATAATGATTATATATTTGTACTGTATTGTTATATTGTTACGTTAATAAAACATTTTCAATTAAACAAAATCGTTTTGATTGATTTTAATATTTATTGTCGATTACTACTGCATTTGAGTTATTTTAAATATTATTCATACGCCAAAGAAGTATAACTTCTAACGCGTGTACATAAGTACACACACTCTTTTTTTTCTAAACATGTAAACAAACATTGGAAGTCGATTTTAGCCAACCGCCAATTATTTCGTGGAGTTGACACTTTTCTGGTGTATATAATCCGGGTGACGGCACGATAATTTGGTATCGTCGAGCTGATGATGGAGCCACGCAGTGGATAGACTACTTTCAATACTAGTAAAACACTCGAGTTTGGGCATATTTAGTTTGCTTTGATGAGTCGTATGCTATTACGTGACTAGCAACTGCGAGTTCACACTGAAAATTGAAAATGCAGTAGTATAAATAAGTCCAGCCAAGTGCGAGTAGGCCTTGTACACGGAGTTCTGTATCGGCGTACAATATTTAATTCTACATATAATTTTTAAATACTTTAATAAAATAAAAAAAACACGTGTTCTGTATGTGGAAACCCCATTTAATTTTCAACTTTATTTTATTTTTTTTACTTGTCAGAGCATTAGTCTCGGAAAAAGTCTCGAGTGTCTACCTATTATAGTTCGAAATACAGCTCTGTGACAGGCCGACTGACAGACAGCGGAACCTTAGTAATAGGGTCCCGTTGGTGTTCTTTGGATACGGAATTTTAAGAACAGGAAAAAAACGAGGTTTACTGTAATAGAAAGTATTTAATAAAATGTAGATATAAAAGAATAGAAAATGTACACTTCACCGGACAAATAAAAAATAATGATACAATTTTAATAAAATAAAAAAAAAAGCGTAGAATGTCTGATATTGCTCGATACATTTTCGATTTACCCTTTGCTTTTGCGAATGGCTAGTGATTAAAGGAATTCGGGTTGCAAATGTGGACAGATAAATAAACTCACTGCTTGTAATTAATATATAATATGGTTTTATTGCGACTATCGAATGTTATAAAACGGGAACATGCGGGAATATGAACAATGACATTTCGCTATTGACAGTAGCGCCACAAAAGTGCGATAAAAGAATTAATATTGGGTGCGTTCATAAACACTAACACCCACCCTTTGAACGCAACCCCATTTTCTATACAATACAAATGCTTATCGGCAGTAGTGCCCTTGGTTAAATTATCAGCAATCATATTCTCACCTTTAACATAGCTAAACTTTATATCAAAATTATTAACATGGTCCTTAAGAAAATGATACCGTATATCAATATGTCTCGACCTAGGTAAGTAACAGTTATTATTAGATAATTTAATTGCACTTTCATTATCACTAAATATGACAAGTGGATTTTTCTGCTGTTGACCCACTTCAGCATGCAGTTGTTGAAGCCACAGCGCTTCCTGCGCCGCCGAGGACATCGCCATATACTCTGCTTCAGCGGTGGATAGTGCTACAGTCTGCTGCTTATGTGATCGCCAAGATATAGCGCCACCCTGTAACAGAAAAGTGTAACCAGTGCACGACTTGCGATCGCACACGTCGCTCGCCCAATCAGCATCACAATATCCAGTGATATTCTCATCTCCATCTTTGGTGTAAGTTAACTTCAAGTCTTTGGTACCTTGAAGATATCTGAAGATTCTTTTCACTGCATTCCAGTGTTCAGCTGTTGGATTCTTGTTAAATCTACTCAATGTGTTTACTGCAAAGGATATATCGGGTCGGGTACCTTGAGCCACATACAGTAAGGAGCCAATTGCTTGTTGATATGGATAATCAGTAGTCTTCTCATTTTCAGTCTTTTTGTTGAACTTTATGCCAACTTCAACTGGAGTTTTCACAGGTTTACAGTCTGTCATTCTAAACCTTGCTAATATTTCTTTTATGTACTTTTCTTGATCTAACATAATTTTGTCTCTATCTCTGGTAATATGTAGACCAACACATTGGCTTGCTGGACCAATATCTTTCATTTCAAAGTGCTCTTTTAGTTTTTCTTTCAGTAAAGTTTTTGCACTTTCTTGAGCAGTAAATAAAATTATATCATCAACCCATATGGCAATATAAGTGTTCTTCTCTACATTATAATAAACACAAGGATCTGTTCTGGACTGTTGCATATCCAATTTTTGTAGAACTGAATTTAATTTGACATTCCAAAGCCTGCTGGCCTGCTTTAGTCCATATATGGATTTGTGTAAAATGCATACCTCTTCGCCTTGCTTATACTCTTCTGGCTGTTGCATGTAAATATCTCTGTCAATCTCTCCTTGCAGAAAAGCTGATACAGCATCCATTTGATCTATTTCTAATCCATATCTGGCTGCTAAAGCAAACAAGTAACGGATAGTTGTGTATTTCACTACCGGTGAATATATTTCTTCATAGTCTGAGCCCCATCGTTGTGCATATCCTTTTATCACAAGCCTTGCTTTATATCGAAGTACATTTCCACTATGGTCAGTTTTCCTTTTAAATACCCACTTACATGGAAGTGCCTTTTTGCCTGGTGGGAGCTCTGTTAGAGACCAAGTTTTATTTTTCATCAGCGAAGCATATTCTTCATTCATGGCCTGCTTCCAATCTGCAGCTTGAGGTGATGCTAGTGCTTCCTCAACAGTTTGTGGATCGGTTAAATCAGTAAACAAACATAATAAGCTCTTTTTAGGATTTTGCACCTCAGTTTGTTTATTCTGTGATCGTGTCGACCTCAATGTTATGTTGCTTTCATAGTCTTGTTTCATCGGATATGGAGGATAGTAAGTATCATCTAACTCACCAGTGTCAGTATCATACTCACTTGAGCTTTCACTATTGCCTTCTTGTGTATCTGGTCTTTACTGCCCAGCAGACGTTCTGAAGTGGATGTCTTCGGGGTGTGATTTTCTTTGCCACTGCTTGACTGAGTACTCTCTGGTTGAACAGAACTGGAAGTGGCTGGAACATGAGTTTCACAATTAGATAGTACATTCTCCATAAAGACAACATCTCTACTTTTGATAACTTTGTGTGATCGAGGGTCCATGAAACGATATCCCTTAGAATTCTCACAGTAACCAACCAATATCATTTTTACAGATTTTTTATCCCATTTCTGACGTTTCACCGAGGGTACATGGACCATAGCTTCAGAACCAAATATTTTCATGTGGGATAAATTTGGTTTCATACCTTTCCACATTTCATATGGAGTTTTACCTTGCAGTGACTTTGTCGGGGAACGGTTTACAACATATGCAGCTGTTGCCAATGCTTCAGCCCAGTATTTTTTCTCTAGATTGGCATAGAACAACATGCACCTTGCTCGTTCAACTAAAGTCCTATTCATTCTCTCGGCCATACCATTCTGCTGCGGAGTGTATGGGATAGAGGTCTGATGAATTATACCATGACTAGATAAAAACTTTTCAAAATTAGAGTTGCAATATTCTTTACCATTATCAGTGCGAAGCTGTTTTATCTTGTAATTTAATTCATTCTCTACTTTTAGCTTAAAATCTTTGAAAGTCTCCAAAATATTCAATTTGTCTTTAAGAAAATAGACATGTACCATTCGAGTAAAATCATCTATATAAGTGATGAAATATTTCATACCTCCAAATGAAGAATTTTCCATGGGACCACACAAATCAGAGTGTATAAGTTCTAATGGTCTCTCAGCTCTTGAGCCAACACTCTTAAATGGCATCCTAGCTTACCTTCCTTCCATACAATGCGTGCAGGCAATGTTACTTTGTTGCTGAGTTAGGGTCACACCTTCAGTCACATCAGGGAGCTTCTTCACATCGTGAAAATTCAGATGGCCCATTCGCAGATGCCACAGGTAAGTGTCACAACTTTGAGTACTTGAAGTCAGATGAGCCACTTCCGTGCTAGTATCCATAATATACAAGTTGTTGTTCAATGTTGCAGTACATATCACTTCATCTTTACCGTTACGAACTTCACAGCCTTTGGTACTAAATGTCACTTTATGTCCATTCTTCACTATAGTGCTCACTGACAGAAGATTAGCAGCTAGCCCGGGAACAAACAATACATTTTTTTTACTTGTATCAGATCACTGTCATTTCGGCTAATGTTCACACTACCAACTCCTTCCACAGCTAATGGCTCTCTGTTAGCTACTGTAATAAATTTCACTGATGGCTCGGTGACATTGTACATCCAATCGCTTCTGCTTGTCATGTGCATGGATGCACCAGAGTCTATAAACCATTTATCACTTATGCTTTCTTTCTCAGAAGCTGAAAAAGCTGCTACAAAACTGGAGCTTTCTCCCTTGCTTGCCGATTGTTTCTTTGGCTGTTTACAAAATTTGGCAAAATGACCAATCTTGTTACAGTTGAAACATCTAGGTCCCTTGGATTTTAGTGGCTGAACATTATTTCCTTTTTTCTTTGTATTGGAATAAAAAAGCTGTTGATTTTGATGTGTTAATCTCTTGAATAAGTTTAGATTTCACTGAGTCGGCACTGATCTGAATACCTGAACTTTCTAATCCCATGATCATGGGTTTGTATTCCTCGGGTAAACCGGCCAACATCAAAGTGCCGAGCCATTCATCATTAACTTCAAACCCAATGTTCCGCAGTTTGTGTGCAGTGTTCATAATCTTACTCACATAATCCTCAACACTGTTACTTGATTCCAGGGTGGTGTTTATCAAGTCTTTCAGTAGACCTACTCTTCTAGTTAAGCCATTGTCATCAAATGCCCTTTGTAAGCTGTCCCATACTTGTTTTGCAGTCTTGCATTCCTGAACATGTACATAATTTTGCGGGTCCAACAACAATATCAGCTTTGACTTCGCTTTTACATCCTTGCTAGCATCAACAGGTTTGTCTTTGGGGCATTCTACACAGCACCACAAGTCTTCGTGTTCAAGGTAAGTTTTCATACTGAATTTCCAGGTGGCGAAGTTTTCCCTTCCAACTAACTTCTCCAAATTGAACATATTTGAACCCATCTTGCAGAGCTTGACCAGAAATATGTACTTTTGATGCAACTGTAGTCGAAATTTTCATAACCTCAATTGGAATTGCAACAACAATTTCGCCGGTTGAAGTTTCTTCTTATTATTACTGTCTGTACCACTTCACAACCACGCTCTGCTACCATAAAGGAATTCGGGTTGCAAATGTGGACAGATAAATAAACTCACTGCTTGTAATTAATATATAATATGGTTTTATTGCGACTATCGAATGTTATAAAAACGGGAACATGCGGGAATATGAACAATGACATTTCGCTATTGACAGTAGCGCCACAAAAGTGCGATAAAAAAGAATTAATATTGGGTGCGTTCATAAACACTAACAGTGATGATAAATTAAATGACAAACTATAAATCAAATGATAAATCTATAACCTCACAATTTTTTTACGTTAATTAAAATTATATATAAATATATATTTTTTACAATTATTTCATTAATTAAAAAAATAATAATTTCGATTTTGGTGATTACGTAAGAAAAATTAGAAATAAACATGTATTTAATTCAAATACGTGAAATAAATAATTAAAAAAAAAAACGATGAATCACCCGGAATGTGTTTTTGAACTTTGCCCACACGCGCCGCATATCGCTAAAACGGCTATCGGATACTGGCGACAAATAAAAACAGACAAAGACGCGTTGTCGCGATAAAAAAGAAACCGTCATCGTCACTCGAACGACGGTTCATGGAGAATCGGCCAAGAGCGAGAAAAACTATACGAAACGAATTCCGTAGCTTTTACACGAGGTGGGTAATAATTCAGTAACACATAAACTATGTTTTTTATTCGTTTCGGAATAACAAATGCGAGTTTTTGAAGCTTTTTTTTTATCAAAAAGAATAGACAGTACGAGCTTATGCCGAATGACGGACGAACATGAAACTTTTTCAAAATGTTTAGAAAAGCTATACAGTAGTTTATTTATACGTCACACGTCAAATACGCGATGAAGCTGTGGATATTTTCCCGTGTCTGATAAAAAAAAATTGTCCTAGGTGGACCAGCCTACGCAAAACAAATATAAATTATGCGATGAAACTTTCCTCGGGAATTGTGCTACAATTACGCAAAAATCTACACAATGATACATCAATGATTTATGAGATTAGCTCAACTCGACCAGATACTTTGTTCTAAATTAATTGGTATATTATTTAAAGACAGATCAAAAATGCGGCATAAACTGCCGTATTTTTGTCTCACGTTAATTTAGAAGTTTGATATTTTTACACTTTTACCACGCTCGCTTAGTTAAATCTTTTGACGCAGTCTGCCTGGAGCATTCGCTCATGACTTGTCGTAGATTGCTTATTAGAGAAATTATCACATATATCATTTCGTTAGTAGTGTTAATATTATTGACAAATCGGCTTAGTTAAGGTCGCTCGATTGAGCGGATCTTGTTGGTCACTCGCTCTCAATCAGTGATTGTTTTGGTAGTTTGGCGGTCGGGGGGGAGCCTCCAGCTGGAACTATTCTGGGCGTGATTGACTCAATCGGGTGTGTCTTTGTGTGTCTCCATTAATTGGATCGATAGGATACGTTTTTCCAGTGGTATGATGTTCAATACGTCTTTAAAACTCTTTCTGTTCCTGGGACAGTCGAAAGCGTATCTGTTAGTGATTTAAATATACGAAAGTCCAAATCGGGGTTTCAAGTTCAGGAGGCTGTAGAGTTGAGTATATGGTTTTAATTTCAACTGGATACCTCCACGCTTTCCCGAGATATAGGGTCCTGACAGACAGACAGACAGATCAGACGGGCGGACGGACGGACAACAAGGTGATCCTACAAGGCTTCAGTTTTTCCTTTTAGTTGCGGAACCCTAAAAACGTGATTTTATAGAAAGAAAGAAAGACAGACATTTATTAATTGCTCAGGGACAAAGTACGACTATACAAAAGATTACATAACGCGAAACCTAATATTAATATTTTTAATCTAAGAGACTATCCTTCGCGTCCTTAGCGATTAGATGGCCTCAGCTTTTGCAATGAGTCGAGAAAAACTCAAAAGATTTTAAGGCAGTGCCAACATCCACACCGAGCCTGTATACATGTATATAATTGTTGTACTCAACAGGAACACAATATTTTACTAAACAAATTGACAACAATTGACCATAAATAAATAATAGCCTATCCATAAACAGACGCTCAATAATTTTACTATAATTACTATAACAATAAATATTAATAATTTATTGTAACACTAAAAACTTTTACGTGTACTAATAAATAAACTAATAATATACTATATAAAGTGAAATTCTTATATAAATTAATATATTTCATCGGATATGCACCAAGTAGGGCGAAGGTTATCAACGGTAACTTATACGTCAGTGGCTTTGAGAATATTCACCAAAAAAATATTAGGATAGCACATGAAAGCTAAATGTTAGAATGCACTTTGACCATGGAATTTCCATCCGTGTTCCATTAGTGCATCCATCGTATGGAAATTGGACAAAACGTGGGATTTACTTTTGCATAAAGGAGGTATTTTACGAACGCACGGAGCCCCGGGCTGCAGCTTGTACGCTATTAATTTGAAAACGTCATTGTGAAACGGAAGTGTTTATTGACTATCGTTTCGGCGCGTTTCGGCATAATTTTTTTTTTTTCACAAAAGCAATGGATACGTACATTACAGCCGGCAGTCAATCTCGTTCGCGACCGAGAGTTGGCCAACGTCACGCAAAGTTTCCGGACGAACTTGTGGTGGCGAAATCGTTTGTCAAAAAAAAAAACAAATACTACGATATTGACGTTTCTGTCATACTTTAGCTCGATTTAGTAAAAAGTGTACGAAGTTTAGGCCGGATTTGAAACGTCTTTGATTTGTTACAACAACCATCGTCGGATTCGGTCGTATGACATAAGAAATAATTTACAATTACCATTCTAAGTCAAAATCTGTACGGGCAACGGCATCAAAACCAAGATTAAAACTAAATTCATACTCTAAAAATACTATTGCGTCGAATTTGTAGTATTTACGCGACTCTCCCGGCTTTTAAAACTATCGGATACATGTCCACTGATTTCATTATTTTCATCCTGAACGTCGATGCGTGAATGCGCACGCGCTTCTCTTAAATATCGTTCGCATGCATACACCATAGACACATGTTTTGCTGCCTGTCAAAATTTTATGTTCTATTATTACCGCTCAAGTCTTATAAACGGATGGGCGGATAAAATTGTCGCATTTAAGCGCATTACTGATTATGCTCCGCGAACGCACAAGATGTAATCCGAAATGAGTGTTCGCTATTTATCTTCCTGTTGTATAGAAATGGACACCGTCTTACGCACGTGCGCAGGACACGCGTGCCACTATGTTTCTACTTCCTGGTTCTAGTCACTTCACAGCCCATTTAAGGGCGATACGACAGTTTGGTATCGACACGACACACTCCTTCGAGAACGTATCCAAGCGCGTCAGGGCAACCGGATTTGTTTGACTGATGTGCCCTCTCACCCTACCGACGAGCCAAAAGCTGGGTACATTCGTGCACCGTTTATCATCAACCTATCACAGATCACACGCCGAGAGATAGATGCGTCCGGTGCGCAAGTTCTTGGAGTGCCTACGGCGCCGACCAGTCCGTAATCTGGCATGCCAGAATACCGTTGACACTTAGACTTACCTCCCCATGAAGATTTCTTCCTTCTGGCGTGTTCTCCGGCAAGAAGTACAGTCTGAGGCTGACGAGCGTTTGATCCGATACCCGGTCCGTCCACAGCAGTTGGAGTTCACCTACAAACCGTCAATATGCCACCGTTAAAGAGTTGAAAGGGAATAAATTTGAAATACATTAAAATCATGAACGGATAACGTACTGCAGCGAAAATATGTATAATTAATCCGGGCAATACTATCTGTTTGTGAAAGCCGACAAATAGCTGCTGATAAGTATAACCCTTTTTTGATATGAACTCAGTGCAATTCATTTGTTTCGAGTCAGCTTGCCGCCTCTGGCGTATATGTCACTCTATCGTTACCCTTAAGAATGGCGGAGATCGAAAAAGTCAATGGTCCATATTGTATCCATAGAGTTGCACGTATGGCTTTCTCGAATAATTGCCCTTTTTAGACCAAATCGCTGCATTAGCATCCAATAATAAGGCAGAGCGTAGGCAGATCAGTGGTTTAGGGGTATCGGCCATTAAGCAGGTGGTGTACTTTAACCGTCCCTCCTTCTGATTACACGTGGCGAGGATATATACAAATAAAATATAGTTTAAAAAAACTAAAAAACACGCTTTTCTAGTGGAATAAACTAAAAAGTAGAAAATAATTTGAATATAGAAATCAATTAATGAACCAACAATAAATATTATTATTGTGAAAAAAGTGTGGGGCGCTTTTCAAGAACGGACAAACATGTAGCACCCCACGCTTTTTTTAGTTCATTCCACTATAAAAGCGTGTTTTTTAGTTTTTTTAAACTATATTTATTTTCCACTTTTTAGCGTTCGATAATAAAATTTGAGGTGTCAAATTTCAAAATGAGACTGAAGCAGGTAGTATAGAGAATCTCCAACAGAGGGCGGACAGTAGTCAGATTTGTTTTGAAGTAAAGAGAAAATTTGCAGTGATAAATTCTAAAAACAATTCAGACTTTAACGTTTTTATTTGAAATTGAATTTAATATTCATTCAAATTGAATTTAAGATTAATTCAATTAGAATGTTTTTTTGATTGAATGATTTTATTCTAAATTTATTTCTTAATTATCATGTATGTCCAGCATCTTATTTATTATAGCCTTTTGATTGTCGGAAATACTTAAGTATTTATTATTTTACCACATTTAGGGAGGATTTATAGAAGGACAAGTTTGGAGTCAGCAGCCGCCAAAGGAGAGTTACAAACATACATACATACATACATACAAACATACAGGTGAAGTTAATAAAAGCGTGTTAAAAATCACGTGCATTCTTTTCTTTTTCGGTACAAAATATCTCATTTTTTTTAGAATATCATCTTTAAATGCGTGGGGGAGGGAGGAGGAGGTGACATTCCACTACCCCATGTGATATTTCGTTTTTCTCCAATCCCATTCGAGCCTCGCGCGATTATTGGACACTCCCTTAAGAGCACCGGCTGAACACGAGAAGGCACCGGGGTCCAACCCTCACCGCTCGCGCCGCGCCTCGGGGAGCGATCTAAGCGGTAGGTCGGACGCCGGCGCCACTACACCGGCGTGGGGGACTTAGGGGTTGAAGGGCTAATGTAAAAAAAATTAAAAAAGTACCGCAGATTAATTAATAACAAAAAAAAACAGGACACACAAACATTTATAATAGCACCTGTCGAACGAAACGTTATATGGAAAGGAGAAATCTTTGGCCGGGAGTCGAGGAGAATCTTTGTTACAAATATATACACACACACACACACACACGCAGGCACACACGCGTGTGTGTGTGTGTGTGTGTGGGTGTCCCGACATCATATTCAAAAAGTTCAGACTTTCTAGACGGTCTATTAGAAATGTTATCACGTGCAGGGCAACGTTCAAACCGATACTGGTGCAATAGATGCACATCGGATGCATCTTCACCGCACTTCACTGAACGCGACCGATGAGGTTGGGCCACGAAACTAGAAAACCTTTTTCAACCGAACCATTCTCGTGATAGCTTAGTTAGTCAGCTTGTCCGTTCGGAATGGTAGTTTATATACGGATAGCAAAAATTTATTACCATTATTTATAAATATACACACCTACAACACACACACACACAGACATATATAACGTCGCGCATTTATTTTAAATGTTTTTTTTTTTGCACAAGATACCTAATTTAAGTTGACTGATAATAATCAATGTGTGATTACTTTAATTCGATTAACGAATCTATTATTCTTTAATGATATTTTTGCGTGTATACGATTGATATTTTAACTTTGAAGCGGGCAACATTAAACGGGGACGTAGAAGTTGTTGGCGCCGGTGGGTCGACGTCTCGCTCACTATAACTCGAGTTGTCTCATAGTTTTCGGTCGTATAAAAAAATTAGACTAACCACGACGGAGCAGAGTGCAATTAAAACGAAAAAAACAAAAAACAACCAAGTCATATTACTTTCCAAGATTCTGTTTTGTTTTTACATACAAAAAAACGCTACTGCAAATTTGACGTAGATCAATGTGTAACGTAATCATCTTGATTATTTCTAAATTTATTTAATAAGTTAAAACAAGCGCATACATATAACCATATCATTTATATGAAGACTCCTCCGATTCGAGGTTGGACGATCTGTCGTGTACGGTCAAATGGACTGTCAAAAAAGTCGTCAACAGTCAATCACTTTACTATTGATTATACTTTATTATGGCTATTATTGTTGTTCGCTTGGAGTTTGCAGGATGCGTCCAAAGTCAATTTAACACCTTAGTCAACTTCCTGGTTGATAGTCGGTGCGTGTACGCGCTTGTGTAGGACCGCTGGCGCCAAACGCCCCGGACGATGTGTTTCAAACTTCAGTTTGTGCACTCCATGCAATATCCTATCAGGAAGGGTTAGCGATGGATCTTCGGGACTTGTGAGGTCTGTGGGGTCATTCATAAATTATAAGGTTTTTGACCCCTCCCCCCAAGTCCTTGTCACAGGTGGTCACACGTAAATGAAAACAGCAGTTTTTACCATTTTTTTTTGCTCAAAATGCTTTATATATTGGACAAAACAAAAGACATAAACCTGTTTTCGTATTTCGGATTTGACGTCACATCCCTACGTGTGACGTAATTTATTGATGGCGCTTGTGTAGTTCCATTGCTTTTCAATCGGTTTCAATTTTTTTTATTTGACGTTACCGTTTTCGCAACGAATAAATGTAAGACATTCGACATTGGTCAACAGCCGTGTCACGAATTGGAAACAGTAATTGGAAAAGTTGTTCGGTTTAGAAAATTCTGCGGATCGCGGGTGGTGGAGGCGAGCGGTCGAAGACTTACCTATCGAGACCAGTTCCGAATCCTGCCATATCCTGACGAAGAAGAAGTCTCCGATGGCTATGATCTGCTCCCGGTCGCCGCTGACCCTCAGCGCCTTGTAGAACGTGTACTGGCCGTGCTGTCCACAAGGTTGCCCGACCAGCTGGTGACAAAGACCACGTATGCTATCATATATATTTTACTTAGTCAATATAAACACACAATATATCATGTTACACATATCATATGACCCGGAATTCGCCACATACTACACGAGGTCTGGCCTCAGATTCGATCCCGCTTTCGATATGGATTTAAAAAAAAAACGTGCTCAATTTTATGTAGGTTTTCTTGATTTTTCTCTTAAATTTTGCTGATTAGTTTTTATTTAAGTACAGGAAAGTATTTAGGAAATCAAGTATTTTAGGAAATAAAATAAATTACGTAAAATACAAAAAAATCGTAATTCAAATTATCAACTAAAATAACAAAATATGTCTCTTTATTTTTGTTTGACAACACAAAATTACATAGAAATAGAATAATTTCCTACTATTATCACTGTCAATTGCATTCAAGTCACTTGTTAGTTCACTTGCCATTGTTACTACATTTATTATTGTTTTGACGATTTGAAATTATATTAAAATAAACGTGACTACTCACGAGTAAAATGTATCTATAATGTGAATATTAGCCACGTGCTTGTCCATGAATTCATGAGTATATACTACGCATTGGCGGGGTGGAGTGGTAATAGAGAGAGAAGGGATAAGAGAACGAAAAGAAAGAGGGGGAAAAAGAAAGGTATAATACACTACTCGCTTGTGTATACGACTGTCGCGCCTGCGCACGTCTCATTTAACGGTTTTATTCCACGGACTTTTTCTTACGATTTTACTATCACATTTTTTTCAGTTCGGTCGCGCAGCAAAATCCGTATCTCCTCCAAGCCCGCCGTAAGGAACTTCGTTCCAAAAGTTAAGAGATTATATCTTGCCATTGAACCAACCGACTGGGATGAAATAAAAGCTAATACCATTTTGGATCCAGTTCTATATTTCTATGAAAATACCATCGGTAGTGGTACAATATACCCCACATGGTGAAAAAGCCGTAAAAACTAACTAACCACATCAAGTACATAATCCGAGCAAGCAGGACAAAATGAGATTACATTACAAGAATAAATAAAATTCCTGATCAAGTAAATCTATATTTGTATGACGAAAGTATTACCAAAAGAAGTGGAGAGTTAGGTGATTCACAGGAGTCATCCACAGGGGATGACGGAGGTTCAAAGGGGTTGGGAGGGCGAATGGAAGGTCTGACTATGATTTTGATATACAGAGAATATGAACATCTCACATTGACATTCTCTCCCGTTTAACATGTTCATATAAATGTAACGGCAACATGTTGGACAATCGGTTAATAGATATGGGGAAATTCTCACGCGTTCGGAAGGTGGGGATTTGTATTTCCAAAAAAAATCATCTCGGTTAATTAACAGATTTTTTATAGTATAGGCGAGAGGCGAATGAGCAGGCGAGCCATCAGATAATAGGTGGTCATCGCCACCCACGGATACTCACAATCCTGGAGCAGTCACCGAGTCTTTGCCAGCAACTCGATAAAGAATAGGACGGAGGGGGAAAAGGGGAAGCGGGTCCACCGTATTCCCACTCGCCGGATGATACGAGTATGCAACAGCGGAAGCTGCTACTCCAAGTCTGTGTTCTGAGAGAGATTGACATTTCAGCGGCGGAGCTGGCCCATTTTTGGCCCCGTACAGAACCATAGTCGAACTCATAGAAATTACAGAACGTAGAGACGCGACTTCTAGCGGAAGCGTCCACAGTTTGTGCCGCTGATGGCGCGGACTCCGAGCGGTGGTCATCCGGAGCATGTGGTTCACAACGAACTCGGATGGTAGAGGGGGGCGGGGTGTCGCTAATGCGCGCGCCGATGGTGAGGAAGTCGCACGCCGACTGCGGTTACGACATAGGCCAAATCCCGGTCGTTAGACCGCGATGGATCGTGAAAAAGAATCGATTTAGCGTGGCCGCGGCGCGGTGGGGCGCGCGGGGCGGCGGCGCGCTCCGGACGACGCGCGGTGACGTAACGCACTATCGGCCGCGCCACTTATCGCGCTTGACCGGTTTTTCGGACGCCGCGCGCGCCGCTGTTGGCCCAACGCATTAACGCTTTCACGGCTCGAAGGTGTCGGTTGCACAGTGAAAGCACGATCGATGCTCGCGAGCGCCGCCGGCGGCGCTGCCTCGGACCCCTCGCGTGCACTTCGGTGCAGTCGCGGCTGCCGACTTACCATAACGACGTCGACTCGGACTCGAGTCGGTCTCGAATGCATTTTGCCTTATTGTGGTCATACGGCATCGTCCGTAGTCACATAAAATACATCACCAACGATTAGCTTTCTTTCAAACGTGCGAAATTAACTTAATAGGGTAGCTTACTATTTTTTTTTACATTACTGTATTTAAAACTTTTTTTAATTTAAGTATAAGAGTATAGTGAAAGCTTTTGTTTTATAAATATAAAAATAACCGAATAGCGCCTGTTTGAAATCGCTAATTAGACAGAGAAAGCGCTAACAAGTAGTGACGTCACTGTTTACTAGCACCTTAGACAATGATGTTAAACACCATTTTGTAAGAAAAGAATAACATAGAATTTTCGATTGCCTATAGTTCCTTGTTTTGTTAATTGATTTTGATTTTACTTTCACTTTTAGCCATCATGCTAAGACAGCTTACATGATCCATCGACAAATATAATATTCTGAATATTAATAAACTACTACAATAAAAAAAGGTAAAAAAACGTTGTCGTTATGATACCGCTTATCAACTCCACGCACTTCACTGATGTGACACAACACTCACTTGTATACGCATCGAATTGAAAATGACTTTAACGGCACAGCTTCGTCGCGTCAGCGTAGGGAACTGGCGGGTCAGATCCGCAGAAACGACCCAATGGATGTGACGTTAAAATTACGTCAGGATAAGAAGGGCTTCCGCCGCGCGCCCAAGGTTGACGTAATTTTGACGTTATAACTACATCGATAGAATCCTTATGAAGTTTACAGAACCGGTCCGCCGTTGCTATGCCGCGAGAATTGATTTTGTTCATTTAACGTTATCGATAAATATTAAAAAAAAAAAAAAAAAAAACACTTTTCTCACGGATATTACACGTAGCACTGTTATACAGCACGGCTTCTAACCGAAAAGCGCCAGTTTGATCTGACGGCAATATGACCAATGATTTTTTAACTCGGGTCGAATCAAAACGCACGCTTCGTGCCTCCGGAGGCACACGTAGCCCGATCGATCGGGGATGAGCGACGCCCGGCTGAAGTGACATTTAACCGAGTCAACAATGACGGCCGTCCGAGTGGACGGTGTTTGGTTAGCATCGGGCCGGCATGGGCGGCTTAACGTGTGAACCTCCGAGTCTGAAATGAAAAGACCGTAGGAGGGTGTGCCTCAGTAGTGGGGTAAATAAATCAAAACAACAGGCACTATTAAAATAAATTAACAACGTTCGAGAGTAATTAAATTAATAATAAAAAAATAATAAAGTAATTATAATAAAATTATAATTCATATTTAATAAAAAAAAATTGGAAATAAAAGTGATTTTATTACTTAATTTAAAAAAAAATCAAAGAGGTTCATTTAATATTTTAATAAAAATATTCATTTATTTACACTTTTGCTAAAATATTAGTAAATGAATTAGATGTGAATAAGTGAGTTATAAATGACATAAAAAAAACTAAAATTAAAAAAGAGTGAGAAAGAAAAAGTGGCATAGAGGGGCGTAACGCTTCTTCGTTATGTTACGATTTTTACAAGTCAAGACCTACCGCAAGCAGCGTTAAGGAACTTCGTTACAAAAATCTGACGCTATATACAAAGAAGCCTGTTGAGGTTGAGGTGGCCCAGCAGCAGGAGAAGGATGAAGGAAAGCAGATCGACTGAAGAGATTCAAAGATCAGCTGTATATGATAGAAGGGTTCGCATGGAGCGCCAGAAAAAAAATTATGCTGGTCAAATTGATGGCATTTTAAAGAAGGACCGCGTTTAGACGTCCAAAACCTATGAGCCCGCATGAATTAATGAATATCAATAATAATAATATAAACTCACGCCTATTTCCCAGAAGGGTAGGCAGAGACCTTAGATTTACACATGGTTACGATCTTTGCATATCTCTCTTGCCTCACCGACATCCAACAATCTTTCATACAAGCCGTCGGTTTCGGGTGCTAAAATTTCGGCCCTTTTTTATGCCACCGACATGGTCTGCATAGGATTTTCTAGGGCGACCCTTGCCGACCTTTCCATCACAGACATTCGCTCTATAGATCTGTTCTGTCAGTCTACTTTAATTCATCTTCTACAGATGGCCAAACCACCGCAACATACGTCTTTCTACTCCAGTCACCACATCCTCCTGGTACAACATTAATCTAATTAATAACTTTTTCGGAACTGGTGAATATCATTGGAGTAATATAGATTATGCAAGTATTGTACTACGTACAGAGCTGTGTCTGTCTGTCTATACGCTTATACAAACAGGCGTGACCTTATGCGCGCGCACACGTCATCGTATGACTTGTCACATCTTTAATTGTCGCTACTTGTATTTACTTGTACACACGGGAATGAGTAGATGAATGCTCGTTGTTAATCAGATTTTTTTTTAGGTTTTTAGTTTAGTTTAGTTAGTTAGTTAAGGCGACAACGCCGTAAACGGATTTGAATGAACTTTTCTACGTAAGCATAAAGTATCATGCGGTTAAAGGTGTAATGTTCGGAGTAAACGGTTGTGACCCTCCGAAGAGGGTGAAGCTTTTTTTTTAAATTTAAACCAAATTAATATTTAAAAATAATTCCCAAAATCAAAAAACTCTGGAGTTCTCTGAAATTTATGCGAAAACAATTAAATTAATCTCATTACAACTCGGCCGACGAGGGAGGGACGGCCGACGTTAACAAAAGCAATCGTTTTTATTAACAGTAATGTATGCCTACACCATCATTGATAGGTAAAAAAAACTTATTTATTCACAGTCGGTTCGGAAATACAAAAAAAGAGTGAAACCGTAAAAACACTCCTTCAAATTCTACATACCGAACCTGAGCCGCTCATGCCGCGTTTGCGCTTGACCTGTTTTAACCCTAAGCGGAGCTGTCGCAAAACATCCGGGGCCGGGTCGCGGAAGTTCGCGGCGTGACTTCTTAGAACTTGACAATATCTAATAATGAACACAAACAATATAATAGTTATAAATAATTTTTATTTTATAACTAGTATATTGTTTGTGTTTACTCAACTCGGAATTTGAATTGGCAACACCATAGTCACTGCTCACCTCCATAAGACGTACATTAATTAATAAATAAGCGAATAATTTGATGGTGTCAAGTTTTAACCATCCCCTTGATGATTGTCGATAGCTAACATCCGGTCAATCGATTAGGCCATGGCGAGGATTCCCAAACTTTCTAGTTCGAAAGATAAGCGCTGCGCCGGCCGATCTTTTTTAGGGTTCCGAGCCAACATGCCAAAAACGGAACCCTTGTATTTTCGCCATGTCCGTCCGTCTGCGCGTATGTCACAGGCGTTTCACTCAAAAACTATAAGGTCTGTATTGATGAAATTTACAGTGTCGGTGCCTCGTGTAAGCCGCTACTTAGTTGAATAACAGAAAATAAATATTTCTAGGAGGGCCCTCCATACATGTAACAGAATCGAAAAAAATTTTTTTTCATCAAACATCAATACAACATCAAATGAATATTTTCGGAAATAATCGCTCCGAAAATAGCATAAATTGTGACCCCGCCATTTATTTTTAAAACCGTACCTACGTTCAAAAATATTAAAAAAAAAAGGGTCAAAGATAACGTTTAATAAATACTTTCAACGAAAATTATTTTGAAGATCATTAAGTTATTTCCGAAAAACTGCGCTTCTCAACAAAAGGACGTAAGTGCCATGAAGATACGCTCTTTTGGTGGTGCACTTTCATTTACACCAGTTTAATAGTAACAGTCGACATACCTGTTCGTTTTTCTAGTTATAGGCGACTAAAGTGCTTATAACTATTCCGTGCGGGAAACATGGAAAAAAGTGTAACGACGTATTTTTTTTCATCTGTAGGGCATTTGTTTGTAATAATGGCTTCGGAACCCTACAATGAGCATGCACCCGACGTGAACTTGGCCGATGCTTTTTCCTTCTTTTCATACAATTTTTTTTTCTTTTCAATCATCCATCAATCAATGAACGAAGAGCGACGCCGGCTCGGTGGTTAGGTGCGTCGCTTTCGAACCGGAATGCGTCGGGTTCGACGCCGGCCGCGGGCGAGTCGACCAGTTATCAACGTGGGTCGATTCGTCAGCAAGCTAAGCTGCCGGCCTCGGACGAAACGAAAGTGTCGCGAGCGCGTACGCCTCGGCGTTCGGGGTGAATAGACCCGACGCAGTAACGCGGGACATGTCTTTGTGTTTATTGCAGCACGTAATATAATATCGTATAGGTATATTAAAAAAGATAGTAGACGCTATCAAGCGATCGATGCGGTACAATTGAGAGCGACGTAAACAATCCAGATCTAAAAAAAAAACAAACAAACAGACACACAAACGAGAACAAAAGGCCGGACAAAACCGAAAGGCGAAAATCCCTAATATTTGTCAACAAAAAGCGGCGTTGAGAGCGCGCCCCGCGCGATCAGAAAAACATATAGCTGTCCCTTTCCGACCCGCTGATAAGAGGTATTGCCGTCCCGCTCGCGCGCGGAGCGAGTTCAATTTTATACTTATTGATTCAGCGGCCGTGCACTCGCCGGTAGCGTCAGCATAAACAGGCGCCTTCCGTTTGTTTTATTTTATTTTTAATTTAATAAACGACACGGTGTTCAAGTTTGAAAATGAAATAAATTTCAGACTGATATAACACGATTGTTTTTCCTTTGAATCGTATTTAATTTTGTTTAATTTAGTTAGTTTTATTTATGGATAATTTAATGTTTATTTTATTATTATTATTATTCTAACCGTGAAAAGTAGTTAGGTAGAGTTCCAATTTTACTGATAATAATTTTTATTAAAGTGATACTTTATTGAAATAAATAATAGTGAATTTATTACTTTTGAATATCAATTTGGAAAAATGCAATATAATTAAACACACATACATTAAAATACAATAGATTAAATACATATATTTATCCACCAATACTAGCGATTACAATAATTGTCTTATTGTTGAAAATGACTGTGGTATATATAAAAAGTCAACCAATATTTTTTAGCAAATAAAGATAAAAAATGTTAATATTAATTAATATATAACATTGCTGTTAATATTACTCTCTGCTGACCCTACAACGTTAATCGGATGATTCCGGTTTTTTCGCTGGCCTTATAAAATGTAATAACAAAGTACTTAATTCTTTTCTCTTTATTTAATTATTTACTTCATTTAGTTTATTACGACACCGCCGTACGTACAAAAAGCAACTTTGTTACTTAACATAAAATATAATACATACTCGTATATATAATATTACGTCCTCGATTTATAATAGTTTGAATGCAGTTTTTTTTTATTTAATATTCGAATTACCTTTTTAGTACATTTTATGCTGTTGATATATTTTTAAAATAAAATTTTAAAAAAAATGCTGGATTTGTCAGTGTGGTGCTTGTCAAAAGCGGCGGACGCCAGTCTTCGTATTAGTTTAAGAAGGCTTCTACAAGTCAAAATAAAAGATAGATTGATATAGACAACAATTATAGGAGAAAAAATAGGAACTTCCATAATAAAATTCTGGCATTTTTTTTTGTTTTGTCCACACGATATTCGACATGTTTTTATTTTGATAGTTATCACAGTTCATTTCTGTACGAATGCAATATTTAAAATGTAAATACACAGAACGCTGAAATTGCGGCTGTATTTCGTAATACGATGTTAAATTAATTATCTGCACTAGATAACGTGGATTCGCACACAAAAAATTATACCGCAAAATGTTTGTTTTATCCATGAAACAAAAACAAATCGCATACAAAAAAGTAACCAGTATACGATCTCATAATAAACTCTTTAAGCCGAAAAACCTCCTAGTCGAAGTTGAAATAAGGGGTATTTATACAGACAATTTTAAATAACAGTCCGCAGTGTCGATCATCGTTATAATTACGATGCGGTCGCGGTCACGTCTTCGTCCGAAATACGATATCGACTCGAGACTTGCGTTCCTTGCATAATATTTTTTAAGACCGATCTGTGGGTAGGTAAGATTAAATACCAAACGCTGTCTCTGAATTCGCCAATCAGTGATACAATAATCAATCTATAAAATCAATCAAATGAATTTGGCGATATAAACTTTTTATTTTATTTATTTTTTGACCACAAATTATCCCGTTCGTCATCCCCACATTCACACATACGTGCATCTGTAAATATCTTGTGACGTGTAACAGATTTCAATCCAGAATAGGTTTTTTTAAACAATTTTCAGTGAGTAAATTTTTTGACGTCATAATGTCTTATAAATCGATGAGCGCCGGCTGCACGCACGAAAAAGCATGACTCATTGTCGCGTTCCGTCTGAGCCGAGCGCGTGAGCGAGAGCGCGGAACGAGCGATCTCTCTTCCACTCCGTCGGCCGACGCGTCCGAGTAGAAGAGAGACAGCGGCCGCACACAACCTACGCGTGAACTGTTTTGTCAACTGTTTATAAAGTGAATTCAATTAATTACACATTAAATTAATTCACTCCGTTTCTACTGTTATCGCTAAGTGTCCTCACATGTCTCTACTATGGTTGTCACGTTGAAATTATATAAACCAATGGAAATATATAGGTAGATTAATAATTAATTTTAATACTAGGTTTACTAGGTTTCACTAATAGCTATTGAAGAGTAGTTTCCAGCGATAACTACTCTATTACCAATAGCCAGTATTATCCCGTAACTCCTGACCTTTAAGGAGTGCTGCGCCTTCCATCGTCAGCTCAGTGGCATAATACGATAACTACCATACGCAAAAACTTAAACAGCTAAAAAAGAAGCTGAAACACACTATAGCTGCCTATAATATTTGAGGGATTCGATTTTCCTAGGATCCCATCATCAGATCTCGACTTGGTGACTATAGGACGACCTCGAGTGTATGCTCTTTGAAACAAAAAAAAATTCGAAATTGGTCCACGGTCCACGAAATTAACGCTCAACATACATAAAAAAATACGTACAGGCGAACATAGAACCTCCTACTTTTTTGGTGTCAGTCAAAAACTAGCAAGAATCTTCAAGTATAGATCTTTTCTAACTTTAACATAAGCGATCACTATAAATATTAACAATTACTGAAGGATACAATGCGATAAGAAGTGGCGCTGGTTGGGTTCATGGATATTTATCTTCCATAATTCGGTAATTACACATATCTATAGCGAGTGGTATCAAAGAACACACGGTTGGAGTAAAGTTCCTATCGTTATTTATTATATAACAAATACGAACAAAAAAGAAATAAAATAAACTAACAAACATTGTCAGTAATCACTATCAAAGCTTTATTTTGTTGAAGAATCACTTGATAGATTAAATTTTAAAAAATAAAATGTAATAAAATTATAATTAGAAATTTTTACGGGCCCAGCTAGCGCTGTGGCTCGGGTTGCAGCATTTTGCTGAGCTGGTCACCCTTTCAGCCTTTTGTTCATTTTCTTTTTAATTTGTAAACGTTGTATATTTTAGTTAAGCTAATTTTAAGATTATATTTATTTATAATGTTTTGAAAATAAACGTTTAATCATTAATTATAAAAAAAAAATAAAACATTTTTGTAATAATTAATGACCCGTTCCTCGGTCTAACTCTCATTCGCCAACGGCATAGAGTACAACGTGCGATAGCGAACTTCGTCCCAATAACGATATTAAATTTATTTAATAATAAACATTGTATATATGTACATTTGTCTGCCGACCGTACCGTGCGCGTTAATCGTGACGCGCTACTCGACGGGTTTACCGGACCACGTGCGGGGACGCCACCGCCGCCGTGTTCGTATGTATCACTGTCGTTCTGTCCGTTTACGAAGATCTCGGGTTCTTTGCCATATTTCGACAACCCAGGTTCGAGGTGCACGAATTTAATATAATCTTAACAATTGACCGGATTGGCTGATATGTCAGCGGGCG
Source organism: Eumeta japonica (assembly GCA_005406025.1). NCBI lineage: Eukaryota > Metazoa > Arthropoda > Insecta > Lepidoptera > Psychidae > Eumeta > Eumeta japonica. The sequence goes on from BGZK01000890.1 coordinate 139,655, forward strand.
TCCTAGGGCGGGTTGGAAAATTAGCGTAAACAATGTTCATTGCTTGTCGCTATCCGAGAGAGGAGTTTCGGAAATCCGACCATAAATAAAGAGGAGGGCCAGAGGGGAAATTTTTATAACGAAAATAAGCATTGGAAAAGTAAAAAGTGATGGAAATAATGAAGTATTTATTACACGAATTATACGTATGTATTACATGGTTGAAATTATCGATTTACTGTAAAAAAGCGCTTGCGACGATCGAAGAGTAGATAAATGAAATACAGTAATGGGTTACATGTGCCACGAAACCCTAATGCCGTGATAGAAGGCACATGAGTGTGAGGGCTCGCGTGAAACCTTAATATATATATCTGTGCGAATTGCACGGAAACAAATTGAATGAACGAGATGACGAATGTGAGTCAGTTTGACACAGAATATAGAATTCCTTAATGACTCGACAACAGCGCCGCTTATCGGACTACTGCCGACCATCGTCTCGACAAGACTCATATATCGTGTGAACATGATAAGCCGTTTAGAAATCATATGATCACCGGCAGATACACGAAAAGTTACGTGTGACAATGATAAAGCATTGTTTTAAAGATCACAAACTCAATACTCACCACAGTCGAGACGCACACGCATCAAAGAATTGATTATAAATAATGTACACAAATATTTACTATTATATATCGGTCGTGGTGTCCTCGATCCAGAATCTATGACTTGGTATGATCCCGACCGAGGGTGAGTTGTTCAATGAGTTGTTGAATAGAGTCAAATGAAACCGCTCGTCCCCGGCTTCGCAGGGCACATTAAGCCGTTGGCCGCGGACATTGCCGCCCGACCGACCCGCATTAGACCGGCGCGGGAGGCTTAGAAATATTATGGGGTTTATGCCTCAGCATTGTGGTGATTGAAACATGAAGTAAGTTAATGGGATAAATCATTCTAAAACTAGACACTTGACAAATAGACAATTTCATAGTCTGTCCGTCTCAGACGATTTCCTCTGAAGCGGCTCGATGTGGATACGAAGTGGAGAATATGACGATGGCCAATTTCAATAAGAACTTTTTCATTTCCAGGGTTTATTATATATTTTTTTTCGACATATCGCCGAGTCAAAAACCGAAACGGACCGCATCGACGGCGCGAATCCGAAAAAATGTGACGCCGAACTTTCGTCGATTTATTTCTCCCGTCAGTTCAAAAAAGAAAAAAAAAAAGTTTAAGTTTAAGTAAACTTTGCCCGTGTAAAATTACGTTCGCCCTTACTAACCCATTTTTGCTACGTAACATGATACTTCATTATTATATTTCGACTGCATCGGGGATTTACTGGGCACCGATCTACTGTAAATTAAGAGGTTATGGTTTATTTTGTCTCTGGGTTCTCAAATTTGGACTCGGTTTCATCTGTAAGGTCTATTGATCTGAATTTATTCCTTGACGTGATTTCATAGGTTTTTCGGTGACGATAAAAATATTATGTTAAGTTTTCCAAGCAATCTTATTTAGTGCCAAAGGTCATTTGTTTATTTTTTATACATGATTGTGATCAACAGTGAGAAAACAATTAAAACTATTATTATTATTAAATTGCTTTAAAAATATATAAAGGTAAATAAAATTATTAAAAAAAATAATAATAATAAAAAAACATAGTAAATGAAAGTACACAGTTTCTTTAATTTTTTAATTTAATTGTTAACGGTCACATACACTGCTGGTTGCTATAAGTTATTGTTTATGAAAAAAATTGGTTATCTGTAAAGTCGGTTTACGGACAATAATTTTACGTGATGACGTCATAAGAAAATATTGATCAAAAATTGCATACTTTCATGAACTGAATTGGATTATTATCACAGAATTATCATTATTTCGTATCATCTAGTAATGATAATTGTATCGTCATGAGAGATGTATCTCTCTTCCACTCTATCGGTTGATGAAGTGGAAGAGAGATAGATGCGTCACAAGCCAAACGTTTTGGACGATCGTGCCTCTCTATCGCTCGTTCCGCGCTCTCGCTCGCGCGCTCGGCTCAGGCGGAACGCGACAATGACTCATGCTTTTTCGTGCGTGTAGCCGGCGTTCATCGATTTATAAGACGTTATCACGTCAATAGACCGCATCTATTAGTAAGTCTTACACGAGAATACGTCAATTTTGTATGCAAAAAATTTTGTGTTTCGTGTTATAAATTATTATAAACTCGGATATTATTACAAAAAAAAAATCGCATTTTTACAAACTTTCATTGCCTACCAAATGGACATATACAAATATATTTGCAAAAAAAAAAAAAGAAAAACACTCAGTTGGCTTTCGAAAAACGACATAATTAAAAAAAAAAGCAATTATAAAAAAAAATGTATTTTTGCATTGCGTTTTACTTTTTTTTTTATATTATAATAAAGCCTAAACTCTGTTATTTGTTACGGGTTTAATAAAATTCACGGTTTCAATGAACGTGCCCTATCGAATAGTGAATTATATATAAAGTACTTGAAAAATTTTCCGCTCGACTGTACTTCAAATGCGATCGCCGAGCTTACTGCAGCTAACAGACCGACCGTAACTTCAAGAACTCAACTTCAATCCTTGAGGCTATGAGATGAAATGGAAAGGATGACGTCATCGCACTTAGACAGAGCAGCTCCTTAAAGAACCCGAGCGAATCAGGAATAATGTTAATTCTTTTATTAGATGAATAATTCTGTATTTCCACCGTGATCATGACGACGAAGATGAGGTACAGTCGTACTCAAAACACCGAATTGTACTGTACGTGTGAGAAGTGATCCCACGCCACAGAACTACAATCATTTCCTTTAAGCACAGAGCAAACTTTACCGAAATCCGTTTTCGGGAAGAAAACGAGTTTGCGAGCTAACGGAGAGTAGATGGTCATTGGCGTCCATCGACACTCGCAACCTCGGAGAAGTCACCGATGCGTTTCCTTTGGCCTCTTGATGGATTGGGGGGCGGGCGCGGGAAGGGGGCTGAGGGGGGGGGGTTTGGTACATCGATTAAGAGGAAATAAGATGATCAAGGAAGAAGTGAATTCCGGAACAGTCATTCACTGGACTAAAAGCAACAGCGAAAGCTATCACATCACGTCTGTATTCTGACGCCCCCTCTTCGTGGTGAACCAAATTCACGACAGCATAGGTCTACCATTTTTGATATTTATATTTTTTAACATCCCACTATGAAATTTGAAAAAAAAAATTAATAAAATTGGAAAATTATTGTTTTTAGTCCTATTTCCGAAAATTGAGATTTCACCAGATTTTGAGGTCTTAGGGTCCCAGGAATCTATTTCGACCATTTTCCGAGTGATGTTTGTATGTCTCTGTATATGCGTGTGTGCACGTGTTGAAAAAATTAAGCGTTTTCTTAGAATATTTCTTAAACTACTCCACCGATAAATCTCAAAAGCTAAATAGCTTTTCTCCTTAGAAAGCAATGTAAATTGTTGCAAACTGCATCAAAATTGATCGGTTTATTCGAGAGATACCGTTAACGAAAAAATCGCAAAAAAAAAAGAACTTTTTCGAAGTAATTTTTCATATTCTTGGTGGATTGGTGTTTGCTATCGGTCAGCTTTCTTTGCTTAAAAAATTACGTTGATCAAATCAAATCAAATTAAATCAAAATTATCTTTATTTCGTAGGTAATGAAATTACACTTGAAATACGTCATTAATAAATTCATTTGGACATTACCGCCCATTCCAAATGCCGATTCACCGAGAGGAAAATGGGCGAGAAACTCAAGGCTTGTTCTTTTTACTCATCAATACAAAGGATTTAGTAATTAATGATTTAGTCGACATTTAAAAATAATATGAAATAACCTGACAGGCGGGCAGCTCAATCCCAGGGGCCTTTTTCATTAAGATATTCCAACACGGTATAATAGCCCTTGCCATATAACTTTCTTTTAACGAAACGTTTAAACTCAGTGAATGGCAAATTTTGAATGTCAGTTGGGATCTTATTATAAAAGCGCGCACACATCCCCTTAAATAGTTTATTAACTTTACTTAGATGAGTCTTATGAGCAGCAAGATCATTCTTATGTCTAGTATTAATGTTATGGATGTCGCTCCTTTTATGGAACGATTTTATATTTCTCTTGACATATACCAGGTTTTCGTATATATATTGTGATGCTAAGGTTAGGATATTAATTTCCTTAAATTTTTCTTTGAGAGATGTCATTGGTCTCAGATCATAAACAGCACGAATAGCTCGCTTTAGTGCTGCAAAGCAAATTAAAGTGACACATCGCATTCGATAGATATCCCAGTTTAGAAATTAAAAAATAGCCTTTTATTTAAATAAATTTAGATACTTGTACTCGAAGAACTAAAAACGTGTTAAAATTATATCTTTGAGCTTGGACAGCTTGAAGAAGCTCTTAAGAATCTTTTGGAGAAATTCAAAGCTCAAACTCAATGTGTATTGCTAAGTGTATTTTTGAAGACTCGCAAATAGCAAAAAATTTAAGGAACTATTTGGTCAACAGTTTTGTCGAATTTTCGAACTCAAAAAGCTCAAAGACAAGTCTTTCGTATTTGAGAAAACGATAGTTTTGAACTCGAGGAGCTCAAAAACGCGTCGATGAACATCACAGCGGGAAGTTTTAGGGGTGGCCTGCAATTTTTTTTTTTTTGGCAACACCTTTACACGTACGGGGCTTTCGCGCTCGACCGTACCATCCATAAAGGCTGGGATTCTGAAACGCGCCAACGGAAGCGGGGCTCGTGCGACATCAGCGCGCCGTCCCTCTCGCACGCCCGCCGCCCGCGTGCGGCCGTCCCGCTCGCACACGGCTAACTTGCTCTTACGATTTTCACAGGCGAAGGAATGCGCTCGCCGCCGAAGTGAAAACGTCACAAGTGTGTTAACACGGGGGACGACAAACGAGGTGCGTCGTAAATTAACGCACGGCGTATAAATAAATACACACGTGAATTTTATAGTATTTAGGATAATGCCTCCCGTTTTTGATGCTATAGAATCGGGAGGTGCGAAGCTATGAGCTGAACGGGCCAAATTATTGCAGAATACGAAAGGGTAGAAGTGGGGTTCTAATTGTTTAAGAAAGTCGATTTTTTCGGACCTAAAGATTAGTAATTAGTATTGAGGCTATTAAATAAAAATAAAAAAAAATAAAAAATGGGTGCGTGTACTTATTGCGTACGCGCGTGAGAAGTTATACCTCTTTAGCATTATTAAACAATAGTTTTTAATTGCAAGCAAATAATTAATTACAATGAAATAATAAAATGACTGGAAAAGGATAGCCAACCAATCAATTAGAACCTCAATTCTACAAATAACCTCAATTATATCGGAGCACTTAAAAAGTATATAAGCACAATGTTTTTCACTAATGTTTACGAATAGTAAGTAATATTAATCAAAATATTCAATTTAAATCACTACTAATTATAATTTATTAGCACATATATGATTCGCACTTGTAGGAAATTAAAACACGTGTTGTGAATATAGAAACTAGAAACACGTGGACAAATATTATAAATATGAATACAGTGATCAGAGGCGACGAGCGTGACAACAATTCGCTACTAATAGAGGTTTCATTTGTTTTGTTGGTAGCACTTAATGAGCGGCTTAGCGGACAACTTCAACCTGTTAATTTTGTGTCACAGATGCGCGCGCATCTTAAAATTTCACTCTCATCATTTTTCACAACGCGCCTAAAGAAGTGTAACTTCGAAAATAAGTGTTTCGACTTTTGAAATTTTACGCCCCGAAAGCATAAACACGAAGAATTAATTTTGTTTATTTTTTTTTTTTTGGGTGCCGATTTATTCGTAAATAGAAAAGTAAAAATGAATACTGAGACAATTATTACAATATTAAAATACGTTTTTTATGGTTTGTGAATGTTTAACCCCCAGGAGTCTAAAATTCTATTAAATGACAAGAAATATTTATTATGAAGAAGTTTTAAATTTCAAATAACGGTTTGTTAATTGTTAACCATTGGTTAATGAAACTGGATCCAAATAGGAAACAAGAGCTAGCACCCATGGTAAAATATTTATATACTAATATTTACTTCGATACAATACCGTAACTAGTCAAGTTAGAAAGATATATGAAAGTAAACAAATAATAACGTCCGCGGTAACTATTGTATTATCAGTTACGGGTTCCGTATTATCTCAATATAGGTGGTTTTTCCTGTGGCACGAGATGGAGCCTGTCGTACGATACTCGTGGGCGATAGGTCAGTGGGTTCCAGGAATAAATCATGGATCATATCACCGAATGATCCAGTCATGAGTCACGAGCAGTCATGACCGTGAGAGCTGATGGTCGAGTTCCAAAGATATGACCCGAGCGTGGACCTAAAGGTCGTTTATGTTTTTTAGAAGTCTTGTAGGTTTTTAGGTAAGATCATGGGTTAAGGGATTAAGTTAGGAACGTAGCTTCAAATAGCGACACTTGACCCTAACAAAAATTGACAATTTAAAGATAAATACATCGCAAACGGATCCCTAAAGCTAAAAATGGTTTTCGCGGACCCGCACCATGGGACATACGAAAAAAGAATCATCCCCACTTAACGGGCAGGGTACTATAAAAAAATCTTTTTCATTGTTTTATTTTTTAGCCACTTTGTCGCCGTGATTAATGCGTATACCCTTATCAAATTACAGCTTTCTATTACGAGGAGTCTTCGAGCTGAACAACGCTCAATCGACAGACAGACAGACAGACGGACGGACTGACGATCATGCCGCGTCTATAAGGGTTCTCGTGTTGACTACGAAACCGTAAAAACGGTACAGATAAAATTGTATTTTTAATTGTATTTTGGAAATAAAATGAAAATGTCGATTTTACAAAATAATTGCAATCTTGAATGCAAGCAGTGCAATGGAGTGTCAAACAACATTTAAAAATAACAATTAATTAACAAATTTTTGGTCAGATGACATGGCGCTTATTCAATGTCAGAATAAAGCTAAAAATATCAAATTAAATAGACAACACAAAGGAATTTTTGTTAAGATTTCGTCTCTCTATTGTCATTGTTATCCGATGAGCACACTAAAAAGAAAGTATATCTCATAGAATCAGACAAAATAGGTAACGTAGTAATAAGCGTCTCGTATATTGAAACTTCTCATCTCTTGCTGTCTCACTCGTATCTATAACTATCTCTTTCACAGTCACGCGCTCCCATTGCATATTTGGATGTTTTCTTCTTTTTTTTTCTGAAAAAATTGCGATATAAGGACTCTTACTCTTCTACCACTTACAAGTAGAAATCAAGACAGAAAAATAATTATACTTTTCCATTGAGGTTTTGAAATGGGTCAAATAGTTAGCAGTTCCAGAATTAGAATTCAACTCGAAATGTTACGTGACCATATTTCGGTCTCACGTTTATTTTTGATTGCGCGTGCGCAGCGCAAGTACCTAAACGTGCAATGTGCTGCAGCGTTTCTCGCGAACGAAGACGATTCCCGGTAATGAGCTACGCGTATTATGTCTACGTGGCCGACGCCGACGCCGACGCCGGCGTCGTGTGATCAGAGCCTGTGAGCTCAACTCTAACCAAATTCACTACGTTATGCGAATTTTCAAAAAAAAAAGTTCATAAAATGCATCCAGCCTGTTTTATTTTTATGCGCCTTTTTTATACAACACTGCGGTTTACATTAAGTCGACCAAGTGCCCATTTAATGGACCATTGCAACTAAACATTCCTACATTTTCAAATACTTCCAAATTTCGCTCAATTATGCTAAGAACCCATGACAATACTTGGTACTGTCGAGCTAGACTGGTAATGGGAGTCAGGAGGAGAAAAGTGGAACTCGTCAACACTATTGGCGAACTCTTCGAGTTTGAGCTCGTTTGGTTTGTTTTGACGGGTAGAGTACTTTACTCTTGGTGACAGGGGTCTGATGATGGAGCCGGAAGGTGGACTGTGGAACTTTTTACTCTAATGAATCTCTCGAGTTATTTGCTTTGTCTTGAAGAATCCAATACTCTTGTGTATTTATGGACTGCCTATTCATATGAAAAAATTAAATTACAGTCTAGAAGTAAATTAAAAAGTACGCTATATTAAAAATAAAAAGTACGAAAATAAAATAAATTTAGGTATAAAATAATATAAAACAAAATGTAATAAATGAAATATAATTTAAAAAACACACTTTAATCAAGTAAAGTAAAATGTATTTTTAAATATAAATATAAAAAAACATAACAAAAACAAGAAATGCTTGATATCAATTGGCCTGTTTTGTACTAAGTTTTTATGACTTTACATGAAATGTTAAGATATATAATAAATTATGAATAATATATTTTTGCGACCATATTGAAATTTATTTTTATTCATGCTTGGCTTTTAATTTATTCTTTTAACTTTTTGATTGAACGTAAAGATATATTAAATTCAAATTTATCACAAACAAACATATGATGATTTTCGGAAGATAATTTCTCCTCATGTCTCCCAAAAAGTATGATATTTTTTTATTCGATGGTGAATGAAATTTCGATATAACTTCTCGATACCTGAAATCCCTGAAATACAACACTAAAAGTCGATGTATTCTGATAAGCTGTGACACATTCGTAAAAACGAAATTTAACATAAAACTTGTATTATGTTAAACTTCTTCTATAACAATATTATTTACCATTAAACCTATTATGTTATAACTAAGGCATTAAAAAAAGAAGGCAAAACAAAAACAATTATAAATCTAATATGAAATTATGTACTTATTACAATTATTTTTTTGTTGTTTTATTTATTTGCAATTCAGCGAATTTGAGGTTTCCACTTGGCAAGCCGGACTCGTTTGAGGATTTAGGATATCAAAACTCGCCAACTCCAAGCCTGATGACCGTTCGCAAAGACTGCCCGGGTTTGTGAGGTGACTTGGCACACATTCAAATCACGGGTCTCGTAATTTGGTTGTCTGGCATGATTTCATTGTATTTTCGACGCGATTAAAATTTCGATAAAATTCATAGCGACACCACAGCCACTAAATTATATACATTGCATATATTGGTTTATGTTATTACTTCAAAAGAGCGTTTCTCATATTTGCGTATATTGAAAAATACTCCAACGGTTTCGATGAGAAGTTTTTAATACCATAGAGGTATATAGGCGTTTTCCACTGAAAAATGAAATACAGAAGTATCCGAAAGTTGTCCTATTTAGCGACGTTAGTGGAAAAATCGATGGTAATCACACTGTCAATTTGTCATTGATCCTCAACAGCGACTGATTGAGGTGGTGCTGTACGTGTCTTTGTGCATCTGAATATTTATTTTTAGCTTTTTTTTTTCCGTGGGAAGTCGTATCCCCGCGGCAGCTGCGAAAGGCGGCGATCTAAACTCGGTTGCCCGGGTGCTGTGCACAGGAGGAGGGACTGACTGAAGACAAACGAAAAGATCCAACTTCGACACGATTTTACTGATTTTCGATAACATTTTTCGGAAATCATATCGAAATCGGATCGTTAATGAAAAGTTATGCGTTTTCGTAAGCAGATAATTTCCTATGTATTATGCTGAAAATGGCAATATTATCGTAAAAACATATATCCTAAATAAAATTCGTGGGTTCAATCCAGGTTGGCAACCCTGTGCCGGGAGCGCACCCCATATCGGCCGCACCGGCCGGCGGGGCCGACGCGTCCCGTACGCCATAGCTTTTTAAACTTTCGACCACACTACAATAAATAGTTTTAAAACATAAATATAATTTTTTTATATAAATAAAAAATAAATAGACTGTACGTGCAAGATTTGCACACAGAACGATGGATATTTTGAGACACAGAATTATGAATAATAATTTAATGATAAAAAAAAAAACATCGCTGATTTTAGCTCAATTTTTCAGTATACGGTTATTAGCCATTCACTGGCATCTAAAAAGCTTACAGGAAAATATCACAAGTAAAAAAAAAGACAAAAACAAAATTTATCTTTTGCCAGAAACAAACAGTATGTACAACAAAGAAAAGAGAGTTGACCATTTGAATATTGACATTTTCTGTCAAGCGATTTTTTTTGATGAGGTTCAACCACGAAATACTGTATAAGTGCAATATAAAAGATGGTAATTGCTCAAAGCGAACATTTCCTAATAAAATATAAATATAGGTAAATTACAACGTAAGAACAGATTTAAAATCGGTTATAAAGCAAAGAATTTATGAGACATCAAATATTGTTATCTGTTTCTGAAACAAATAAATTTTATCTACTCAGCATGAGGCGCCAAATCCGAGTACTCGGCTTAGTACTCCGCATCTAATAAATCCTAATCTTGGTGCATATTGTGATCGAGTTAATTTAATTTCATTTTTTTTCAAACTGAAAAGCTTTGACGAAAATACTGAAAGTAGAGATAAATTACTCCAGCCGTCGTTATTTGTTTCTGTGACGTGGATACAGAGTACAAGAGCGCTCGACGTGCGTCACCAATTTCCCAACAATTAAATTACGACCCTTACGAAAAATTAGCTCGCTGCACAGCCGATCGCGGAACGTGCCGACGCGCGGTGTTGCCAACATTGCGAAATCGTTCATTTTGTTTCGCAACCGATAACGGAAAGCGTTGGCCAAACGCACCGTGCGACGCTGCCGGCCGCCGCGGATCTACCACGCCGCTCGTAATTCGGCGAGTTTTAATTGTCACGATCACAATGTTACGCAGGAGTCGATTGTTTAACGCCGATACGAACGATGAGAACTGATACACTTTCCAGTGTTACGAACACTACTTTATGTTTAGCAAAATGTAGTGTGGATAACCACATGTTGAAATGATGATCACCCTTTAAATATAATATGACAGCAGAGAAGGTGAATGCAATGGAATAGTTTTATGGTCTTAGGACAATAAAATTTATTGCGACAAACGGCTGACACGAAGCGCTTTTGGAGAAGGATTACTGTCTGCACTGATCAACGCTCGATTTGCTTGAAACACGCGTTTACAGTACAAAGCATGAAACTTTGCCGCTCTGAGTTGCCTGCGAACGATGTGATGCGCAAATTTAACACTCCTCGACCATTCCTTCTTCTACCCCACGTTCCTACTCTACGCCATTGCGACGCTTTAGGGACTACCTTCACAGCGGCAGAGTTTCGTGCGTTGTACTGTACACATCATACTCGTAGCAGAAAAATACTTTAAGAAAAAAAGAACGAAACATAAAATGTACCTACGGTATCGGATGAAAAATTTACGTTTTCGTTGCAATTCACACATTAAGATACTTCAGTACTTTTCTAAAAAAAATACATAGAATTTTTCGGATTTCTTGGACCCATATAAAACACAATCACAAAGAGGGTAAGTGCAGAGCCCAGGCAGACACTCATCAGCCGACACGAAAGCGACTCGACCTACATAAACTAACATGCGATTGTACCATACCCGTACCAAAATGACTAGATCGATGATCATATGATGATTTTACGTTCAAATTATCTAGAACTTCGTGTCCTATATTTCGACAACCGAGACCTCTTTACGGTTAACACGATTTATAAAATGGGATAGTACAAATATCTGGAGCGGTTTTTAGCACAATATTAAATGTATATAATTTAGCCGCGTTGTTGTGAACGTATACGTAATTCGACACCCTTTTACGCGGGTTGTTTTTGATTAAAATTATTCCAGTTGCGAGAAAGAAAAATTTCCTTTTTTGATACTGTGTCGTTTGATATAAAAATAAACTGAAAAAGGGCTCAGAAACCATTCAAGCCCTTCAAACGCAGCAAACTTCTCCTTTTCTCCGTTGCGCAAACAAAGGGCACGCCAGTAGCGCGGCGCGCGCAAGTTTGAGGAGCGCTGGCCCGGGGAGGCGGCTATTCCGGGTAATATTCCTTTTCAAACAATAATTAAACTGTATTATCGGATTCCGGAAACAGGAAACTAGCCTTCGATACCGACTTCGCTCGTCGTCGCCACAAAACGGATCGTTATCGTTGATTTCCTTTGTTAATAAAAAAAAAACGCATAAATTAACTATGAAATACGGCAATTTCGAATGTAACTTACCGAGTTCGATAGACGGGAGAGGATCAAAGATGAAATCGATCAAATACCATGAGCTTCCTGGTCTAGCATGCTGACCAGAAAAGAGTCTCTATTTAGTCTATAGGACTGTCCTTCTAGACCGACCTAATGAATGAGAGGGACCTATAGAGTTATATACCTTTCTCCAGGGGGTATTGCTGGGCCCGCCGCGTCCGCGCCAACTTCACTGTATTCATTGAAATACCTAAACAATTATGGCGTCTGCAGTAAATAAACAAAGTAAATAATTTTTATTGTTATTTCGAAAAATGCGTCTCTTTCAATCAAAATACCTTCTATGGATATTTGGTTAGGCACGGCGTATAAAGTATTGTGAAATGGAAAACAACGTAAGCGTCAATCGCAGATTCAAATAGTCATATATCAATTCGCATAAAGCGGTACAATTCGAATCCCGCGCAAGGGAGGCATCGTATCGTGTCCGTTTGCTTACATAATCAGAGCACTTTGCCGTTTGATGTGCCGGAATGCATACGGATCAAGAGTGCAACATCTATTAAGAGGTTCAAGATGCACCTGCAGTCGCTGACGACCGTGAGTAAACCCATCGCAGAACCTATAGAACCTATAGATATAGAACCTCGCACGGCGCCTCCTACGGGCACTATAATGAACTAAATGCTTCCATACAAATGATCACTATAGTAGCTGTATATTGAAATGTATACAATTCGGATTTATGGAGAAGATATTGATTATGTAGAAATGTATTTTTAAACGCCATATAATGATTATGCACCGATAAGTGAATGTCGAACACTAAACATCCACATGATCACGTAAACAACTGACATTTTTATCACAAAACATCCAGTAAAAGTGTTGTCCTCTCGAACGGGTGTCTAATAATAAAAAAGTTTTACGTTTAACCGAATTTATCTTAAAAAAAAAAACCTCCCAGTTACGAGTTCTCAGAATTATTAAAACATTTTGATGAAAAGAAAAAATAGTACGCGACGCTCGCTTGGGAGTCCGACTATCGCACTTGACCCGGCTTTTAATCGATAACCCGCAGTCCACTTTGCACATTTAAATAATTTTACTAACACACCGTCAACCCTCACGTAGAGTACTCACACACATGGAAATTTCGCTTATTACTCTCGCGTTAACGAAAATAGTATCCAACATTTGTGTCCCAATTTCTGTTATACAGGATGTCCTAAATGTAAAGTTTGAAATGATACACATGATGGGTTCTAAAATGTTGCAGTAGTATTGTTGCGTGGTTTTACAGGTCAATATAAAATAATATATAGTGACATACCTAGATAACAAACGTTTTGAAAATTAATGCTTTTCAATTGAAGATATATATATTCATTTAAATATATATAATATATTTAGTTATTGATAACTAAATACTATGATGTGTTTTTAAAAAATCATAGGGTTTCATAATTGTCTTTAATCGAAACTCCTACAAAGACTGTATTTTTGTGTGGTCTCGACCGTTCTGAGCGGTCAATTTATGAAAAACCATTAGAAAGAGAAATTTTAATTTTTATACAATATAATACATACTAACCTTCTAATTTTATATGCGTTAAAACTTTGAAATACATTTAAATAATAATTTTAAGTGTTGCAGAAACATGTTAATTTAATTTTAATTAGAATAGATTTTAGTTCTACATAATTATAGAAACAAATCATAATTGTAGTAAATTAAAAATAATCATAACATACTACAGTTTATATGAACTTAAAAAAAAAACTATATAGAAAATTCAAAGATAAATAGATTTTAAAAACAAACGGAATCGCTATAAATAGCTTTGAAAGTTTTACAACCGAATACAGCAACTTTATATGTCGACTGCATATAGCAGGTAGAACTGGAGAAGAAACTGTATGAAAAGAAGAATACAGAGGGCGCTACGGAACCCATGACGCGCTAGTTCTAGACGCACGCGCCGCTCTTTCATTACCACCATATCCGAAAATGCGCCGCGTTTTGAATAGGGAGCATTACGCTAAACTCGGCGCAGAGGGCGCCACTAGCAGATACAATAAACAAATTGCAATGTCATTTATATTATTTTAATCGTAATACGTAATCCTAACAATCCTGCGTTCTGCTATGATACTGTTCAAAACAGTAACAATAACGCATTCTGTGAAGATATATCTTTAGTGCTCTAAAATGTGCTAAATACATTTTAGAGTTTTTTTTAGCTCGAAAACCTTTACGACCTGTTGCCGCTTCCCATAGTTTTAGGACATTTTTTTCTTTTGGAAGTGATTGGTTCTCTTAATTGCAACATCCAAATACACAGTACTGATGCATTATTGTAAAATGAAAACTTTTTCTCAATTTTAAACTCAATCAATGGTAGCATTTAACACTATTCATCGCGCTTTGAACGACTTGTCAAAAAACTGTTTACTGTTTACGCCAGTGCTGAACTCTGGCGCCAGAAAATTGCAGTGTAATTCATTCGGTAACGCACGCTTTTGGATCGAGGCGGGGCGCAGGGGGGAAGGGGACGAGTTGTAAGCTGTCGCTGCGAAAGGAATTTTCGACTCGGCACGCACCTATTCAGACTCGAAACTTGCTCGCGCGCAAGTTTACGGCCGCGATCTGAATTTAGGTTACGGGCCGCGTTGGAATAACGAGTTTTACATAATTACTTAATCCGCTGTCCACCAGAGTGCACTGGCTGCGCCGAATTTGCCCTCGCCTCGCCTTTGCCTTGCATTCATACGGTGTTTTGTAAGCTTAGTGCGGCGCGCGCGTGCCAATAAATATTGCATATGTCCTTCCGCAAATATCTCGAAAACTACTTTGGCGATTTCTATAAAATTCACTTTCTGATTAAATTGCTTTAGGTATTGCTATTTGTGAATATTTTTTTCCAGATCTTTATGTCAATAAAACTCCAATATTTCATATTCTATTGTGTGAGGTGTTGATTCGCGGGAATCCATAATAGACGCTTGCCCGCAACCTGCAGCATGCAACCCACCGCTGACCCTCGAATCTGCGTCTCCACTACTAATCTCATTTTCCTGAAGATATGCCTGGTTGGTATGAAACGTACATAGAAACTAACATTATAACTATTATCGGACTAAGATAATTACAAAATAAACACTTGCTTAGGTGTTCGATATCTGTCGATCCTCTGGAATCAATATTCAATCATTTGGATAGAGATTCGTAGTGGAGGGGCAGATTCGAGGGTCAGTGGTGGGTTGCATGCTGCATGTTAATGCATGTTGCAGGCAAGCGACCAATATTTTAGTTGTTTTGTTCATATGAATGATCGTTAATATAATCGATGTAACTACAAATGATTCAGTAATAAATATATGTTTAATATTCGTTTACATAAATATCGCTTGATGAAATTTGTTAAGTAATTACGTTATGAATTGCATAAATTTATTTCATTCCCACGGAGTTTTTCGTAAAAATGATTTTCGTTTTATTGAACATCAATAGATTATTATCAATTAATAGAATTATATCTTTTACTTTTGATGTGATACATATAATCTACACATATAATAAAATCCGATGCTTGTCATTGCGTTCGTATGGTATAATCTCCCAAGGGTCTGAGTAGATTGTAATAAAATTGCCCAGAAACATGTTGACATTACTTGAAATGCGACATAAAATGTTTATATTTCTCAAAAAAAAAAAAAAATTGGTTGCCTGTAAAGTCGGTATACGGGCGAAAGTTTTACGTGACAACGACTTTGAATGGTAAAATCATTTTAATGTGAATATTCATTCGTATAGTAGGAAGAAGGATGAAATAATAGTAACAATTTAAAACATTTATTTATACAAAGAATTATATTTAAAACATTAATTTATACAAAGAATCTCGCACTGAATTTCATATTAACAAAATTTTATTTTTACCTTTACACATACATACGTATTTATATACAAATATACATACAATAACTTGCAATACATTTGCAAGCTATGCACTAATTCTCTAGCTGCGCGCGCGGCAGACCGATCATAGTTGAGTGGGAGAGACGCAAGGCATTCGGCGGGCCTCTCGTTCGGTGACTCATCGTAACGTTACCGAGCGTTACACTTTTCATAGTGACTCCCAGCCGCAACCTAATTTAAGACGTTGTCACGTCAAAAATATAAAATAGCAACACCGTTCGCGACAGGATGAAAACGGGCATCGGAACCCGAATCGAAACCGGAAGGAGCGGGATCGAGATCGGAAACGATCATTATTAAAGGACGCTCGCGCACAGCGAAGAGGGCGAAATGTATTAGTTGTACCCTAAATTATAGATGGAGGCGTGCAATAATGATAATTTATAATAGCTCTTCGAACGCTTATTTTCATGGTAACAGCTTGATCGATTCACGCTTCGCCTTATGACCCGTCAGCCTTGTGCGGTGTGTAACGCACGAAAAATAATTTGTATATCAATATTGTCTCAATGTTAACTGAATGATTATATAAATATATAAATTTTCGACTACCATCCTGTGTACTAATACGGTTTATTACCATATTAATAGATAATAAGAAAGAGATATAAAAGGCTATAATATCTTATTATTATAGATAAAAAGTAATTCAGGCAGAGACGTCAACGGACAGCTAGCGCGGATGAATGTTTAAAACTCACCTAGAACGGGGCTGGCGAGGCCGGCTCATCTGTCGCCGAGTAGCGCGCGCGCACGCTCTTGATACTTGAGCGTTGCATCGCTGCGCGTGATAATTTTGACGTGACAACGTCTTATAAATTGGTTTGCCGGGTGACACTTCAAGAACTGCGTTACGCTCCGCTCACGTTATGCGCTCACAATGAGAGCGAGTGAGAGGCACGCGTCCCTTCCACTCGGGCATGGTTAGCCCGCCTAAGAGCGAGAGAGACAGACATAAAAGTGAAAGGCACGCGTCCCTTCCACTCAGATAGGAACAAGTTAAGTTGTAGTAAACGCTGTTTCATTGTACGCAAATGTATTGCAAGTTATTGTATGTATATTTGTATATAAATACGTATGTATGTGTAAAGGTAAAAATAAAATTTTGTTAATATGAAATTCAGTGCGAGATTCTTTGTATAAATTAATGTTTTAAATATAATTCTTTGTATAAATAAATGTTTTAAATTGTTACTATTATTTCATCCTTCTTCCTACTATACGAATGAATATTCACATTAAAATGATTTTACCACTCAAAGTCGTTGTCACGTAAAACTTTCGCCCGTATACCGACTTTACAGGCAACCAATTTTTTTTTTATACTAATGTAAATCGATGAAACGAACGTGCCGTGAGTGATAGCTCTTTTGATATTAAAGTTCTTTAGGAGCGCCGGAGAATAATGTAAGAATGAAGTTTTAGAATGTCTCGAAATTTACATCAAATATTTTAAACTCATGCAATCGATCACCGAATACCATCAACATCAACACTGCAAACGTGGTGGGGATGGAAAACAGTAAACGTGATTCGCAAACAGTCTCTACGTATCAGTGTGTTAGTTAATTTTCTAAGTAATCTTTTATATAATTTTCTCAGTAAACTCACAAAAACTTTTGTTCATACATATTATAAATACAGAAGTGATCCAATGTTAATGTTGTAAATGATTTTCCAATGCATTATTGAAGAGGAAATCGTTTTCGCTAAGCGTGATGCCTCATCCTTACGTTCTGTAAAGATACATTATAGTAAAATATTGAATATATTCATCCTACTTTAGACCTCTTTGTCATTTTCTGTTTTGAATACCTATATGATATATTTTGAATTATCTTAATCATTTTAATTATTGGTTTAATTTGTTAATTATACAAGACACTGCATAGAATTAACGATTTTGATTTTATGTAGATATTAAATATATACCATTACGACAGTCGACGATCGCTTTGTCATGTTATTAAATCATTAGTATTAATAATCCAGTGTCATTTAGCTTAACTCTCGATTGTTTATTTTTCAAATGTTACTCAGAAAATATAGCATTTATGAATAGAATTCTATAAATAAGTGTGATTACACAACAAAAATTATGATGAATTTTACAAACTTAAAGGTATTTCAGGCGACTGAATAAATAATATAAGAAATTATACATTAAAAAAAAAAGCACAACACACAATACTTGACCGCATACCTTTATATATATTTGATAATATTTATATACACTTACATCAAATCTGCTGTAAAATTATAATTAATTAAACAAAATTAAACAAGGATCAAGATGCAACAAGCCATTTATTCACAGTCGATATTACGTACTCCACTGGCCGCACTTTGCTCGCTATCGGCGCGCGACACGTCTTGATACTTTTTTTTCATTTATTCATTTACGTTTAAAACTTGTAAGGATAATGCAAATGAAGCTACTCGACGGGCCGCAAATTAATGGGTATCGGAATTTAGCGAAATTAACAAAGTAAAATATTGATATGGTCGGTTGTTTTGGCAGACCTCTATGCAGGTCGGTCATTTTCTTGAACTAATACGGGTCATGTACGTTAACCGAGGGTTCTCTCGGTCGATGTAAAAAAAATACAGTGTTCGATAAGTCGATGAAACCGTTGTACGGGATATAAAACAAGTTTCAAATATTCAGCTATAGAAAATGAAAAAAACGTATATCGCCAAGTCATCGTGATAAGAATATTCTTTCTAGAGCCCTTATTAGTGAGTCTACGCCGTACGTCTGTCCTACCTTTAAAGGGCTGTATATTATGAAAAGTGACAACCTTGTTCATTAGGTTGATAATGGTAACGATAATAATAATAAAAATGGATAGTGATACTCGGACGAAAAACTAGTTTCATAATTTTTTTTTCGCTCTATCGTAAAAAATGGCGATACATCTAAACGTAATACCTGGTGAGTTGTGGTGCATTCACTAAAGTAAAACACCGGTTAATAAAAATCGGCCAGAAGTTCGGTTGAGCGAACTGGGCGCCGAGGACCTTGAACTGTATGAAAGACATATAAGACAAATATGTGGTGGTACGGAACCCTCGGTGCATGAATTATACTCGCTCTGACCGGTTTATACTATTTGGATTTATTAACATCATATATGATGCCTTAATCACATCTAAGATTTTTTTATGTACAAAATGTTGAATTTCTATTTGTATTCTCACCACGTACCTCCATCATAGTATTGCATATGTTAGACCGAAGATAATTCAGGTCATAATTTGAATTCCTCATACGCCTGGGTAATTTTAAAAACATGATTATGTCGACCTTTAAGTTTTAGGTGATGTCTGATTATTTTCCAACAAAAACAAATTCGCGAAATACACTTCCGTGATGGATGTAACAAAATAATAGACAAATAACAAACGTTTTTTGTTTGTCGGCCATCTTGCTGTGTCTTAGGCGACAGAAACTCAAAAAATCGAACAAACCTTGTAGGTATCCATACGGGCATACGTACTTAATGATAAATCTCTTACGAAATAATTAACATCTATTGCGAACGTAATACATCTAAAGAGTTGCTATAATCTTTTAAAACATACAATAAGTTATCAAGCTTTTAGAGTATACCTTGGCCCGATATATTATTCGGGTACGTCTAATCTTTACTCGAACAATCGCTCGTATCTAAAGAGTAAACAGTGAAAATTAACAGAATGTATTCAATTTATTACATAAGCCGTAAGTATTGCACAACGTTTAATAAACATTGTTTTAGATAATCGGAAAGAGACTCGATGATTTAACAAGAATAACTTTTCTTAAGTGTTTACATACGAATATAATACATCGTTTGTATAAAATAATACACAATCATTATTGTTGAAATAATAAATTATTATTGTTCATCATCAATATTCATTGTCGTAAACAATGAATGTTAATACAACCTATTGATGATTTTAAGGCTGCCTAGATAAAGCGGAGCCTTATTACGAAGCCTAGTGCGTCCGTTCTTTGTCAGTCTGTTCAACTTTTAAAGGGCTTTATCTTTTCAACCCTAACAGGTACCCCTTTTAAATTTTTTACACAGTAAATGCTGTAATGTACACATAAAAAACATAATAAAAATTAAGCGACAAATGAAGGGAGGATCCCTATGAAAGAACCGGTTTTTTATGGTTTTATTTATTCATTTTTTTTTCTCGATTGTAAAATAAAAATACATCAAGCGTCCAACTAAGTGTGATCATAGTAGGTACTGTATATAATACAGCAAACAACGAGAATCGGCCAAGCGCGAAACCGACTCACTGATGAGGATTCCGCACTAAATCAAAGAAAATACTTTTTCTTTGGTGCATACATAACATGAATGTACTATGTGGTCATACAGAACACTAGCTGCGCAAGTCTGCCGCCCGTTTGGCCCATTTCTATTAAATACATTCCTCGATTCAATGTTCTATCTTTAGTTTCTCATATATAAAATATAATCAAGATATATGAAAAAAATAAATGAATGAAAAATACAATACGCCAAAACAGGTCTTGAATAAAGTGCATTCAGCAATCCGTGATATACCATGTGATTCTATAATCGTACTAGAAGTCGATACGGAACCCTGCGTCTAAAACTCCGACACACGCTTAAGCAGAATTTATCAAAACGCTCCCTTTACAATTTAATGTGGAACTGAACAATACACGAAAATTTAGTCTCGATATTAGGTGATTACGAAAAACCCGTGACGCTTCTACGACGTCATCGTGGCTACCCGGACGACACGTCTATTAGACGACGCCACGTGACGATGGAATACTGACGGCACCCTTGTGACGCGAAAAACCCGACAGATATGAAAAGCTTATCGATTTTTCACGGGGCAAAGGTCGCAGACAAAGCGAACGTAATGTTATAATATGCACGATAAATAGTCGTATGATATTTGTCTTACAAGAAGTTCTACGTCACCAGAGGTCGCTACGTCTGTATATGCAAATTTCACCTTGTCCGAACGCGTTACAAATACTTACATCAAATTAACCATGCGGCCGGATAAATCATGAGTCTGTCATTTCACGGAACGTCTGGTTGATGATTTCGGCTATTAGAAGAATCGTTAATGTGATTTAGAATGTAGACGTTTTAATGGCGTAGTTTTGTTTATTATATATAGAAATTCACTAATAGTCTTCTATGAGAAGTTTTGAAGATTTACGCCTCGTGAAAAATGAAATAAAATCATTCCATATATGCATTGTCATAATTAGATGTGGAACGTTACTTAAAAAATAAATATAGTTTAAAAAAAATTAAAAATAACGCTTCTAAAGCACATCAAAAATAAATAATGCCACATTTCGTGCCACATTTTTCGTATATAAAGCGCCCCACGCTTTTTCGTCAATAATACTAGTATTTTTCGTCTTTGTTCATTATTTTTTTCAGCTCATATTAAGATTTATTTTTCACTTTTTAGTTAGATTGATTGTTAAAAATTTGTCAGTACAACAATAGTTGAATTAATAATAATGTTTATTACTGTTACTAAATTCTATTATAAAACAGTAATAGAATTTAGTAACGGTAATAAGCCACTTGCTCTCACGCAGACGATACGTGACGAAATTATTCGATCCTGGCAATGCTGATCAGGATAATGAGATAAACTTATCCAATTATTGTATTGTCATCGGTCCTTGATACGTATGAAAAGTTTCAAATTAATCAGACTTCTGGAAATCGGTGAAAATTATGCTCAAAGATTCTGTTACAAACATACATATATAGATACAACCCAAGCTTATAATAAAAGCGTGTTAAACTTTTAGATAATTTTTGTTATAAGAAACAAAATTTTAACTTCCTTGAACAAGTTGATAATAATATCAAATATTTTGTACATGTATAGATGAAAAATTAAAATTTATCCATTTAAATCAGTTCACATGGTTATGAACAAAAAGTGAATTACAGACAGAATGTTGGTCATTCGCAGAATCGAAGCGCCAATAAAAATAAAATGACCTAATAATTAATATAAGTCTTTTCTCAGAACTTATGTATGACGTAAATGCTGGAGACCTCTAGAAATAGACAAACAAACGAATAGCCATATATTTTCCCCGAAAAAGCATGTACTAATATAGATTTAACATAGCAAAGTACAGGTTTGTTTATATTCAATGAAACTGTTATAACAAATTTTTGAGAATGGTAAAAATTTAAAATATGATCGATTTCGCAAATGGCGTCGATCAACGCCGGTGCTTCGGCGCATTTAATTTTACGATCTATTCTGTTTAAGATCGAGGGCTTCGGATCTTGAATCCTCTACGTTTGCGCAGTGCCGCGACTACGTCCGGAGTCAACAGCTTAACTTATTAACTTAGACTTATTGGACGATGCGCCCGCAGTAAGGATTTACGACCGGTGCCACCTTCTACCTTCAGGTTCGAAGGCGATGCGTTCCAAAAAATAGACCGCTATAGCTCTTCATTTTACGAGTGGTGATCAACAAATAGTGGAAGCGAAGAAATTATATTATTAATTTTTATATGCTTATGTTAGTTTGTAAGCATATCAAGCAAAAACTTTTCGATGCGTTTCCATTAATTGCACTATAGCAGTTCGTGCACTAAGATAAACTAATAGCATATTTTCTATCCCCGTAATTACCCCTTTTTTATTCTCGTCTCATGAACACTTGCCACAAAGATAAAGAATGGGACCTTGCGCGCTCCTATAGCAAACGTGTTGGCGGTCATTGCTATCCATACTGAATTGTCGATTTCAACTCTTATACTATATGACAATGTTAATTATTTGACAGAAAAATTATCAAAGTAGAATCAAGGCAGTGGAATTCTGACCTTGGAAAAAATATGTGGCGTGTCTGAAGACAGATATAAGAATATTGATATCGGAGAACGATGAGGTTTGAAAGAAATTGGAATATATTTCTATAGGACCAGACGCCTTATGCAAATCAGTGCAGATTAAAACCGATTATGTAATACGAAAGAAGGGCTAAATTTTAGGCATCCTAATCGAAGAGTTTGTACGGAGCAATCGATGAACATTAATGGAGCAGAAGAGATATGTAAAAATGGAAGGTGAACCAGTGGCGGACCGAGTCACGTCAAACTGACAAACTTGTTGATTATATACAATTTACGAAAAAAATAAAATTAATAATCAATTTTCCACTTATAATGTCCAAGCAATGCAATCGGAAATGGGTAAATTATAATTCGCTCAATTTATTTCCTTGTTAATATGGCCTAGAAGTCTGGACACGACTGCGGTCGGGTGTCTTCGCTCTTCAGGGGAGCAAATGCAGAACTTGGAACTCAATATTAGGAAAATTCTATACAGTCTTGTTCGCCTGCAACTATACGACGTACACCTCGCTGTTCATACAAGGCGATGTTTGAACAACTGATCGCCCATCGGCGTCTATAACTTAAGATTATAAAAACTTATGGGATATTTTGTCAATACAGACGTAAACCTCGACTTATCCTTCTTAATAAAGTGTTACATAAACACACTCGTCAATTATTTCTCTTCGCAAAGGTTACCGGTCGGGTCAGATTTTAATTCACCCAATGTTGGTCAATACACTCCGCAATCTATTCGTTGCAAATCGACGGACCTAGGGCCTTTCACGCTGGGCCATTAGAGTCTGAGAGGTTGTTGTGCTTCCCGAGGCACAGCGCGAGCGGTTTAAGTTGACTTGTCAACTCATCGTCCAATTCGCCCTCAGTCAAAATCGAACCCTGTACCATGCCCTTGACCACTGATCCGATATTTGTATCCAGGCTTAGTCTTGACGCCGAAATCGGAATTGACTCGTAGAAAAAACAAATTAAGAGTGTACAGGATTTGAGGTATCACGACACGAAGGAATATTTGTGGGTTTTTACACGGACGAACAGCGCATGGCAATCGGAAAATTTAAAATCTATATAGGGACAAAGATACAATTTACTAATAAAATCTCATATACGTACGTACTTTTGCAAGTTAATGAATTCATTGCATACAACCAATAATTAAATATGGTGATTAAGGTATGTTGCAAACACTTATGACGCATATGACATCTAAACTTATGTGGTTCCAGAGAGAGGAAGAAATAAAAAAAAGAGACAGGAAGATAGAGATGAAGAAACTAATACATCGAATAGTTGCCAATCTACGTCACAATCAACTATATGCACAGTTTGCGTCACGCAACGTTTTTCAAAACGCAAACATGAACGCGGATACTTGTCAGTCCATGAATACTAAATTACTGTTCTGGTTTCGGTCGTTTATTACGTACGTCATATCGTGTCGTTATCGTTATAAATTTAAAAAAAAGTACTTAACTATAAATATCGTACGCAGAAATACGTTATAAACGACAAACAGTATATTACAAAAAAGGTATATGTGTTCGTTTAAATTTAATAGAGGAAAATTACACATGTGTAGATTAATTATATTTATAATTTTATATAAATAGTAAGGGAACATACTCATATTACGTGATCGATTCAGGGGGTGTCTTTAAAATACCACGCTTGGTCACGCCGGGTCTTTAAAATATCACGCTTGGTCACGCGGGGCTCAATGCTTCATCACGTAGTCTGAGAATTCTCGCGCCTTTTCGGAAATATATTCAAATTAAACTACCAGATTGCAACACCAAATGTGCCGGGACTCCAGCTGATTCAAAACTGATAGTTTATGTACTCATTTAGAAGTGGGGCGCTTATATAGTATTCTATAATTTGTAGTATAACGTAAGTTATTATATATTTTAAAATAAGTTTTTTCTCCTTGATCATATTAACATTCTGTTAGAAGAAAACTTTGAATTACTACGTGAAAGTAGGAAGTGTTTTATCAAATACTACGCTTGGTCACCAAAGGAGCGGGGTCAAAATTGTAAAATATGGGTCACGTAATTTGGGTATGTCCCCTAATAGTTGTAATATAGTTGTTAAATGTTTTACAAATCAATGAGGAAAACTAACTGAAATTTTGTAGAAGAATAACAGGTAATCCGCTAGAAAGATTTGAGATTTTAAAACGAAAAAAAAATAAGACTACGTTTGTAAAACATCCAGGTCTCGTAAATCAAAGGATAAGCAATTTGATCTTTTTGGAGGAGAGGTTCTTCAGGCGACCAAGTCGATGGAACGGCCTAAGGGCTGCTATTTAAACATTAACAGATCAGAGCGTGGTCAAAGAAATCAAAGATAACTAGGGGGAATGCATAGACAAAATATTTTTTTGTTGCCAAAATAAAATTCTCACTTCCACGATTTTATTGAAGAATTTTAAGAAAGAAAGTAAGCAAATAATAAGGGAACTATTCTAAAATAGCACAATAGACGTGGCGTCCGATCGGTTTACGATGTGAGACAGGATTTTTCGTACTTTATAATTGCGTTAAACGCTGCAATCGCAGAGGTCCTCGGTCTATGGGTTCCAGAGATATTGCAGTTGAAAGAAAACGACGGTTTTCAATATAATTAGGGATCAAACAACAAAAAACTGGCCAAGAGCATGTCGGTTCATACTCATTATAGGGTTCTGAAGCCATTATTACAAAGAAATGCACTACAGATGATAAAAATACGTCGTTACACTTTTTACATGTTTCTCGCACAGAATAGTTTTATAAGCATTTTAGTGTCCTATTACTAAAAAAACAAGTAGGTATGTCGACTATTACTATTAAACTAGTGTAAACTAAAGTGCATCAGCAAAAGAGCGTATCTTCATAGCACTTACGTCCTTTCATTGAGAAACGCAGTTTTTTGGCAATAACTCAAAAACAGTATATCCGGACCATGTTCAAAATAATTTTCATTGAAAATATTTATTAAACGTTATCTTTGCTACTTTTTTCATATTTTTTGGACATACGGTTTACAAAACAAAGGGGCATTTTCTACAACGTTTGCAGCGATTATTTCCGAAATTATTCACGTAATCATAAAAATTGCTTAGAAACCTTAAAATGTTTTTGAGAAAACTATCGAAATATGTGCCACTCGTTAATGTTTAATGAAAAAAAAATCAGTTAAAAAAATTTCAGCTTCTGTTACATTTATGGAATGCCTCCTCTAGAAATATTTATTTTTTCTCCTCAACATACATGTAGTAATAGTTTTTGAGTAAAACGCCTATGACAGACGGACGGACGAACATGACGAAACTATAAGGGTTCCGTTTTTGCCATGGCTCGGAACCCTAAAAATCGTAAATATATGTACACGTATTTCAGCGTTTCGTTTCAAAATTTTATCCGATCGACTTCGAGCTCTCCACTCGGTCGCAGTGCGGATCGGGGACCGCTAACTCCGACGAAATCCGTGACCGACTGCTCCATACCTTCTACTGGACACACGGAACGAGTAGTCCGACGCAAGTCGAAAAATCATCGGGCGATCCACTTGTCAGTTATCGGTCTCTTCACCTTCCGACTCGACAGCGACAAGCGAAATTTCTGACCTAAGGTAATGTTTCTGTTTCGTGACAGACAGAATACATCACGGACTCTGTAAATATTTGACCGATAATGCCAAGAACATATTTCGGATCCTGATTTACAGTTGTGAAGCTACAGAAGCGGCAGACGTACCACAACGGAAATATCAAAACGGAACATGATATAAAAATTAAAAAAATATATATATATGTACAACGGAAATCAAAACCCTTAAATCGCAGTACACTTGAACGTTTGCCTCTACGAAATCGATTGTACGATTGCGCCGGAATTTGGACTTTATTCCTACGTAGTTTAGAACTCAAATAGATTTCCGCGAAATGGGAAATTTCCTAATCCGGTCCCTTTACTTTCGCAACAAAACTACCCCTTAAAGCACCTGAGCTGATATATTATCTTTCAAAGGGAAAGCGACTTTACGAGCGAACTGCATAAGACGTAAAATAAATTTCGCACGAGGAAGACCGAAAAAAAAATAATGTATCCTTCATAGAAATATAACTTCGAACCGAAATTAAGGTCAGGAATCTTCGAAACAGGGGGGTCACTCTGACGATACGAGCTACATTGGCCGGCGTCGTCGATGTAAATAAACAATGAGAACATATGAAGGAGTTTAATGAGGAGTGTCCATAGACAATGAGAGAAGAGATCTCTTTACTCAACACGTTGACGTCACTATGTGCATTAATATAAATATATACTTAAATGCATATTGTACATCATCGAAATAGAAAAGCATCCTGGAATAGTAGCATCGAACAAATTTACGTTAATTCGTGGCACGCGACTCGCACAGATGCAAATGAGGATGTACGACATGTTTTTAAACCGAATAAATCTCTTGCAAAGGACCTTATTACTATATTTTTTAGGTGTAATTTTTAATGACACAGTTATTTCTTAACTGAAGAAAAAGAAAGAGAAAGAATGAAGGCGCTCGATGACGACAGAAAGAGAAAGAATGAGGACGCGTGGTGAATATCTGTACGGCGGAGCCAATATCGTATGCCGCGCCCACTACGAAGGCATTGCGTTTGGTCGTTTTGTTTATGTAGGAATACTTCTATGCTTTTCTATTGCGATGTTGTACACACATGCATATTGCTAACTTTTATCTGCAATTCCGCTCCTGTGCACATGGTATAAAACCCTTCATCATTTATATCGACATGGCACGTTGTCGACAAATCCCATTACGATAACGCTATCGATCCTAAATAAGGTCCAATATATCCAATCCAATCCCGGATCCTACCTTGAACATGGCTATTACAGAATAACCTACCGGTATAAAAAACAAAAGCATTCGTTGCATATTCACGTGCCTAAAGCACGGGTAAAAGCTAGTATCATTATAAATTACAGCTTATACGTTATACTGATGTATAAGCTATACTAATGTATAGTTTCATTAAAATCCCTTTAACAGTTTTTGCTTAAAAGAGTAACAAACTTTTATCCATCCTCATAAACTTACGCGTTAATAATATACCTACGATATCGTTTTTAAATATGCTCAAATATTGGTCATTTTACAGCCATTAAAACTGATTATTGCATTTTTTTAATTCAAGTAAAACAATTTTCATTATATAAAAAGAATTATTCGATTCAGCCTATACTGACGTCGAATTAAGTAAGAAATCTACTAATTACAATAAGTTACTTACGTAAAAAAAAACGAATACATGCATTAATACATATTTAATTAAATATTATTTTCTATATCTTAATATATTTAAAATATATGTGTAGGGGGCACAATCAAAACAAATCGAAAAGCTCACAGCATCAGCCGGTCATTTTACTACAGTACCTCGCAAATCTGCGCGTGATACGTTTTAATATCATATTTCACGTACAACGTAGGTATTCCGTTTAGGTATGTCGAGTGCGTCTGCCATGTTTTGAGCGTTGTCCTTCCATCTATAATATCTTATTACCTTTCCGATTATATCTCATTTCGATGTAAATATTTGCTTTGACAAGGTATCCCTTTTCGAAATTACCTATATATGTATTATAGGTACCCTGTTTCCTTAGGGAGAGGTCATAAAAAAACTAAGCGTTACTTTATTCAGTGCAATCCTGTGGAATTTAGAGACTATCACATTGTCGTTGCGACGTTGTTCCTCTGTAATAAATGACACTGCGCAACTACAGATGGCGCCACATGAATAGAATACGCGAATAAATTTTCCATATCATACTATAGTGTGCTTAGATAATACGTCTACAGATAAGCCACGGGTACGACCCGTCCGCTGTGAATGACGCGTCGTTTTTCGGGAGTCGGTTGAAAATAATTCAAAAAAAAAAACACAACCCGGTAGAGTGACAAACTCACCGCACGGCCGGCGCGGGCGCATTAGACGTCGAGTGGCTTCATCGTGAGTCATTTCTCCGCATTTATTGCCCGGTCGTTCATTGCTCGACATGTTAAGTTCGCTTACCTACTCATTTATTTGTCGGTATTAAGAGATTCAACACTAGATATTGAAGCAAATATTAGAAAAATGTACCCTCATCTGCTAATTGAATCAAATAATGTTTTAAAGGCAGACAATAGTATTATAAAATGAGAACGTCTGCCACCGTACTCCTGCCGCTATTAACATTAATTAATTAATTAATGATTAATTTTTTGCTTCTTATGTTAATTGCACATCGTAAGTACATAACTTCCAAATATGATGTTTTATACCTTGTTACAATAGGCGACGACCTTTATGGCTGTTACAGCCATCTGCAGCCAGGAGTGAACAGGTAGACGAACAGAACTTATTTACCTCGTCTGTTAATTAAAAAATATTAACACGCGTGTAAAGTTAACAAAACACTAAATATATTTATAATTGACAGTCACCGTTAATTGCAGCTCACATAAAAAAAAAAAGTATATATAATTAAGAGAGTAAACTTGGTGTCGAACATACCTATATAATGACGCGTGTTTAAAGTTCACATAACAGTAAAGGTTTTGACCTGATTTGGCCATTTTCATAATTTGATATGTCTTTGGGAAGAGTTGATTTGTCAAGTTTTCTGAGTACTCGGTTCTATTTAGCACCGGAGGTGATTAAATTTGTTTATTTTTTTTTTTAATTATTTTGTTTACATGAACGTGCAATGCAAACGCGATACAAACATCGATCATTAACTATTAAGTCGTGAATAGATACAGAGACAAATGGAGCCGTAAAAAAAATAATAGCAAAAAAAAGTAATGTCAAACAAACAAAATGAAAGAGTTTCTCTGATTTTTCATTCCAATTGTCGACGGTCACTGTGACTGTGACTGTGAAGTGACTGACGGTCGCTGGTTAAAATAAATAACAAAAGAATGGCACATCATTAAATTTTGAAATGCGTTCACAACGATGCCGGTGTTATAATTTAAACAGGCGCCGGCGATGGGGGAGTGGTTTTGAATCAGGAAGTATCGGATTCTGGTCGCGTCCGTCGGCCGATCGAGCGGTTTCCGACTTGCACCGAACTCGATCGCCGGCCGCGTGCCTCGGAGGGCACGCCGAGCCGTCGGTAGCGGGCCGGCGTGGGGGGCTTAAAGATGGAATTCCCTCGACGTTGAATATAAAAGAGGTGCCTCACCGCGTAGTGATAAAAATAGTATTATACATCTATATATATAAACATGTTTAAATGCCGTGTCTAAAGATCCATTGAACTCTATTTATTAATCCGAATCCGGCAAATGAATCAAGTTATGATTTTAAAAGAGTGCATACGCACCTACTAGACATTTCACTGCGTAGCGGGACGGTTGACGTGCGAGTCGTTTAAATAATATCAAATCTAATTCAATACGAAATCGAAATTTGGCAAGCGAGTAGCTAATAAAATATGCAGCTAAGCAACGACAGAGGAGAGGCTATACGTGTCGCTGTTTGATGATAGAGCTGGCCTGAGTGAGTCGAAATTGTCGATAAATCGAGCCGTGCGATTTAAAACTGTCGATATTACTCGGTTTCGGTGAAGATGTAAAGACAATCGTAAACAACTTATGTTTGCCGTGACATTTAATAGACATTAATGAATTTATTTCTAGTTCGTCCACCATCCGTATATGAATTCAATGTCTATTCGACATAATGTCGCTTTGTTTAAGCGAGGAAGCGAACACGGGAACTCGATTGTGTGATGATAAATTTCATTTAAACAGACGAGATTTCGCCTTGTCATTGACTGCGATGTTTAAAGTGGGCGTGTGATTCGTTTAATGAAAAAAAACAAACGACGCCTAGAAGGCTAGCCAATTGTAATACAAAATTTACATTATTTTTTAGTTGATTTGCGAAATTTGTTTATCTAATTATTATAAATATAACGTAGTTCCTTCGAAGTGTATTAATCGTTCGCATTGTTGTTATTTTTGTTATTATTTCGAAGAATAATGTATAAATACACGTTATGTCACCAACATCCCTCCTAACTCGCCTCCGGATTCTTCGGATTTTCAATGAAAATCTATTGACACGAGCAATATTTATATTTTGTGACGTCACGAGAAAGGCCTTCGGGCTTCGAGGAGAACCGAGCAAGGCTATCAGCTTCGAGATGTTGTGACGTCACGTCAACGACGAGATCCGACACTCGAGACTGACTGTCGCACACTAACATCGCGCAGTTCGAAGCCGCTGAATTTTACACAATACGCGTTTTTTTGCATATGGGGACGTCCGTTGATATGAGGTTTATTTTGACCCCTCCCCAAGCCCCCGCCCCTCCTCTTTGGTGAGATGTGATAAACATACAACGACACACGAACGAGGTGACGAACGCACCCCCCCAAGTGATATTATGTGACACACCATACTTTTACATGTTCCTTTTACCGATAATAGAGCAAAACGTTGTATTAGCATTTTCTGAAAAATCGAAATGAGATTTTTCATTGACTCCTCCCCCCACCCTCTCCGCCAAAAATATCAGAATTTGATTCGCCAGGCTACCTCTCTACCGAGGACAATTTATGGAAGACCGTTGTGTGTGTACAATAAAAAAAAAGGAAAAGTTTATTTAGTTCACTGTACCAATCGTCGCACGATCATCGCACAGATTTATTTCTTGCGACATCAAAAATGAAATACGACACGAAAACAATAAAAAATAAACAAATCGGTAATACGGAACGGGAGGCCGATGCTGGCGAGTGGCAAAAAACTAAATTTTGTTAAAAGCAGAAAGGAGGTGAACAAAAACATCCCGCTGTATGCGGACGGAACGGTTTATATCTTTGTGCGGCGGCTAGGGACGCGACACTCGTCGCCGATATCGACACTCTGTCTCGTGTTGCACACGAATAAATATTCGAATACGGCGGTGACATGTTCGACTTTAATGTGCGAAAATGATGAAATGCAAGCTGTTCGCGTTGGATATTACGCTCGCTAAATAATCGTGAATAATACGTTTCTGTGCGTGTGTCACACCGGCTATTCTGTGGCGATAAAATTTTTAAAATGTATTTTAATAAAGCGGTCGTTGTACAAGTGTGTGTCGGTCTGTGTGACGCACTTCGAGTGTAATTTCTATCGCCTACGAAATAAAGATATTTTTTGATTAGATTCGATTTCATTTGATATATAGACAGATCGTCGGTTACCAGTCCGTAGAAGACGTCAGAGGCAGAGCTCCTCAAATGTTTTATATAAAATAATTTCTTATTTTTGTACATAAAAATAATAAAACCTTAGTTCCGCTTTATAAACTTTGTGAATGTGGTATAATATGAACGTACGCGTATATTTTTGATTATCATATGTACAGCTTAGTAATATTTACGTGACCACGTGATAACGTCTAAGTTTATTTTTTGCAAATTCGCTCGCTAAGCCAAGCTTTAGTTTCAAAAATCTACACATTATGTAATGAATTCAAACATCAAAAACAAAATGTCAAAAAATAAATATATCGCTGTACAAAAAATTATAATAACCTTCAGTGATTACTTAAGGGTTAGGCTTTTGTCTAGGGGTGGACATCATACTGCTGTGATAACTAAATTGAACAGGATAGCTTTCACACGAATTTATAGTTTTGCAAGTTAATTAATAAACAATACATATAAATTTGCAGAACTACATAAATTATGGAATTCGTATCGGTGTTTGCAATGAGACCTGTTTTGTTCGTACATATTATCGATAAGCAAACACTGAATAAGACATGAAAAATCGGATAAAATAAAACAGAACAATAACTACGCCAATGTGTCTAGCACAGCTGATCACACAAGAAATATCGATATACGTAAATAGTGTACGAATTTTTTTCCTCACTAGTTTTGTTGTACGAGTCAACTACCAAAATTAAATGTAATACTTCTGATATTTCCAAATAAAGAACTCTATTTGGAACTATCTATTTATAATAGAAATCACTTAAATTATATTTCACTTAAACTTAATGTTTTACTATAACTACGATAATATTGTTTTCGTGGTGCACTACAAAAGTGAATCAATTTGGTATAATTTCTTTTATTTGACATAAAATGTAAATAAAAAAAATATCGTGAATAAATATATATAATGTCATCAAAACGCAACCTCTTATTCAATCACACTTCAACTAAATACTTTCTTTGTGATCACAACTCAAGTAACTTAATGAACAAATTGTAATATCACAGTAACCGCATTTGCTTTTATTTAAAATATCAACATATATTGAGTTTAATGGTTAATATTACATAAAGTTTGTTTATATATCTTAACAGTTTTATAACTATGTTTCTTTAACTAAAATATTGGATATCTGTATATTAAAATATGAAATAATAAAGTAGAAACTAAACAAACTTGTGCTTTTTTAGATGATCAAACATTTGTCACGCCATGAAATTTAAATAAGTGCGTCATTAAAATTTTATTTATTTTTATTTAAAGAGATAAATAAAAATATAATTCTTGGAGGTTATATTTTTTTGTGCGATAAGTAAACTATATCAATATAATAAGGATGAATTCGAAAAAAGTTGAAATTGACTATTTAGAAAATAAAGTTATGCATTAATACATACTTATGCATTATCGTCAAAAACTATCACTAATATTTATTATATTTTCATTAATTAATATAGAAATGAGAACTTTAAATTATTTTGTAAAATTCATTTAATTAATTAATAACAATAACTTAATAACATAACCATGTAGTTAAGAAATTTTTATTGTTCTACCGATAAAATTACGCAAAGCCGCATTAAAACAGACTGAACTGCTAATATTTATTTCACATGTGATACTGAAATGCACAAATAGTTTTAGATAAATTACTATTTACTTATTATAAACAACATTTTTTTATTTAATCCTCGAATTTACCAGATTTCAAGACAACCCAAACACAACATTAGACTGTAACTCATTTTCATTGCTATTTAAGTAAGTACAAGTATGTTAAAACAATAAACAGTCGATATCGATGATTTATAATACCTGTCGCGTCACTACGACACTGTTGTGCTGATATGGCGCTCGAGGCAGGGTTGAGAGAGCACAGTTATAATATTTTTACTTTTAATACGCTATTACTTTTAATTAAATTATTGTAACGAAAAAAAAAGTAATTTGTAGTCGATGGTAAAACGTTTGCGTATTAAAATGTATGATTATTGTAACATTTAGATTCATGTGGATTTCTAGAAACTTCTAATCTATTGTTAAGCGAATGAAATTTAAACGAATATGACAAAGGTAATATAGTTGTAACGTTTACGAAATTATTGCTGTGTATAGGTGTACCTTCCTAAAACTCAATTACCTATTTAAAATAGTCGAAGAAAACATGAATTCATGTCATATAGATTCAACGGTATTTTAAAGAAAAACATGTATTGTACTCACCTTAAAAGACGGTTTATCCATATTTTTATGTAATCCAAAAGACAAAGGCGCACCACGATATATCAATTCATTCACAATCACAATAACATATTTTCATTATTATCTAACAATTGTTATTGCTTTCATCTGAACATTAACAACAATAAAATAATGGCCATTAAAAAAATGCACATTCTATATTTAAACGTTCAGCGTAGACATTGTACTATTTTTGAACCGCGTCCACTACTGAAAACTGTTATTTCAAAACCTATTTTTAGGAACGCACAACAATATTTTAAACACTCCATCGTATAATCACAACATCGTTAAATACAATGCTAACATAACTAATAATAACAATAATAATTTTATTCAATTATCACTCGCGATAGATAACCTGTTTTTTTTTTCATTCTCTCTTATAATCGCCAACAATGACGTTTCGTTGCCGATTGGCTGTGGCCGTCACGAAAAAAAAAAATCAACAACCCATATTTTCAAAATAGGAACGCGGCGAACACATTAAAACAATATGGCGTACGATTTAGTTTAGTTGTAACGTCAAAACACGCGTTTTGAGACGATTTTGACAGGAAAACGGCCATTCGGGCGCGCGGCGCGAGCGTATCTGTGCTCCTTATTCCCTCGCCCGCTCACACGCGGCGCCGTACAGCGCGACCCCCACGCTATGATACTTTGCACTACTTTTATGTATTCGCTGTTGGATCTGGTTGTGGGAGAAATGGAGGAAAATGTGGAAAATGGTTAGAGCGCTATAAAAATAAAGTTGAATTGACGTATATATTGATTACAGTTCATATAAATATTTTAAATTATGCTTTAAGTTCTAAGTGAACACAATTGTTACCTATATTCAAAAATAAAGGCTGTTATATATATTTCTTAAATTGTTATGATTCAATAACATTATTAACTGATTTCTGTATCCTTTTCGATGAGATTTATAAAAAGTATTTAGAATTTTCAAGTACGTTAGAATTATTGTAACCATTAATCAATTCTATCTGCAGACAAGATATCGAAAAAAAATATATTTTCTATGATAAAAATGTCACACAATATTTGAAGGTTCTTGTGAATATTTGAAAATTAAAATCTCCGTCATGATGTTTTTGCTTTGTTATTAACAGGAGCGAAAAATTACATTCTCAATCTTCACATGAATTTGGATAAAACTTGTAGGTGTGGCGATTGATATTCTGACTTATACTTTAAAAATAATTAATAATTGATATTAATGTTCTTGCAGAAATATTTAATAGAAAAACCACCAAAATTAATGACCCGTAAAGATATGAAACAAAGGGAAATTTCGATCATTAGATTACTTATTCATTTTAATAACGACTAAATTCAATTAAGTGCCTTCAAAGTGATACCTCGTTACTTCGATTCCAACCATCAATTATATATATATATATATATATATATATATATATATATATATATATATATATATATATATATATATATATATATATATATATGTGTGTATGTATTCCAATTTACAATTGTACAATTCTACTTGACTCTTTCAGAATTCAGTATTTTTTTGTTCAAAGGTACATTCAAGAAATATCTTTTCATTTATTATACAGAACTGTTAACAATGTCTCTTTCCTTGAGAATTATTAATTAGATTATTTTTTTGTTGAAAATTGATGTCGAAAATTTTTATTACACATAAGTTGTAAATAAATTATTTATTTCGAAAAGAAATGAGTATTAAATAGAGGAATTGTAAAATTTTCGCGCAGCCCTATTTTTTGTATAGCTCTCTTTCATGACGTTCTTCAACCAATTAACCAACGAGATACAAAATGACAAAAAAAAAAAAAAACGGAACAAACAAAACAATCTCCCGTCGGATCGTGACCGGGCGGTCGCGCTACACCGTTGCGAGGTTGGCTATAGCTACGTGTTGAGTATTTTTTTACGTAAATATAATGATTGCCGCAGTAGAACCATCGGCCAGATGATCGTTTCGAATGAGAACCATTACGGCGACGCTGAATGAACGACGAAGCGCCGTCGCCCGCCAAACGTCCCGGGGCGGGTTCCGTTTCGCGTCGTCTACGGCCGGTGCCTAAAAACTGTCAAAATTTTGAAGGATCCATTTCGCGATCCCTCCCCGATCGCGCTACAGATGTCGCTGCGAGCGGCCCGGTCCCGGATAAGGTGGTTAGATAACAATCGGAGTTGTACAGCGAGAGGCGTGCGTATTGCCATCATCATCCGGCTAATGTGATGATGATCGTTGGTGAAAGATCGATTAAAAAAAAAGTGAATACACTGAGGTGTTGCGTTCGGGAAAGACATTTTTGAAATGAAACTTCTTTGGGCACGATTGATTATGAGTGAAATCTTTTACTGGGAACGGAAGTGGCGCTCAGTGAAATATTTGCGTGATTTCCGTTTATGTAATTTGAATTTCGAATTCCGTCACCCAATCAAAACTCGATTGAAAATGGCTGGCATTCTTTCTTTTTTATATTAATTTTTATTATTAATAATTATTTTATTGATAAATATATAGACGTACTGGCGGCTCTGTCCGAGTGAACATAAAATTAATTCTTTAATTTTTTTTTTGTGTATATGGATTTCTCTATACGCTGTATGTAAATAAGCTATTAATAAATTATGTTAATGATAATGACAGCTGTGGCCGCGGCTTCGCCTGGGTGGATATAATGAATTCCTTCATTATACATAATGCGCGATCTCTCTTTTAATTCAGATCCTAACTCTACATAAACTCGATCTATACATCATTGAGTTCCAACATGATTGATTAATTTTTAATTTAGTTTTAATACCTGCCATAACACCTAACAAAAAAGTTTTACTTCAATCGCGCATAGAAGTTGCCAAAAAAAATAAATTTTTTTACTGTCATTCTGTAAATGTCACCGACAGATTTGGAATTTTTCACTTTTAAATAACATGGATACATTGTTTAGTTTTTCTTATTGTTACCTTTGAAAACGTCTTCCATAGATTTGTAAGTTTTCACTCTTACATGTAATCACAGATCATTTCCAACAGGGGACGACCTAATGTAACACACTAGGGGCCATCCATAAATTACGGCACATAAATTATAAGGTTTTTGACCCCCCCCCGCCCCGTCCTTGTCACAGGTGGTCACGTAAATGCAAACAGCAGTTTTACGATTTTTGCTCAAAATCCTTCAAATATTGGACAAAACAAAGACAAACCTTTTTCGTTTTCGTATTTCGGATTTGACGTCACAAAGTTTTGACCTGCTCCT
Organism: Eumeta japonica; assembly: GCA_005406025.1. Taxonomy (NCBI): domain Eukaryota; kingdom Metazoa; phylum Arthropoda; class Insecta; order Lepidoptera; family Psychidae; genus Eumeta; species Eumeta japonica. The sequence continues at coordinate 177,357 of BGZK01000890.1, forward strand.
TGTCGCGCACTGGCACATTTAGTTGACACCCCTCCCCCCCAACCCAACGTTGTGACGTAATTTGTGGATGGCTCCTATGAGTCGAAGATGGTCTGAAGTTATTTCAAGAGGTGCGCATTGACGTATCAATTAATTGTTCAATGCAATTAATTATGCATTTGTTGCAAACGTAACATGTAATGAATCGTGATAAATAAATGTCTTTATTTATGTATTAATATATACAAATTTCCGTATTGATATTTTTCCTTTGTGTGTGTTGTTGTTCATGTTCATAAAACTCTATACATATTGTTGTAGCATATTTTTTATTGTGAAAATCGTATATCAAGATTTGAGGTTATATTTATTTAAATTAGTAAAATTATATCCTTAACAAAAAAGGAAATAGGATTTATTTCATACGATCTTGGATTGGCTATATAATTACTAATTTACCAAAAATATATCAAAGGAGTATGAACTCTTACGTGCACGCATAAGCAAATACAAGCTTTTCTTATAAATTTTTACATGCACGATTACAACGCACCGATGACGTGTACTAAACGATTATCAAGTATTTATTTCATTCATTAAAAAGTTTTTAAGTAACTAGATGTCGTTAATTAAAAAAAAAAACCAAAAACAACAACACCACAGTCGAATGAAGGCAATAATAAACAACAACACTGGCAGTTTCGTCGGTTTCGGTCGTTGTGTGTCGTAAAATCTCGCCCGTTGTAAAAACTATAAGAGTCAAAGTACAACAATCAATTCGTTTTCTCAATCATGCCACCGATTGAAGTTGATAAGTGAATTACCGCCGACGTGACGCGGCTCGCTCGAGTTCTGGCGCCGTTACGCAACCATTACAATCATAACAATAAGGCCGAATACACAGTACCTTCGCTGAAAGTGTTGCCGCTGTAATATAGAATTGCCTCGATCGTCTCGATAATTATGCCGTGTTGTCTATGCGCGTTGAAGCGATGTTCTGGCAACTCTTACTGGCTCAGCCGATATAAGTATATAGATATAGGGTGTCATCGTGCCCCCCGCGAGGGATGAGCAGGAACCACATTTTCAATAACGACAAACGATTTTTTAATATACACTTGCTTCGATTAAAACTGTCGTCGCTTGCGTACATTTCGATTGTATCTGGATAAATACAATCGAAATGTATTCGGTAACAAATTTGAGCCGATTAAAGGTTTTATTTTTATTTATTTATTTTTTTATAAAAGTGAAATCGTTTTAGTGATAAACTAAAGGTACCGCGTACATTTCAATCTATCACGGGGTTAAAAATCGACGAATTACATATGTGGAAGCGAGTGACATCCGTTTTTTGTTGAAAAACGTAATTCATTATTTGAAGTCATTGTTTTGAATGCCCGCCGCGTTTTTATACCCTCCTATCGCAAAAAAATAACAATAGATATGTGTATAACCTTCCTGTAGGTTATATATTATTAACCGCGTGTGAAATAAATATTTTGTTTGAAATCCTTAAAATAATAAATATAGGGTTATGTATTTACATTTTTCTTTTGATACAAACCTTTTATTTCAAAAACTGTTCTTGTCTTCCTAATAGCTTCTGAATAATTAATACGTGAATATTTAACATTGTCAATTAGATAGGGCGCACACTATAGAACAGCGACGGTGGACATACTGGCGTGAACATAGCAGCTCAGGTGCAATACAACGCACGCAACTCTGCCGCTGTGAAGTTAGCCACGAAAGCGTCGCAATAGCGGAAAGGTGGAACGCGGGGGAGAAGAAGGGAGGGTCGGGGAGCGCAATAGCTGCACAGTGTATCATTCACAGTCAATTCAGAGCGGTAGAGTTTCGTGCGTTGTACTGTACAGCTTAGGGTCATCCATAACTTGTGGGGGTCAAACGTGGGGGGGGGGGGGTCAACGAAATGTGACAATGCGTGACAAGGAGCAGGCCAAAAGCTTTGTGACGCCAAATGCGAAATACGAAAACGAAAAAAGGTCTATGTCTTTTGTTTTGTCCAATATTTAAAGTATTTTGAACAAAAAAATTGTAAAAACTGCTGTTTTCATTTACGTGCGACAAGGACGGGGGGGATCAAAAACCTTTTTTTTTTCTTTTGCGACTCAGAGGCAACAAACAATTTTTCGCTTCGCAAATTCGTTGATTTGTTTTAAAGAATTTAAATTTATTTTTCATTTTTTTTCGTCACACACGTGCTTGCATAATTCACCAAGATGCATGATGTTGGCCGAAAATCAGCCAACAAACTTTTACGTATACGATATGATTCTGTCACAACCCTATTGCAGCAAGGAGGTGCTGTATGAACAAGTGGTCATATTGTAACATGTATGTGGTATTATTTCAAAAATGTACAATACACACATATATATAATGACCTTTTTATTATACTAATCAATTTTTATTATGTAATACTATTACAATAATACAGTGTCGGAAGGAATATATCGACTGATACCGAATTAATATTTGTCGATGAAACAATTAAAGTATAATCCGGCTAGATGCGATGAGGAAAAAAAAAAAAGTGGGATCAACGAACCGTAATCCGTCAAAGATTCTTTGACATTTATTTTTTGCGAAACGGAGTTCAAAATGCGTGCGTTTGATATGAAGCTATTAAATAAAGACAACACAGTCCTACTGGTGCTTTCTCTGTCTAATCGGACAGTTGGCACGTTCCTATTGTGATTGATCTTGTTGTTATCTAAAGAATAATGTCACCGTAGTCTGAATTAAATATATAAAATAAAATAAAAAAAAAAACTTCAAATGAATGCACTAATAGAAAATATAGCCAAGTAGTTTGTTACGAGGGACACGCCAAAATTATAGGGAATTAAAATAAAGAGATGCAGGCCGCAACTAAATTATTTTTTTATTGTTTTTCGAAATATTCTCAGTTACGATTTATGCGCTTTCGCATTCGATGAAATCAAAAAACTGAAACAGACATTCCGGTCTGAAGTTGGTGTTGTTAAAATGGCCAATTTGTAATGCTTTACTGTTGCATCTTCAAACTACTGACCAGGTAATGAAGCTTTCATTTTAAGGAATGTATGGAGAAATCATCAGGACCGAAGCCAGGAGTGTAAGGAAAATGGGTCAACGGTTCGACATTTTCCTGCTTCAAAAAGCCGTCTGTTTCATGGGCGGCGTGAGAGCTCGCGTTGTCGTGACGCAGGATAATGCGACATTTCGGGTTGTCTGTACTACGGTCAGCAACCATTTCCGGCGGACGAACCACGATGGTCGGTGACTGACCGGCGGTGACCGTTCCGTGTTCTCGTCAAGGAGTCGCGTCATTTTTTTTTTTCGATAACAACGAAGCTAACGCACTACTTCCTATGGTTCGAGCTCGTCTCCGAAGACCCGAATTGCCGTTCGCTGTTTTCTTTCACGTTCACATTTCACATAAATAAATCCATAATACGTCTCCTGAGGCGACGTCCTCAAAGGCTTTCAATTTCATTCGAATTGGATCACATTACACCGGCACCGAACAACACGAGCTATCTTTAGCTCTCGAGACATATCTTGGGATGACCGACGGGAAATCAGCTTTCTGACAGTCAATTAATTGCGCAAAATACTATGTATTACGGTTGTTGCAATGCACATAGTTGCCCGAATCTGCTCATATGTCGCATGTCGGTCATAATTTTTCTGCACAACAGCGACGTCTTCGCGCCTTGCCGCTGTTTTTGGCGGACCCAAAGATACGGCGCCGAGAGAGGCACAGCCTCGTCGGTACTCTGTATACCAGCGGTATGTAGTTCTTCGAATGGGTGCTTCAACGTCATAAACAGAAAGGGGCTAAGCAAGACACTCGCTTAAAGATAATCCTCGGTAAAAGTTGTGCTAAATCATGTCACATCATCACGATCCTGTATGGCCAGTATTCACGTAACAAAAAAAAAAGAGGCTTTACTCTAACCCGGTTCAAAATACTCGATTCCCGATGATTCCGGTGTAGCCTTCGTGTGTTATACAGCGAGGTCGGAATAACGGATAGACGGCGCTAGCAAAAGACCATCTCCAAAAAATGATGCTGGTGGTAAGAGTATCTCTTACGAGTGTTCCAAGCGCACAGCTAAAGACCGAATGTAGGAATGTAATGAAAACGCAATAATTGTTGACAAAAGTAAAAAGAACTCAGTTAACGGAACTTAACAAGAATTGAACAAAACAATAGAATTTCAACCGGAAACAGATACATTGTTAGCGAATTCATCAAATTAAGTAAGGAGCAAATGGAAAAAAAACGGTAAAAAAAAATTTTGGAAAATCCAAAAATGCACGCCTCATGGCGGTCGTGCAATTTTTACAAATATACATAATAGTATGAATGTTTTTTCTTGTCATTCGTGCATTTATATGAGTCTATAATTATATTATATACACGGAAAATTTTAAGTTTAAAAAATAGCTCGTTTTTTATAAGGCGAGAGTAGAGCACCACCTCAGCGCGCCACTTGTGAGGCATGCAAAAATAACACGCAAACGAATTAGACAGTGATCTTCGTGTAGGATAGATATAGTTACAGATATAGTTAAGGATAATACTAAAGCGTTTGGAAAAGAAATTGACTAGATCAGTTAAGTTTTTCGGGAGTTATCGTGACCACGCGCGTATGGATACATACAGGCACACGGACGTCCACGGAATAATTTTGTTAAACATCTTTTTCATTAACTTACAAAGCAGAATGTCTTTTAAAAATGTCATAAGTGTTGAAACTAGTGTTTTTCCTTGATATTCATGTATAAATGTTATTATATAAGTGCGATAAAAAATAAATAGGGACACTTTTAGTTCAAAAAAATCACTCGATTTTTGTAAGGCGAGAGTAGAGCACTACCTCAACACTCCTCTTATGTGGCGTGCAAAAAACCAATACGTACCATAGTATGGCGCAAACTATGATTTATGGCACCGGCTTCTACAACCTCCATCTATCTGGTCGATCGGAATCATAATTTGGATCTCTCTCTGAACATCCCTAATCAGACAAGGGGAGTCAAATCAATAATGAATCGAAACTGTTGATTCCGAATCACTAAGTGTTCAATATAACCAGAATCAGTGTAATATAGCACGAACTTGATTATCATTGAATGACCCGCTGGCAGATAACAAAATGTGATTTACCATAGGAGCGCCATATAGCACAACAATGACTTTATATCATTACATTAGACAATAAAACGAATTAATTTACATGCGGAATTAAATACTCCAAGAGATATTAAAATGTGTACCATCATTCAGGGCGTTTGTTACAATAACCATGTAGGTAAGATAAAATCGCGACACGTACTTTATCAGTGTGTTCTATTTATAGGTCCTATTACGAACGTTTTCGTATCTCAAAAAACAAAACCATAAATTGTACGATAACAAAATGTCTCTTCTCTTTTCTACTTCTTCAATTTTTTTCTTCTTTGTCCCTCTCTCTCTCTATGTTGAGCCAGTAGCGGCCGGCAGTTATACTCACCGGTGCTGAGAAAAAATCTACGACTACTTTTCAAGTAGCTTTAAAAGAATTTTAAGAAGTAGAAAGGCAATGAACAAACTCAACAATAGGGAATGATTAAGTGGGTAATCTGAAACGTATCTCCGAGCATTGCGATAAAATTATGTAGACACCAAAAAGTGTTGGCAATTTTCAAACAAATATGTACATTTTTTTTTACAAAAGCGACATTTGGATGTTTGAAATGTCCAACATTGAAATCAAATACGGACCATGGCTGTCGATGCCCGATAAACATTCAGAGGAGTAGTGTTACAAGTTTTAAAACAAAAACTAATTTCGGAGCGGTCCGTATAAGTCGTTACGTAAACGGGCGGGCGATGAAGTCGCTTCGCGGTTCACTGGAGCATAGAATTTTTATCAAAAATTTTGTATACAATTTACACAATCACCGCTGAAAACTGTTAGCTGATTTGAACAAGCGAAGATACGAGATGTCTCGTGCAATATCGAGAATATGCTGTTAGAATGTATCGATCATCTCTAATCATATTACATAAAAAACGAAATGTAATAAAATGAAACGGGAACACGACTAAATATAATAAAAAAAAGGGGTGTGTGTGCGATTCGCACACGATAGAAGTGAACTTCAGTAAATCGACAAAAGAATGAGATGAATATATATATATATATACTAGCTGTGTCGCCGCCCGCTTTGCTGGGTAATTTTTATTGTAAATAAAATGGCGAAGGATTTACGGAATTCTAAAAATGAGTAGCCTAGAACCATCTACAAATCATCTCGCATCGAATGGCCCCAGTCCCGTGTCTATACGTTTAGTAGTTTTTACGTGATTGGCGAACAAAGACAACCTATTTTCATTATATATGTATAGATATATGTATATTGTATATAACAATGGTAGGATAAATACAAAGTTTATTTGTTTCAAAAATGAAAGTTTTGTTTAATTTTAAAAGATATTTTATATTTTATTTAGCATATGTTATTTAATTTTAATTTTATTTTCATTTTTTTTTGCGTCGATATTGACGACACATTTCGGCATTAGTTTTCGGCACCTTATAAAATTTATTATTTAGCACAACAAGATATAAAAATACTCACAAACACCGTTAAATAATAACACACCAGCTGACTTCTTACTAAAAAGCTGTAATACGCAGCCGCATACAGTGTACAGTTGTATTAGCTTATACACTTTTCACATATACTAACACACGTTAAATGCTCAATAACAAGCAAGTATTAAACAGTGTGCAATACACATACACACCGACATTTGCTCTCTCGCTCTGTCCTACACATTTTTGTATTTGTGTCTCTTTTTTGTCGTTTTTTCCGTTGCATCCGCTTTGAAATCGCAACGATTCTATAAAAGTTTCACTTCAATAATACTGGCATAATAGTAAAAAATAATGCAATATAAATGAATATAATACTGACCGTACGATATAATGCATGTGTAAATGCTGTTTATTAGCTTCCTCTTGCGGCTCCGCCGGTATAGTTGTAGAATGTACAACTTTCATCTACCTACTTTCATCTTTTACATCGACCGATCGCGCCGTCCGTCATGATATTCATCCCGCTCTCATTTTTCTGAATTTACTCCTAAGCCATTTTTCCGATCCTGTACAGCACAACGCACGAAACTCTGCCGCTGTGAAGTCGGTTACGAAAGCGTCGCATTCGCGTGAAATCGGCACGCGGAGGGTAGAGGGAAGGGTCGGGGAGCGTAGGACCTGCGCGATGCGTCGTTTCGGAGCGGAAGAGTTTCGTGCGTTGTATTGTACGCCCTCTCTCAATTGGGATCTCGATTCAGTTCTCGATTTCGATGTCGGTCATGATCCCTACGCCGGGTCCGTCTTTGATTAAATCCCGGTCAATTTATCGCAATGGAACGCATACTCTGGCATAGAAAACGCAATGTGTCGCCGCTAAATCATAGTTAATATATCTATAGTAGAGTAAAAAAGGTTTGGTGTGGCTGTTGGGGCATCAGGAAGGGATGAATGAAAGTAGACTGACAAACCTAATATATAAAGGGCGTGTGCGCGACGGACAGGCCGGCAAGAGTCGCCCTAGAGGACGATATTGTTGGCATGTTGAAAAAGGGCCAAAATTTAAGCGCCGGAAACCGACGAGCTTGTATAAAAGACTGATGGATGTTGGTGAAGCGAGAGAGACGTACAAAGTTCTCGCAGTGTGGACGTTCGAAGGCTCTGCCTACACCCGTCTGTGTAATAAGCGTGAGTTTATTTAAACTCGGGAACAGCCGCGGTAAAGCTATTGCATAGCATTTTTGACGTGACAACGTCTTATAAATTGGTTTGCCGGGTGACACTTCAAGAAACTGCGTTACGCTCCGCTCACGTTATGCGCTCACAATGAGAGCGAGTGAGAGGCACGCGTCCCTTCCACTCGGGCATGGTTAGCCCGCCTAAGAGCGAGAGAGACAGACATAAAAAGTGAAAGGCACGCGTCCCTTCCACTCGAGCACAGTTAGCCCGCCTAAGAGCGAGAGAGACAGAGACGCAAATGTATTGCAAGTTATTGTATGTATATTTGTATATAAATACGTATGGATGTGTAAAGGTAAAAATAAAATTTTGTTAATATGAAATTCAGTGCGAGATTCTTTGTATAAATTAATGTTTTAAATATAATTCTTTGTATAAATAAATGTTTTAAATTGTTACTATTATTTCATCCTTCTTCCTACTATACGAATGAATATTCACATTAAAATTATTTTACCACTCAAAGTCGTTGTCACGTAAAACTTTCGCCCGTATACCGACTTTACAGGCAACCAATTTTTTTATTAGCTTATGCAATTATAATTCATTATTTATTTATGCAGTATTTTTTTTCTTTGATATTAATTCAAGTTTTTCATCATTTTCTTCATTAATAAATGCACTTTGTTTATTCATATTTAAAACACTTTATACACAAATTTTACGCGTATAGCTATTCACCAGCAACTTACTGTTCACTGTTGTACATAGGTACACCTGTGTATACATATATACCTACATGTATACTTACGGGGCACATGCGGTGAGTGTGGCATTATAAAGATATGATAGATACCTATACACCTATATACTTTCTCACAAACAGCTGCTTACGTATTCGTCCGATTTCGGAGCAGCTCGTCTCGATCCGTGCGAGCTTCGTACAGTCAAAGCCCGCGATAAAAATAGCTTAAAAAATATAGTACAGAAATATTTATTAACAATTGTAAATTGAATAGTCTATGACTGTACCACAGGACAGACCGTAACTGGGCATAATAGTTGTTACGATTTCATTGTAATTGATTAACTTAAAATTATTTATTGATGGATTTTAGTTTACTACTGCAAAATACATAAATATTGAAAAAAAAAATGTTGAATTTAATGAGTTCGATTAGCCGATAAATTAGATAAACAGATGTTACGTGTACAGGAACGTCGATGAAAAAATCGACCTTCGACGATCAAGATTTGATTTTCGTGTGGCCTGTATGCTTAATTTATATATGTAATTCTTTTTTTTTTTGTACTCACCCGTCCGCTTCGACGTGTGTCGCTTAAGCAGTTCTCCCTCTTTCGCCGACGGCGGCGATGCGCACGCGCGGGGAAGCGACAAATAAAAAAAAAAACAGAGTCTTAAACGGGCACTTCGGTCGAATTTCTCTGATCGCTCCATAGTACATGACGCCTCTTTGTTACGTCTATGGTCTGAATGTAAGGTCTGAAAACGCGTCTTGGAGACTATTTGCGATGTGAAAGGGCAATGGAAGGTTTATGAGCGGCAACTTCAAAGATTAACCTTTATGTCGAAAACTGTCAGAGCAGGCACAGACGTCACCGAGACTTCGTATGGGGCATACGTCGCTTGCTCTCCGCCCGCGTTTTCACCCGCTTTGATATAGATCGTATTGTTCCTTTGCCTTTTATATCGACCGATTTCGCCATCAGTCCCAAATTAGTTCCCGCTTTTGATTCTGGTCGCGGTATTGTTTCTGATATCGATCCGGGTCGCGTTATTGATTCTACAATAATTACTCCCACACAATCAACCTCAATCAGTCCCGTCCGGGCTCTCGATTCTGCTACACGTCTCACTTTCGATTTCAATACCCCTACCGTTCACGGACTCCGCTTGTACACTTGTACGAAGCTGGAATAACTGCTAGTACGAAAAGAAAATACGTATAGGTAGCTAGCTTTCTATGAGTGAGAAAAAATTCAGAATCGGTGTCTGGTTCGGTTCAATAATCGAAATTCAAATAGATGAATAAAGTCACGGACAAGTACTAGTTAATGTAAAACGCGCGCGCATGCAAACACAGCGTTGTGTCAAAATCTCAAGTCAATCGAAGGACTTCTCTTCGAGTTTTGCGGCGACGAACGTAAAGCAAGTCGAATTTTTGTACATAAGATTTATAAACGTCATACGACAGTGATCTGGGTGCGAGCTATTTGCTCCTTGACGCGTTTCCATCTCGCCGCGGGAATATGATAATTCTTAACAATATTTAATTGCAAAATTTGCGTATTTTACGTATTTAATGCCATTTTTTACCGAGATGCAATAGTTTAGCTGTTCCTTCTTCAATCTTCGTGTATAGTTGTATTCATGTTTGTGTGTACACGTATATACATACATACATGGGTATACAAGAGTTGCTCTCTTAACGTAATAGAATTAAACACAATTGCAGTAGTAACGATGGGGCACCGTGAGGTAATGCACTTGCAACCCCCTGGTTTTGCCTATTTAGGAAGAACACCAAAAAAAAAACATATAGTATTAATATGCATTCCCCTGAAAATAGTTGTGCCGGCACACATGGTATTAACCACGCCTTCATCTACGCATTTGTGACCAATTTTGTTTGGATACATTTTAACATCTCCATCAGTAGTAATCAGTGAAGGCACAGTGGTTAATAACTGCTTTTCGAATCAGCAGGTTCAGGTTCGGTCTTATAACCAAAGGGCGAATTGATCCAAAGTATTTTTCTTTCCATTTCGTTTTTAATCTCTCGTGTGCTTCCCAGGAGCGTAGGCGGAAACCGCAGATCTAAAGTTGGCGTGACCTTTACGTATCGCTCTTGCTTAACTGACCTGCATACGTTGATCGTTTTATGCGAAACTCATCGATTTAGTTTGCTTAAAATTTGACCCTATCTGCCTGTAAGGTGAAGTCCGCTTTCATTTTCTATGGCTATCCTTACCGACTCTCGCGTTGCAAGCATTCGCTCTATATATTTGTTTTGTCGGTTAAACCGTAACGTACAGTACGACGCACGAAACTTTGCCGCTGAGAAGTTCGTCAAGAAAACGTCGCAATGGCGTAGGATAGGAGCGCGGCGGAGAAGAAGGAAAGGTAGGGGAGCGTAACACCTGCGCAGTACGTTCGCAGCTAATTCAGACCGGCAAAATTTCGTGCGTTGTACTGTATCTTTTTCTACTCTCGTCACTACATCTTCTTTCAGACCTCACCGCTCTCTCACAACACTATTCTAATATCTATCTTTCAAAATCACTTTACATGTAATACGCAGAGATCGCATCTCTATTGTATTATTACTATATATATAATTTTATTTTTTTTTGCATCACCCAGCTATCTCAGCCTAACCTAAATGTATGATCGTAATGTATGAGACGTAAACCGGACTACTTTATGAATAGTCAAACGCGCTAATCGTGAGCCACTTTTACATTCGGAATGGCAAGCATCGCCCCATTCACTTTGTAATCCGCATTTATTCTCCTCTCACATCTCTTTTATGTTTGTCGTCATTTGTTGACGATACTCCGCAAATGGATAAACCGATTCACTTGTTCAGCTTTGTCACCATTTATCCATATGTGGTATGGAGCATGCCGTTGCTTCTTTAAAACACAGCGACTGTATTATGAATATTTATTATATGTAAATAATAATTAGAAATGTTTAAAACAGATAGTGATGAATGTGAACTCAATAACAGAAATGAAAATGAACTGAATTTTCATGAAGTTGACTATGAAAAGTGACAAATTCATTTAGAGGGCTCTGTGTTCAACAGGGTCCCTGTGGATGTAAAAAATTTTCCCTAATATAAATTTAAGAGAATTATCTCATTCAGTAAAAAAGGGTATCACAAATATCCACAAGCATCAGCGGCTCGATTCCTTACCGGGCTGTTTCGTACATTGATGGCTTTGTACTTGCTTTGGCTATGTACGAGCAAATTAGAAAAGAGCTACCCTTTAGTCTCTTGCCCGTTCTTTTTGAGGGAAAAACTGTCTTCCGAACGAGTGGTAAAGTGTAAATCCGCATAAAAAAATATGACATATTACAAGTGTTATTTCATAACCTATGAAATAACGATATTTTAGATTTGAATTTGTATTCGTATTCTTGCTAACGTTCACTTTCATACCTTTCTTCTCAAAGGAATCCATTAATTTTAGTTACCATCGCCCGCGACGCTCGTTTGACGCAAATATCACTCGGTTGTCGTGGATGATAACCGTTCACTCGTTCTCAATCGTCATTTGTACTCTTTCAAATCTTACGGACGACTGTCCACGAATATTTAACAACCATGGTGGCGACATGTTTCTGGTTAACCGATACCGGTCCTAACCTATTTCGAGGCGGGCACCGACGTTTGTCGTAGTCAAGAAGCCAAATGAAGATATTTAGGCGAAGACTGTAAACCATTTGATAACCGTTTGCAGTATCACGGTTGTCTACGGTTGCTGCACCTTGGATTAATGGGTTGCTATCAGATGGAGCATTTTCATGATCAGCCGACGAGATCATCGCTTGAGATAGGCACAGTGCTCGAAAGCTGTACTCAGAAATCGCAGAGATGATACACCTCTCTTATTTTAAAAAGAATTAGTTTGCGCGATGAAACGTACGCAGCCACGGACAAACAGATGTATAACGTATACATAATTGCATATCTTAACGCTCTGACCTTCTGTCGACATATGCGTCGTTTTAACACACACACATCCTTGTGTGTCGTAAAACGAGGATGATTGTCATTTCACACATGACGATCAGTAGCTTTAGCACAATGCAATAATTCAGAAAACGGACGGTTAGTGTAAAATCTTATGAGTTTTATTCGATTTTTTTATCCTTGCGGACAGTTAATAAAATTTGCAAATAATGAATAAATAATTCTTGTCGTTTTGGCACGATAAAGCATATGTCCGTCGACGAAGACTCATTATAAATTGAAGAGTATATAAAAGTAATAAAATTATTAAAACATCAACCTATATAATATGTATAATATAATATTGATTGAATAATCAATCAATATTATATTATTTCTTTTTAAAATTTCTTTATAAAAAGAAATTACTGTATTTCTTATAGTCACGATTGATGTTGTCGATAAAGTAGTATGAATGAACTGTCATATTTTATGGACAACAGATCGGTCGGTAAAACAGTTTGTCCTGAGTTTCATAAAAATGGCGAATTCTGTTGTTTACATCAAAGATATTTTACAATCTATGTAAAATTCTTTTAGTAAAGATAATCGAAATTTTAGAGGAAATAATATGTGGAACTATAAACGTTAAATGTCGTTTTTTTAGTTCGCAGAGCAACACAATTTTATTCATTTTCTAACCTTCACAATTTGAAACGAATATATATATAATTGACTGATATCACAGACTAAACTCGTCACGAGAACTTTGAAACTATAGTTCTGATTGATTTGCGTTTTGGCATACTTTACTTTTTTGGGAACGTAAACGAATTTTACGCGAATCGCATCCAAAACATAGTTTGCATCATTTTAGGTCTACGCGGGCGGCGTCGCGGGCAAAAGCTAGTAATTAATGATAACATAACGTTAATGCCAAATAAAATCATTTACTCTGCATTTGCATATTACAAGCGTTCTATATTCTATGGCAGGATATAATCTACCTCCGTGCTCAATTCTACCACGATCCGTTCAGCAGTTCAGCCGCGAACAAGCACGAACATTCAAACAAATATGCTTAATTAATTTATAAAAAAATGTATAGATGCACTATACATATAAGATTTTCTTACAATATGCTCACGCGCACGAAAGCTATGGATCAGCGGGTCCAAATGTTTTCGAAACAATCGGATCAGGGTTCGATGAACAGTAAACAGAACTTTAATCAATTAGCCACTTACCGCGCAGAGAATATGGATTGCAAAAAATCGACCGCAAAAAAAATATCTCACCTTGAGAGAACAATCGGGCAAAGTATCGACACCATCGTAGCATGTTTGTATTTATTACTTGGCATTTCAATGAATAGGTATTTAAAAAAACCGGCCAAGAACATATCGGACCGTGCTCATTGTAGGGTTCCGAAGCCATTATTATAAATAAATTCACTGCAGCCGAAAAATGTACGTTGTTACAATTTTTACATGTTTCCCGCACGGAATAGTTATAATTATTTTAGTCGTCTATAACAGAGAAACGAGTAGGTGTGTCGACTGTTACTATTAAACAAATGTAAACTAAAGTGCATCAGCAAAAGAGCGTATCTTCATGGCACTTATGTCCTTTTGTTGAGAAGTGTAGTTTTTCGGAAATAACTCAGAAACAGTGTATCTGACCTTATTAAAAGTACTTATTAAAGTTTTTATTTATTTTTGGACATAGCATTTAGAAAATAGATGGGGGAGACAATTACTGCTACTTTCGGAGCGATTATTTCCGAAATTATTCACTTAATCAGTAAAATTGTTTAAAAACCTTAAGGTGTTTTCAAGAAAACTGACGTTGGTGTTTGCTGAAAAAAATATTTTTCAATTTCTGTTACATGTACGAAGTGTCCCCTTTAAAAATAATTATTTTTGTTATTTAACCACCGAACTAAGTAGCGACTTATACAAGACACCTACACTATATATTTCATCAATACACCTCTTGTAGTTTTTGAGTAAAATGCCTGTGACATACGGACGAACGGACGGACGGACATGACGAAACTGTATGGGTTTCGTTTTTGCAATTTTGCCTTGGAACCCTAAAAATGAGAAACACGTCTCGTGGGATGACTTGAACGGTTCTATATGTTTAACAATAACGAGCATTTCATAAACGGAGGAATGTTTTCTAGAAAAATCGTATGATCTATACATATATTAAAATGTCAGGAAAGCCAAATGTGTACATCAAATATTTTTTGATGAAAGTAAGCTGTATGTACTGCATACTTAATACAGGCTCAAAAGCAGCTGCTTGTAAAATTTTTGTTTTTTTTGTATGCCTGTTTGTCTGTTTGTTTGTTCAGGCAACACTCAAAAGCTAACGGACCGATTTAAACAAAACTTTTGATATTTTATTAGCAATAATCTACTGCTTAATTTAGGAGATAGTTTTTCATGACACCTACATTACCTAGGAGCTAGACAGAGATAGAGAGAAAATTGAGATTTTTCCCTCTTTTTAATTTGTAGTACCTACTGAATAGATTTGGACATATTTACCTATTTACCATTACATTTTTTGACAGTGCGAGTGTAAAAAAAAAAATGTCCCACTATCCATAACTACTTTATTTTTTTAATTCAATAGAGTTCATGAAAAGGAAGAAATTTCGCTACAAGCATTGTAACTGTTAAGAAGAGCCTATGAAAATGACATCTAAAAGTTTCTATGGGTGATGAAAGACAACGAACAAATGAAGGACATCTTTCATGTATTTTTAAAACATTGGTATATTTCGTAACCACTTCGCGAACGAAGTCGCGGGCAAGGACTAGTTAGAAATAAGTTTTTAACATAAGGCGATACAATACTTTATAATGTATGAGTAACTCTTTAAAATGGTTGGAAATTAATTCTTAGAAATTCTACTTCAAATTTGAAAAAAAATAATGCATTGTGTCAATATTTAAAGCGTTTTTGAATGTAAAAAAAAAATAACATCCTTTCGAGGAATTATAATAAAATTTCCTCATAAATTATGGTGACATATTTTCCAATTGATTAACATATTTTGTTTCAATGATTTTTTTCCTCACAATTTCAATTAATGGGTTTGTTTTTATCAATGAAAAACAAAAAAACCGGTTGACTCTCAACAAGTTGCATTAACTTATTTTCAAAACATTGTTTATATTTCTTATAATAAAATAAATTTTGTAAATCTGGACTGTTTAAAACCTGCATCGGGAAATCTAACCTTATTGTCAACGTTTTAAGTGCCTATATCGATAGTAAATTCTATTTCGATTTTTTTTTTATTTTCAAGTATTTTATCGCTTTAAGAAGTGACCTTTCTGTATAAAAAATATTCACTTTTAAATTATACAAATCAAATTAAATTCTATCAAAACCTAATCGATTACATTCTGTATGAGGCACGCATATAAAATTCGCAAAAAATATGATAATAATGAGTTTTTTTTTAGATTGGCATGCGGTAAGAGATGATACTCAACCTTGAATTTCTGTTAAAAATAAAGAAGTACTACGCTGGCAACCCAAAGTTTTAAGCGGTCACCGAAATTGGTCCTTGTGAAACCCGAGGCAGCTGTCCTTAGTTCTTATGAAACCCGAGGCAGCTGTCCTTGGTTCTTATGAAACCCGAGGCAGCTGTCCTTGGTTCTTCTGAAACCCGAGGCAGCTGTCCTTGGTTCTTATGAAACCCGAGGCAGCTGTCCTTAGTTCTTATGAAACCCGAGCATCCTGAATGCAGACTGGGGCGTTTAGAGTGAAGATATGAATAATTTTTGAGGTAATTCTGTGTTTACCATCGACAATCAAGCGTTATGTAAATTAAAAATTGGCAATCACGGTCTCCTATCTCGCTCACGACTTAGATACTCCCTTACGATCCCTTTATTTCAGATAGGGGTGTTTGCGTCTTTAGGTTGCCACGTTGGGCGAGAGCGTGATGAGGTCCGTGACCTACAGCTTGACGTGCCATTCACCGCACAGACAGACTGATTAAATCCCAGTTAAAACGTTAACGGATAGTTTCGCACGCAGTCAGTATCAAACGCAGTACCTCCCGATTTGATAGCTCTTCGCCACCGGGCCACCACGGCTCCTCAAGAATAATCAATTTACAGAACGCGTATACTATTCCAAAATCATTATTTACATGTTTACCGATTACGAGAATGACGTAACAAACTAAAACACACGTGTACCTTTCCGTATGCCGGTGCAGCAACTGCGCTCCGTATATTCGACTTTTTGTTTAAAAAAAAAGTTATTAGCATTATACGAAAGATCGAGGAGCGTTTAAAAAAAAATTAACCAAAAAAAAGGAAGCGTACAAACGACACGCTAACTTTCGTGTAGCATCTCATTCGAATGCGTTAACGCATCGCGATACGTATGCGTTTGCATTTATACATGCATAAGTATTTATTTTATAATCGAATGTTAATGCAACCCGCATCGGAAAAAGTCACTTATCGCGTTTTCTTAGAATCGGACACGATCGTTGCCTCTTCGAGATATTTCGTCCTTTTTTTTTTGGACTTCAAATCGATACATCCGTGGGTCGTGGGATATAATTATCATTTTCTCTCCTAAATTGATTTAAGTGTGCGAGTCTTCTCTCTGCTTCTCTTCTCGTTCTCGCACTCTCACACGCTTTCCGTATGTGTGGTGCTATGATGGGGGAAGGGATGTTCCTGAGGAATGTCACTGAAGTGTAACACTAAAAGATAGATACAGAAACGGTGACGTCAGAGAACGGTGTGATTTGAAAGAAGACGTAGCTTTTGGAGTAGGAGTAGCTATGTCGCGGTGGTTTGGTCATCTGGAAGGTATGAACGAATGTAGACTGATAGAAAAAATGTACACAGCCAACATGTGTGATGAAAGGTCAACGAGGGTCGTCCTAAATTGGCGGCGGTTGAAAAGGGGTCAAATTTTTGGCACCCGCCACCGACGAGCTTGCAAGAGAAAATTGATAATTCGTTCGTTCTTGGATCATCCGCGACCTTTTTTCCTGGTCGCAGGTGCGGGACGGAGGACTTATTATAGCCTCATGCCCCGGTGTCTTCTCGTCGAAGATACGACCCGACGGATCCGGTGGTGATGGCCCCCGTGGGGGGGTCCGATTCGTGAAGATTTTCAGATTAAGCCGAAGATCCAGAGGAGGTGTCAGCGAATTCAGCATCATCTTCCTCAATCGTCACGGTCAGCTCTGGAAATATATGAAGTGGTGGGTCACCGCTCCGTTCGGACCGGAGAAACTCGACGATAGAGAACCTCGACGATCCGGAAAAACTACTACGATCACCTTGATAGTTCGTTTGTGGGTCTTCCACACCCTATAAGCGGGTGCAGGTGCGGGACGGAGGACTAATTTTTGTCTCGTGCCTGGGCGTCTTTGTTGATAGTTGTCAGCAAAGCGAGAGAGTGGTAGGTAAAGGTCGTACTATATAGAAATCTCTTGTCTCTGCTTACCTTTTAGGGTTGAGTTTATAACGAGAAAAACGCAACCCCCCTTTTGATTTCACCGCAGTCGAGTAAATAATGTCTTTGTACAGGTCAACCGATTTTATATAGATCATCAATAAATCGTGAAGGTTCCTTTACAATCGATTTATCGAAACAAATAAAATGTTAGCCAGGTTGTGCATATTACGTAAAAAGTACTAGATGTATTATGATGAATGTTTTTTTAGTTTTGTTCTTGTTTATTGGCCTTATTTATTATTCTTATCTACGATAAAAATAATCAAGGCCACTTTTTTGGGTTTCATAAAAACGAGTAAAACCCTTTGCAGTTGAATCATATTTAATAAAATTTAGCATGGAAACAGCTGGACATCAGTGAAAGATGTATACGAGTTACATTTTTAGGGTTTCATTTTTTTTGTAACGTTTCAAGGCCAAACAAGCATGCGAGCCACCTGAGTGCATGTCATCACCGCCGCCCATGTACGCTTGAATCCGCAAAACAGTCATTAATGCGTTGCCGGCCTTTTGGAAGGGAATAGGATATCAAATGGACAACGGAGAAGGCCGCCGGAACTTTTAGGGAGAAATCGAATATCTGATGCCGGCGGGAGTGAGCCACTGGAACTTTCATTCACTGGACGAAATGCATCAGCGGAATCTGCTACTTCTCGGTCGTGTTCTATAAGGGTGTCATATCTCACCTGTCGAGACGTTCATTCTGCAGCGAAGTTGACAACAAGGCCCAACCACATCATCTACATGATCCAGATCTACGTGAAAATTATTAAACATTCTTATATCTTTAACAATATCTTC
This sequence comes from Eumeta japonica, assembly GCA_005406025.1. Taxonomy (NCBI): domain Eukaryota; kingdom Metazoa; phylum Arthropoda; class Insecta; order Lepidoptera; family Psychidae; genus Eumeta; species Eumeta japonica. Next base: position 196,132 of record BGZK01000890.1, read on the forward strand.
GAAATTGTCACAAGTTCATGCTATTGTCACGTAAATTGTTTTTAGGGTGGTTTATGGTTCTGTGGTTGTTCAGAATTCCTCAGAAAATATCATCAAGCTCCATTTATATCTTAGTCGGAGCATCTTGAGCCACGGCCAACAGCCATATTAAATATTGCATACGCGTTTTAGACATTTCGATTATTCAATATTATGTATTGTATAATTGAAATATTGTAGTAAGATATGCATTATTATAATATATCATTATTTCAATTTGTCTATTTTGTATTTTTGAAAGATTAAGGCACCTAATGTGATTTTTTTTTGTGAGATTTGAAAAAGTTAGATTGAAAATGTCTTATATATAGTACGTATAGTATTTTTTTTCTTATAGCCGATATTGTTTATTTACGTCAGACGTGACGTGTTTACGACTCAGTTTTTGTAATCACTTGTAACCTTGTTTGCATTTAAGGAATGTACTAAAGTACTCGAAGACGAATAATAAATACAAGGAAATCAAGCGCAGACAAGTTGATTTTCTTTTTTTCGGTCAGTGATTTAACTTATTAGGGGCCATCCATAGATTACGTCACATGTTGGGCGGTCAACGAAATGTGACAATGCGCGACAGGGAGCAGGTCAAAAGCTTTGTGACGTCAAATACGAAAACGAAAAAAGGTTTAAGTCTTTTGTTTTGTCCAATATTTAAAGTGTTTTGGACAAAAAAAAAATGGTAAAAACTGTTCTTTTCATTTACGTGTGACCACCTGTGACAAGGACTTGGGGGAAGGGGTCAAAAACCTTATAATTTATGTGACGTAATTTATGGATGGCCCCTTAAGTGCGATGAGTTAAAAAGTGTTTTAACGGTTCTAGAGTACATTCTGTATCACAGTGTAATTTACAGTGTACGCCTCCCATTCTCCTAGCGTTTGCTTCAATTCATTCGCAATTATCGAACCTCGATAGCGATACATCGAACAGTATTTTAGGGTTCTGTAGTCAACAAGGAACCCTTATAGTTTCGTCATGTCCCTCCATCCGTCCGTCCGTCCGTCTCTCTACTGTCTGTTTGTTACACTCTTAAGTATTAGAAAGCTGTAATTTGTTATGGATACATTATATCAATCACACCGACAAAGTAATTGAATAAAATAAAAAAAAAAACAGTGTGTGTCGGACACACGACATAACGTGAAAATTTTTGGCAAAATATGCAGGAATAGAGTTCAGGGTTAAAAAAAAATGAAAAGGAAAGTAAATTATTGCGTTTTAAATTCATGGTTACAGGATTCTTTTCATGACCAACTATTATTAAAAACTGAAATTACAATGAGCACACAATTCAATTATTAACCTGTGACAACGTTTGTTGGTTATTTTTATCAGATGATCTCCCGTACATTCCGTCTGTCGCACGCACATAACCTTTTTTTTTCCACGTGGGCAGGAGAAAGTAAATTTTTGTCGTTATTGTCTGTTTGAGATGAATTAATGCCGCTATCTAAAGGCAAATTCATTTTCAGTTGCATCAGAATGAGTTACAGGCATTGGGATCGATTTTAATAAAAAAAATGTTACAAAAAATTTTGCAGTAATGTTTTGTCAAATTTTAATTATCACTTTATCGTTGACTTGTGATGCACCTTGTTCACTCAACTAATAGAAACCGCTGATATAATTGACAGTTTCGCCACTATATTCCATTTATTACATGTATTTTACATGCATTATTCAATTTTACAATAAATAATAACCGCGCGTATCTAAAATAGTGATCAGCTAAAATCGGTCGTGTGAACGCGTAGAACACGTGGGCCTGCCGGGCCGAGCCGAAAAGAGCCGAGCGGACCCGACCGTGTCACCCGACCGTGTCACTCGAGCGTTTCACTGTGACGTCATAGCACGAAATCACTCTAACGTGCCTAAGGAAGTTGTACTTGAAAAAAATGAAGGTACCTCCCCTACATGAAAATTTTGATTACCCATCTATCCAATGGATTGGGGTAATGGGGTAAAATAAAAATTATTATTTTTTATTCATAACACTGTAAGTCTTCAACATTTACTAAAAATTAAAATAAAAGAAAGTCGGACAATTTCTATTTTGTCTTTACATGTTTATATGTAGACTAGCTGTTACCCGCGACTTCGTTCGTGTAGTCGTTATGAATAATAGAAACGGTTTAAAAATATATGAAAGTTGTACTCCATTTCTTCGTTGTCTTTCATCACCCATAAAAAATTTTAGACGACACGCCATGAGGTTATCTTCAGAGCCACAATGATTTTACCTAAATTTCTTCGTTTTCATGAACTTTATTGATTTAAAAAAATAAGAAGGTTATGGATAGTTGGACACATTTTGAATTTCCTTTCTCTAGTCCTTAGATAATTTAGGTAATTTACAATACGTTACATTACCTAAGAATTAGAGAGAAAACAAATTCAAATTTCGCAAATTAATTCATGTCTGAAGTTTAGCAAAAGAAGTATATCACTAATAAAAAACAAAAAGTTTGTTCAAATCGATTCATTGATCGATTTGAACAAATGTATGTATCACTTGAAATCTAATGAGATTTCAAGTGATACATACATACAGACAAATATACAGACAAACAAACGAAAATTTTAAAAGCGACTGTTCTGAGGTCTGTATTTACTTTTTTCTAAAAATATTTAATGATCAGATTTCGTTGCCTTACTATTTTATTCTATGTATAGAAGATATCTATCAGTAATGTAATTTTATCTTAACTCGATGCATCAGATATTTTACTCGGGAGAAGTATTATGTGAGTTAAAAAAAATTGTCAAGCGCGAAAGCGACGTGTGTCACGAGTGTTCCCTATGAAATATACTTCCTAAATAAACAAATTCGGGTAAGTAATAATACATGCATTTGTAAATTGGAGCTGGTTAGAAAATTAACCGATTTTTGTTTTAGTAAAATACTATAAACGTTTGAAAAGTATTTTTTTTTGTGGTAGCTTGTCATTACGCAATCGAATCTTTTCACTGCTTCTCTTATTAGAATAGGTCAAGCAGTTATGAAGACAAACGCACAGATATACATACAAATAGTCAGATAGACATACAGATGAAAAATTTGAAATTTGTAAAAATATGGATTGAGTGTGTCATAAAACGAATATTTGACAAACGACAAAATTTGGCAAAAAAAAAATTATATGTACAGACTGACAGTATACATATTATTGTATATGTGTATGGTATGAGTATAAGAGTGGTAAATGTAAACTGTCTGTATAAAATTTTGTATCAATACAGAATTAAAGTAGCGAATAAAAACCAATAATCAGCTACATGAATATCGATTTTCTGAAAATTAAAATTGTGTCCAAAAAAACGGCCCCGTGTGTCTTCACACTTTCTTATACGAGCGAGACTACGCGATTTGATTTTAAATAACTTTAAAACTTTTGAAAGAAGAAAATGAACTTTATCTTGTTTGACTCAAGACTTATTTTAGCACAATAATAGAGCGAATGTACCTTAAGATTTTTTTGCTATAAGCAAATAAATCTGAAAGTGAGTAAATGTAAAACAAACTTTATGTACTTACGTATAGAGTACAGAATAAAGAGCACATAATTCTGATGTTTTTAGCAAATATGTATGTAGTGCGCCGAGCATTTGACAGTAATGCATTAAGCTCCGCGGTTGTCTATGTTTCGTATCTAAATAAGAATATCTTTTTTGTACATATTTTCTCTATAAATAAAGAAAAGAAAATAAAAATAGCGAAACTTTCTTTACTCTCTAAGTATTTTTTAAGTCTATATTACGTTTAGTAATATTTATTTTTAAAATAATAATTAATTAAAATGTGCCCAACTAATTAACTTACAGCTCTAAATTCTAAATTCTAAAAAATGGACTAGGAAGTATATTTCATTAATTTTTTGAGAAACAAACTCTCGTTGTATCGTTGATGCAAGTGAATTAAAAACTAAGAAAAATTTTAAAATTCTTGGATGAGTTATCAATATAAGTACAACGTACATCTCACTCACTGCATTCTGAGAGTGAATTACGCATAGTTTTTGTATTATTTGTGGTCTAATAAGATTAATTTACAATGAAAATGAAACGTAATTTTCTTATGAAATCTCGATTTTCAATGATAGGCTTATTTGAATTATTTAATAGAATTTGTATGCGATTGGAAAATAATTGACAATAATCTGATAAAAAAAATATATTCTGATAAAAAAATCTATCTTCACAAATATTTTCCCACATATGTTCATTGCTAAAATTCGATTAACATAAAACCCGCGACTTCGCCAATATTAATGTTCAACCCGCATTGGGCCAACGTGGACGGCTTAAGACCAACTCCCCCAATTCGAAAGATTGTGGGAGCGCACGACTCGGTGGTGGGACCATTTAAAGAGAACACAACATTTTTCTATAATCACAATATTCGTTGTTTTTTTAAGTGAAAACCTACAATTTTGGAGTAATATTTGTGAAGTTAAAAAGAAATTAACCTTTAAAGAATCCGAAGAAACTACTCGATAACTTCATTTATTGCTAACGATGCATCGGTAACTATTTGTATGCAAATATATTCAAACACTAAATGCAAATTTTTTATTGTTATTTAAATCTGAACTTATAAAGCTGACTGCGTTCGTTACATGTCCGCTGATTGTAGAAGTAAAAATATGTTTCTTTAAAAAAATACACTGTAATTAGCACAAAAATGAGCCCGTTCGGGAGGTTTTTGTATGTTTATTTAACTTGAAACACTGTTGCCTTTCCCGTGATGAGTTGTGAAGGCGTTTTTATCATACTAAGTTTCGCCTGCGGTTTCACCCTCGTGAATATAGAATGTGTTCCTTTATCTTTCATACAGAAAGACCTTGCTGTCAGTCCCAAGTTCATTCCCGTTTTCAATTCTGGTTCCTGTACTGTTCTTGACTTTCCGGTCACTCTCTTGATGCGAATCCCGATCCGACACTCATTTGGTCCCACTTTTGACCCTAGATTCTGCTGTCTTTCCCGCTTTCGATTTTTATATTGGGCACTGTTCCGTTTTGTACGAAGCCAGAACAAATGCAAAATATAGGCCATATTATTCTGTTATTGTGTAGCTTTCTATGTGTGAAATAGTTTTCGTACTTTATACAACCCCATTATCCCTCTCTGATAGCAACTTTTTCTGACATCTGATTTAAATGAAATAAAGCCTTTATTCCGCTCCAAACCAAACTTTACCTATCTGTGAAAACCTAGTCAAATTCCGCCAGTGTTTTCAGAGATGTACACGAACAGACAGACCCAGACAGACAAAAAAACTAAAAATCATTAATTTTTCTTTTATTTCCTTTCTCCTGTTGCATCCTCTTCATTTTCCATACATACTTCCTTTACCTGTCCTTTTCTGTACCTTCAATATTCAGGCACACACGGTTGTACTGTTTATTATTATAAATACATAGATATTATTTTTCCAAATGTACGTCTTTTTGGTAAAATTATGTTATTCCTTAAAATAAATAAAACAGCTTTTTTTTATATTTATATACAGGTTATTTAGACTTATAAGTGGTACAGTACAACACACGGAACTCTGCCTTTGTGAAGTTAGTCATGAAAGCGTCGCAATGTCGTAAAACTGGCACGAGGGGGAGAAGAAGGAAGGGTCGGGGAGCGTTAAACCTGCGCATTACATCGTTCGCAAGCTATTCACAGCGGCAGAGTTTTGCGTTGCACTGTATATTGTTTTCTTGTCTTATCATTATGTTTGCGTTGAAATAAATACAGAAGTAAAAATACATTTTAATGTTAATTGACTAGATGATTTGAAAATTGAGAAGATTTATAAGACTCTGCCCTTCTTTACTCCCTTAACAATTTGCTTTCCTTGAGCACTTTAGTACTCTCGCAGAACTGTGATGTGCTTGTTTATCTATGTAAAAGCAAATCAGGTATTATGGGTATAAATATTAGTCTAAATAAATGAACGAAAAAACCCTAATGAAGTTAAGCGAATCTTAGGACATTCGCTGCTTTTAAAATGTCTGTACCAAGATTTATATTTTAATTTAATTTTTTTTTAATCTATTAATACAATTTGCATAAAATAATACGAATGCTATAAAAAATCGCGTTGTGTGAAAACGCCGAGAAAGACTATTTCATCCAAATGAATACGGCACGTCTGCGTTTTCACAATACCTGATTCTTCATTTTAATACGTTCGCTAAATGTCCATTTTAATGAACAAAAATTATAATTTATATTACATTAGCGATGTTTCTATAATAGATTGCTTTTTGGAATTAGAAAATATATTAATATTTTTGTAATAACTGACACTTTAATTAGATTAAAATTTTATAAAGCTTTTTGCCCTAAGCGATAAACACTTAAATCGAACGCTAACACCTTTTTATTCCCAGTGCAATGACATTACGTCTGTTCACGTTTATATTACTTCAGTAAATTTTATCCGGATAAAAATTTTTCATGCTGTGTGAACAGGCCCTCGTCGTGTCGAGTCACCGGGCCAAATGAATGTGCATAAAGCTCACGTCACACTGGTCTATATTTATCGTATATTTTTATTTAAATAAAGTACTTTAAACATTTATTTTTTTTCAAGCGATAGAAATGAAAATTCTGAGTTTATCATTTGCCATTTAAGCGACGAAGAATCGAGTCAGTGAACGTCGAATGAAGTTCAAGCGTTTATTCCACGAGACATGGATTCAAGTGATTGTACGTTTTCTATTAAGCCCCACTGCCGGGCAAATAGCTTCCTTCAGAAGGCGTATTCAATTATGCCGTAATCCCTACGCTGGCCAGCGAGCGTCAAGAACTATAGAAATACCCTTGATGATTCAGATGATGAAGACAATGTCATCTCTGACGCAGGTTTCATCAAAATGTTTTCTTTCAACGCCAAAGCGAATGATAACAATGGCTTGTTGTAGCTACACAAAATTTCAATCTGCATTTGTGTTACATAATAAATTGGAGAGGGTTTTTTAAAAATACTTAACGATATAAAGTCAATATTAGAAATGAAATTAAATCGTGTTAACATATCAATCGATTGAGGTCCTTGGGTAATATTTAACAAATACACTGGTAAAAAAAAAGGTATTATAAAATTTCCGAATATTTAATGGACAAATACTAATGGAGATAAACCGGCTCGACTTCTTATCGGGTTTTCGCTTCTTCTGATCGTTATGTGTTTGATTATGGTTTGTGTATAGGTAAATTTGCAACAATTTTACGATACTGCAGTAGAGCCATCTTGTGACCAACTCGGCTGCAAACACGAAAATGGGTCTGCCCAACCAGTGCAACACCACACTCTCACAGGTTACGGACGTGAAGTAGCAGCCTCCTACCGCGAAAGTGAGGGTTCCGGTGGCACACTCCCCCCCCCCCCCCTCAACCCTTTCGGCAACCCGTTCCCACTGATGGATACTCTAAACCCTCCCAAGAGGTCGGCAACGCGCGAGTGTCCACGGGCGGCTGTGACCATCTACTGTCTGACGGCTAGCCTGCGCGTGGAAGACGGCCCTCCGAACTAGTGGTGATTCCCTATAATACAACCGCGTAATATCAAGTGTTACACAATGACCTATAAATGAAGATATTTTTAATTTGATATATAATTTGATTTAATTTGATGTTATATATTCATAAAAACATTCATCGGTGCTGATCATCGAGGTTCGAATTCGAACCGGGTAACGAACGCATAATCTTCGCCACGAGGTTATCGCTGCATAAAAAAAAAAATTAACATTTTTTAAAGTGAACGAACTGTTATGTTAATTATCTGCTAAGTCAAATAATCTTATTCATTCGAGAACTTATACATCTTACGCTACGGTCTTATTAAATTATAATTTTTACATTTACATCCAGTGCTTTGTTCTTTATCGCTATAGTAGTTAAATATAAAATGGATCTAAATGTATTGTAGCGATTTGAATATTCAATCGAAATTTTACGAACATGATCCGAGAGGGCAGTGGCGGATGTATGAGGGGTATGGGGGTCTTGACCCGAAGGTGCTCCTGACTCGAAGGCTGGATCCGTCCTTGTTAAAGGAGTGGTTCGTCTGGTTCTGACGAGTCCTGAGTAGAACAGTATAACGGTATGCGGAACGGTATGGTGGTGGTGACCACCTATTCCCTGGTGTCTTGTAGGCTCGTTTGGCTCTTGATAATATTATAAAAAAATCTATTGGCACAAGTGGCTTCGACCCTGTTGTGTTTGCTTATCAATTCCTGGATTTACATATTTGCTCTGCAACTGTCCTGCTTGATCATTTCATTTTCAGTCTGATAAATCTCTAGGACGGACTCTCGAATGCATCCTCTACATCAGTCGGTCTGGATGATAAACGGTGAATACCGACAGTTGGATGATATGATAATAAATGCTAGACGATTAATTGAATGCAGATGCGTGACAGCAGCCAGGATGTCCAGTATGAGATATGAGTCTGTCTTCCGTGTCGCTTTTTGAAGGATCGTAGGACTTGTTGCCGATATTCAGTCTAGTGAAAGCATTTCACTCCAAACGCACTTTATGGATGCGTTTACCGCTTGATCACCCATTTATCCAGAGCATTACATGTCGGAACCTCCTTATAGAGGACCTAGAAGAGATATAGCTCTTCAGAGAAAATGGGCAAGAAAATCATTTCTGAGCGGCTATTGGAGGAAGCGTGAACATGCATCATGCTCTTAGCCGTCTACGTTATTCTGGTAGATCTACACACGGACATGCCCTCAATGATGTTATCCATGTGAGATGATCTTTCCCAACGTTCCTTCTGGGCTTCAGTTCCCTTAAATAACCTGATAGATTAATTGAGCCCATGGTAAATGGGACGCTCTCTATTTTAGGATACCTCTTACATCAGCACGTTCACTATATCCTGTTTAAAGAACGTTTTTCGAGTAGCAGTCTCCGAAGCCGGAACAGCCGCTGAAATAAACACTTCAAATACAACTTTCTAGATGAAAAGCTTCTGTTTCCTGTAGGAGCCTTCGAATCAGCTGATTTTTGAGACAGTGAGGCAGAGTCGTTCATGAGAGATTTGGACAATAAGCTCAGGTACAAAGGATATTTGTTTAAAGGTTCTGGATGTGAGGACAAAGATTCTGGATCTCACCTGTTCCAAATCTTATTGGCTATGCAACGCAGCAATGCAGGAGCATTTTGGAACATGCCAGATTCAGGTTGGCATATTAATATAATATAAATTACAATAAAATATTTTTTATTTTACTATTATTGAATTATATTATTACGAAATGACCCTATCGAGAGTTCGCTGAATTGAGATTAAATAAAAGTAACCACGTAGAACAGCAGAAGGCGTATATTCATAAATTCAGAATCACAATAGATCACTAGGGAACCAGTCGATCGCTTGTCAGTATCGGACTTGATTTGTTTTCGCTCCGGTCGCAAAAATAAAACTCAAACTCTTGCGCACCGCACTTCTTTATTTATACTTGCCGACTGGCCTCGAGAAAATCCTCCAATTATACAGAAAAATAAGACGTAAACATGTCACATTCCACGCAAACAAACAAGATTTATGGCCTCTCGAAAATTCCACCCCTCAAAATAAATCCTTTTAAAAATCAGTTTTAAATTATCATCAAAGGCGCCGACAGAGGTGCGCGGTGCGCGGGGGCCTTGTTTATTTACAGAATTCTATTCTAGGGTATATATTTTTTAATAAGGTAATTATTTTCCCGTTCAATTTTTAACTTGCCAGCGTAGTGCGTAACAATACTATTCAATTACTTATAACTTTTAACTAAATCGTCAGTTCGTAATCTAATTAGTAATAAGTAATGTAAGCAATAATTGCTCATTGGAGGAAGCAATGACAATGTTTTTACATTGCGCGTAGGTACCTTGTGGCCAAAAGCCACAGACAGAAGACTTTGGTCTCCTTAAAGACAATTCATTGAAGATTACTCAACACAGTGTATCTCCATCATGTGCACTGCTATTATTTCATCTCTTCAAGTACAGAATTCTTTTGTATTGTACAAACATGAATTCAACCGGTTCTTGAAATTCATCAATCGATCTTGAAATTCAGCGAAATATGCTATCACTCCAACAATGACACGCTTTCACGCTTTAGAAATTATGATACGAGCATTGAAAGTGGTGAAGGAGAACGAACTAATTATTAGTATGACTGAGAACATACTAGCGTTTGCTTAGTTGTTGATTACGATATTATTAATAAAATATTATCTGTGACCGCATTTATATCCATATGTGATGATAAAAGCCAAAATTTATTACGTTGCGAGAGATGAAGTAGTTGCATTAACTTTTATTGAATAATAAAGAGCAGCCTCTGTTTGTGCGACGGGAAGCCATATTGTCCAAAATCACGGTACTTGTTTACGGGCTGATTTTTTTTTTCCATAGTACTACTGCTCTTTTATTTTATAAGATTATTTTATTTTTGCAAATATAAAGTTAATAATGTACAATGTTGATACGAACGGTGTAATATATAAAATTTGTTCCACTATTCGGGACTCAGGGTATTTTTCGATTCAATCTATTTACAGTTTATAAATATGTCAATAATTTCTAAATTTCGTACATAATGGTTTACTTGAAAATACAATAATTCTAAAGCCATTTCATATGCATAAGTATGAGTAATTAATGGTTTACGGACTAACGAGGTCATGAATCGGATAAGTAAAGAAATACATTTTTAGGTAATACTTTGATAAATATGATCACAAGATTAAACAGCATACAACACGACATTCATTTGATATTACATGAAAGTAATTTTATGTGACAAAAAAAATAACATCATAACACCCAGGCTTTTTTTTCGATTCTGTATTGAAGTAAAAAAAAATCGGACAAGAGACGGGCATCGAGAAGGTAGATTTGCGATAAGGGTAAACTTCGATAGGTTGGGCAACCCGAAAATTGGCTTGCTTTTGGAATATGGATTTTGGAAAAGCATTCCTAGAAAGCGATTCAAACATACCGACGACGGCATTCACTTGTGAAATTGTTGATATTTAACTGTCAACTAATTGTGCCCGATGAAGGACGAACCGTTTTGAAATGTTACTCTCCGAAATCGGAACTCTTCTATTAACGTTTGGCGCCAAGACTTAAAAAAAAATTAAATAAACAAAATAATAATAAATTATTGAGCAACACGCGTTTCTCCATGAAAAATATATCACGGTAATTATGTATTTACTTTTTACAATTTGCAATAGATTTCGTATACTAGATCTCGTAATGTTTTTTTTTTTTTGTGAAAATTAAACAAAAATATTTTTGCTATTGAAAAGCAATCATAAATTTGGTATTATTTTTTTAGGCATTTGTTATCGTTTTTTTTAAGGATGGGCTTATTTAAACAAATAATATATATATATATATATATATATATATATATATATATACACACACACACACACACACACACACACACATATGTGTGTTTGTGTGTATATATATCCTTTGAATTTTGGTATTCTAAACGGTAAACATTCGTTAATGATATTTAATTTCTTCTATTGAAGCCATCAAGCGTCAGGCAGGGGAGTTTAATACCTTCTCTATCATAACACAAAATAAAAAAAAATACATAGAAATTCTCTTTTTTTTTTCAATTTAACATTTTGAAACTTAAAGCTTTTAACTATTTTATGTCAGTCACTCATTTCGACCATGCATGTACAGGGAAAAGCAAGGAAAATATACATGTTTTGACTTAAAATCTACGAATAGGAACTTAATTAACAGAAATCGATAACCTTCGATCAGCATAATTACTTTACGTTCCGAATTACTACTTGGGGATCCGGTCACATATATTAAAACCATTTTCCAAAATTAAACAATAGTATTATAAAATATCCATGTTACATGTATATATATATATATATATATATATATATATATATATATATATATATATATATATATATATATATATATATATATAAATGTATACACACACTTTTTCAAAAATTGAATATTTGAATATTCATGTTTATTAAAATACATTCGTAGACAATACGTAATTATTCAAAAAAAAGCTGTATTATGCTGTAAATGCCTAACTTTAAAATAATTATTTTCGAAAACTCATAACCTGTCCGTCTTTTGCAATCGGTCACAAAGAGGGTATCTGAGAATTTATTGAAATAAATAGTGGTAAACAGGGCACAGGGAAAGCCTTGGAGTATTTAGGAATTGTTTACTCTGTAATACTGTTATTGTTTATTGTGTTCGTTCCTAGTCTCTGTTATTCCATTCTTGTGATTTCTATTTTTTACCAATAGATCTTAAAATGTTACAAGAATGAAGTCATTAAATAAATGGAAATATGGTTAATGCTTTTCCAACTATAAAAAATATAACTGTTTAATGCTAGATTCAAATGCGGTTTTATAATCTAAGAATCGCAGGAATATGCGTAACTTCGTACATTAATACTCATCCATTTTCACATCTTAATAGATGATTCAAATCTTTGTAATAAATACGCTATTTTGTAAGTTAATTTTGCGCGTCATACTTACATAAATTTAAATAATAATTATAAATAACTCTCCTCTTTAATATCCTATTTTGGATAAAATCCAATTAAATCGAATATATACAAAAGAAACTAATAAGACAACAACGATATTATGATACATGTACTGTGTAAATTTTCACAGGGTTGGGTATTAAGTATAAAACGATAGAGGTTTGGGCAATTTTTTTTTTAATTATTTTTTCAAATGTCAGAATTTTACGCGATCAGTTACAAACAGATACAGTCAATCTCGACTTTCTATTATTTGTTCATCATCTTGAAACCTAAATAACTGCTTAAGTGCTGTTTTCACTATGATGCATCATCTTTGCCAGAGTATATTCAATGTGTTTTGGACAAGAGAAAATTTTCTCTATACTTCCACTTCTGAGAACGGTAAGCGGTAAAGAGCTATTCATTTAAAGCTGTGCAAACGAGATACAAACCGTTGGTACAGTCTTTCGAACTCATAATTATAACTACTAAATTACTAATTTAAAAGACCACCGATAGATTGTCGTTTAGAGTCTATTTTTTATTCATCACGGTCTCAGTACGATGTATCATAGATTATAAAATTTCTCCGAAAAACCAGCTAAAATCACTCATATTAACGGTTAAAAATCGTTAAAATATACCGAGATTTTATTGACATTACATTATATCATATTCCAGTAAATTCTAACCGAAGATATTAAAAATATGCATGCCTATGTTACTTTCCAATTAAACATTGATATATACATGTTGGTTGATATTAATAAGTGTTACAAAATAATTGCGAATATTTTACATAATTTATCGATGTCGACCCGCAGGTGGCAGCTCTTTATAGGTACCGAGAAAATGCTGTCTGTATGTCATTATTATACAGGTGCATATTCCGATGACATTCGGCGAGTTCTTTGAGAAACACAAATTATGACTATGTCTAGAACAGATGGCTAGATTTTCAAATATGTATAATCGAAATGGGCCAATCAGAGATATCTGGATAGCGAGTTTTTTTTTCAATCTAACAGTAAAAGTCTATAAATTAATATTGACATGCATCATCACAAATGTGTACGAAATAAATATGATTTTTCAATCAACCGCCCATTTGTCGTATGAAAACTAAAGAAGCTATGATAATTAGAATGCGAGAAAGCTGTAAAATTACGGGAAGAATCAATTATAAATAACGGTGTCTCAAAGTAATAAGTTTGAAGAAATCGGACTTTAACTCTGCCATTTTAATTTATGTGTGAAAAATAATATATTCAAAAAAAAAAACCATTTAATTTTACATAACATATACGTAAAACAAAACATTAGGTAAGAAGGCTAATGAGGAACATAGACACAACAATAGTAGTAAAAATAAACTGAGTTTATCTGTCAGTCGATTACATAGCCAGAAAGTCATTTTAGGGGCTCTGTGTGCACTTGTTCAATGAGACCTCTGTAAATGCTCAGTACTTAGAATTATGTAGATTAAAATCATTATTAAACAAGTACTAGATACTAAATACTATTACAAAGTTTTCGATTATATTCAGGACAAATGTCCATAGACAGCTCGACTTCTTATCGGGCTGTCTCTTTGTGTAATACTTCTTCTTGAGAAGAACTGATCTCTTAATAATAATAATAATAATGATAATAATAATAATAATGATAATAATAATAAAATGGCATTAGAATTGCAATGACATTCGTATGCAATTCTGTATGAAAGCCAATATAAGTCAAGAGTAATACGAGGATCGGGTCAAATGACAACACGTGATCTCTGCCTATCCTTTTGGAAAATAAGCATTAATTATTCATGTATAGTATTGTCGGTATTTTTAATTTTATTTTCGTTCTGAGCCTATACGATTTCCGTCTTTATTTTGAAGAAATACACAATTTAGCTTTCGCATGGGGTCGGTGAAAAAAAAAATTGTCCAAAAAAAAAATATGTTTACTTCAAAATTTGTAACGGAAATCACCGTCTCTAAGTATTTCGCACAATTTAGCTCCGCTCCCCCAGAAAGCCTGCGACAAAAGTTTTAATTATATCGCTGTCCCTCTCCGACATGTCGGATGCCCTCATGCCGGCCTCTCGTTCGCGCCCACGGGCCCTCCCTTTCGCTCCTCAATGGGAATTTGTGCGGCCGTCCCTCTCGCACCCGCGCGTCCATCCCTACGTAAAGCTAAGGTCACACGGACGGATTAATTTGAAAATTTATTTTAGAATTAATTCTGATCCAAGGATGGTATTTCGCTTAGGATGTCCGAGACGCCTGATAACGTTTTAAATGTAATCTCGATAGATACCTACATTTTTATCGGATCACTACATAAAAAAGATCGCTAGAAAGGTATCTATCATAAAATAATTAACAATTTACGAAAAACAATGTTTCTGTGCTGGAAACAAAACAATACATTGTTATAGCATTGAAGTTGTAGCGCATAGCGCATAGTAAATAAACAAAATTGTTATTAACCGTCATTGTACTCGCTGCTTTTCAAAAGGAATATCTCTTTGAATGCACTTATAGTTTTCTAATATATTTCGTTACGCGTCACCCGGATCCGGGTCCAGAGCAGCTGTGTCGTTTGTAATTACGCATCTCAATATTAGACAAACGTTCGCTCGCGGCTCCGCCCGCTATGGTGTACAATAAGTTCGATGTTCTCTTACACTGATGGATCTCTCTATCGATAAATGTCAACCCCCGATCCCGCTCTCGCTCCTCGATAGCTTGTTACACCCGCGCGGAATGCTATTCTAATTTTGCCGCCAAATTCGTTCTTAAGTTGTAACGTGGGCGCAGTAACGGGTGTAGCGCTTATGTAAGTATGTGATTAGGCATATATGTATGTTCGTTTATGGCCTGGTAAAGCCGAATAGGTAAAATTATATTTTATAATATATTATAGGTTATAAAGATAAAAGAACGAACGTGAAGATGTTTGTAACGCTGAAACAGATGGACGAGTTGTGATTTATTACATAAATAAATACTGAATAATAAGTTTTAAGAGAGAAAGAAAGAGAGAATGAGAGAGGGGGTGAGAAGGAGAGGATAAGAGAAAGAGAATGTCACATGGAGAGGGCGTAACGCTTTTTCGTTATGTTACGGTTTCCACTAGTCAACAACTACCGCAAACCGCGTTAAAGGATTTCGTTTAAAAAAGAATTGATTTAATGTTTAGATACTTGAAATATATTTATTTTTTATATTATAGTTCAATAACTATTTTAGAATAATATATTTGTTGATGATTTTAATTATGATTGAATAGTTCACTACAATGCGCGCGCTATTATGCGTATGTGCCCTTCAAAATGTCCCATTTTTAAAATATAAAAAAAACGGGAACGCAGTTACAAACGAACATGAAGTCGCATGAAGCGACTTCGTGTTCCGTGTTTCTACTTCCATATGTAACAACACAAAAAACCTGTCTTAAAATGAATATCGCACCTTGCAATTTACCTAATATCATTATATCATAAATCGGAAAAATATATACGAAATATTCTTGCCTCGTTAAACGAAATTGAATCCATCAATTTCAATTTCTGAGATCTCTTTAAGTCATTACCGAACACAACTTTCTTTTGTGGAAGCGGAGATAAAATTAGGTTAAAATAACAAAGTTCAAAGTGATAGAGCGCCATAGACGATAGGCGTCCCGTTATGGACATTTCTTTTAAATGATAGGTTTCCAATCAACCGCTATCGAGTTGCACCCTACCGCAATCTGCTCGTTCACTCGAGACCGCTGGACTTCGAACCTTAAGCCGTCCATGTCGGCCTGGCGAGGATCCGACTCGGAGTTGGAAACTCACCGGTGGCTACGTTCGTCGTTAGCAGCGACACTTGCGAAACGTCGCCGCGTTAGTCCTGTCTTCGGTCAGTCTGCGCGTCATCGATGACACAGGACGATGCTTACGGAGAGAGAGAGAGAGAGAGATAGAGACAGATAGACACATAGACAGAGAGGTGGTGGTGAACAATGGCTTACATCGCTGCCAATCCACAGCTGCCTTCGGCTCCGACCGGATTGTAATCACGGTCGGCTCGAACATGTTCTTCGGTGAGTGCGGCGGACGATCATTCTGAGTTCTCTTTCCTTCTTGTCGTTGAACAAAACTGTTCCATCCTAACATGCGGATACCCAAACGGTGACCAAAAATTCAACATTTTTGAGGTTTTAAACCTTTTTCATAATCTTAATAGATCACAACGCGAAAATCACGTCCAATGAGTTACATTGTTGGAAGTGATTTCCCGACAAATTCTCACAAGGATGATCATCTTAGATAGAAAAACATTTGAATTTTGAATACGTTCCATTTTTAAATATACTACTAAATAACCAGCATTTACGATGGCATATAACCTGCCAATATCAAATTATTGGGCAAAGAGCACCTAATTAATTCTAGCATATTGCTCGTAATATAATTCTTTCATAATAAACAAATGGAATGTCGATAAATGAACCTAGTTCGTCGCCATATCCTACTTATGACTGTTTCAATTTCGAGTCGATTCGATTCTCAGTATCGATTTTAGCCGGAGTCGCGTAACATCGAGATGTTTCCAAAACATGTTTAAAAGGCTGAAAACGTTCGTTAAGCGTACACAGTTAGTGTTCTTCTAATTGTAACATTTCAACTCAATTGTAACATATTCAATTCGTGGACGCTTCGACAAGTCTTCGACTATCTCTCCTTATCTTGTCAATTTTAAGATAGGCGTGAACATATATATCAGTTCCTACGGCATGAATGTAATGAGCCGATTATTGTATCAGTATGCGATTTGAGATTTTTTTTTTTAATTGATATCTATGACCAGCCTAAAACTCGTAGAATTACTTCGGCAGCCTTACAGTGCGTGTTGTCTATTCAGTAGGTTTTCTTGGTGTCGTTCTGGAGGTCGATCGACGACTTCGTCGCCCGATGCAGCCGGCGGAGTAGGTGGCCTACCGCCACTCCGTTGAACTATCAGTGGGAGCGGGCTGGCTCGCTTGCCCGCTCAGAGACTAAGGGTCACATTAATGAACGAATCAAACGATGTGCTATGTCAAGAATTGACGCGAGAGCGAGACATATATCATTTTCCATAGCGAAACGCAATAACTGTCCCGCTCTTTTCACTCTCAAGATGGAAGGCCGTGTTCAAATGTGCCTCCATTAACATGACTCTAAAATGGTGACGTGGTCTATCTTGGGCAAGGGCGAACGTACGGATGACTTCTCAGGTCAAATCAGACCATACTAAGTCGTCGGCCTCCATGTCACGAGAGGCAAAAAAAAAAAAACTAAATAAAACAGTAACTATTGTTTATAATCTGCGTAGTACATGTGGAGTCTCTCGGAGAGATAGATGTAGAAAGAGTGATGTCAGAGAGCGGTGTAGTTTGAAGGAGGATGTGGTGACTGGAGTAGAAAGACGTATGTTGCGGTGGTTTGGCCATCTGGAGAAGATGAATTAAAGTAGACTTACAAAACAGATCTATAGAGCGAATGTTTCCGGCAAGGCTCGTCCTAGACAATCCTATGCAGACCATATTGGTGGCATATTAAGAAAGGGACAAATTTTAAGCACCCGATACCGACGAGCTTGCATGAAAAGGTTGATGGATGTCGGTGAGGCAAGAGAGATACGCAAAGATCGTACCGTATGTAAATCTATAGTCTCTGTCTATCCTTCTGGGAAATAGGTGCGAGTTTATAGTATTATAATTCTGCCAAACTCGAATGAAAGGTTACACGAAAGAGATAGAACGAAACTGAGAAAATGTTTATTTAAGGACTGTCAAGTGTGTGACACGAGAGGGTGATAAAAAAAAACCAGCTAACGCCTCGATGTTAATAAAAAAAAAAAAATTGAAGGGGCAGGGGTTTCAATACATTTTCGTACTTCGTTCGATAAAACTATATTGTAAAATTTCATAACTACTAAATATTTATATCATTTAATTTTGCCGATATCATTCCGAGAGATATAAGCTTTCATATCATATCATATACGACTTGAGAAAATACTCATTTTCAACTTATACAATTGAAAATCGCCGTGCCGTTTAAACAAAGACAATACAGAAGTAGGTGTTGTTATGCAGCGTCAATTGAAGATTTATCCATAGACAAATACTATATACTATCCCTATTTTGAAATAAATTATCTTAGCAGATAACATTGTTGAGAACCACACCACAATAGGACTCCGTCTTGCTTACACCGAAAATGTAGGCGGGTTTGCAAAATCCGCTAAGTTTAATTTGGTGAGATTGTTCTCTACGTTTCTGTTTATGACCTTGTTTACAACTAAAAGTGATGATTCATTTATGATATTGTTTACAAGTAAATAATGTCGCAGTGCCGGTATATTGCAAATATAAATACTAAGACAAATATAATGCAATATACTTGTTGCAAAAATATAACAACTACATATCCGTACAACTCGTTTGGAACATTCGATACGGTAACACGTAAAGTGCTATCAGTGAAAAGAGTTCTAGAAGTTCCGTAGTGTTTTCTTTTTTTAGCGTTTTGTTTTTATCTTCATCCCCAAACTCCTGTTATTGTACAACGTAAAAATACTAGTACAACTATTTTGTAATAACGTATGTGTTTTTGCTATTGTGCGAAGATAAAAATTACTATTAATATTTTAAACATAAAAGTACTGTAAAATACTGTATTTTTTTTTGGTGAAAATCTTAAATAGATTTAATATTTTATTCACATTTTCTGAAAGCACATATGTGTCTTTTTTAAAGTTTATTTTTGTCAACAGATACTCGTCTAAATTTTAATTTAAAACTAGCATTTAACGACGGCTTCACCCGCATGATATAAATTCCTTCGCCCTGTTTATCGTTCGGACATCGCTAACAGTAACCTGAACAATCGATGATCAGGTATAGACCTGATCATCGATTGTAGAGCCTATGAAGACTGGCCTTCGATCTCGTTGATAGCAACGAGATCGAAGGCCAGTCTTCATAGGCTCTATAAAAAAGATGAAGCAACTTATTCTGTACTCATGCGGTCGAAGCCGCGGACAAATGGCCAGTTAAAAAATAAATAATAAAATTAAAAATCATTCAACCATACCTGTAACGCACGTTTGAAATTTTCATACGTTCCGTACCACGGAGTGACACAAGAACGCCACGATATACATTGTTAGGAACTGCGTTCCCAACTTAAAAGTCTAACTAAAAAATTATTCCTTTATGCAAAGGATATACTAGAATATGTTTGTATTTCATGTTTATGTTTGTATTTCAAGAACATTCTGGACAGCCCCGTCGGCGAGTATAAATAGCGAAGTGTGGGCGCGGACAAGAAAGTTTTACTTCTGCGATCAGTACGTTCACAAGTCAAGAGCAATCAAAAACAAGCGTTCAACTAGTTCCGTTGTGATTTATTGTAAATCTATGATTCTGAATATGCGTCTTCTGCTTTTGTATGTGTATTTTTTCGTCTAATATCAATCCTCGAGCCCCCAATAAGATCATTAGGTAACAATAAATATATTATTTTTATTAATTATTATTTGACTTGTAAATCCACAGGTTAGTTCTATAAATAAGGATAACATTTTTTTTCTAATTTAAATAAAATAAAACCTACATTTTACTTCAAACCAAACTCCATCTATCCGTGGAAACTGCATTTGTATTCGGTTAGTAATTTCGGATATGTCAGTCAACAAAGAGACAGACAGGCAAATATTTAAAAATCGTTGTTTTCTCATGTATTCCCTTTTTTATTCTCCCCTTTCTATTTTTAATACACACTTTAAATATACAGACACCGGATTCTACTGTTTTATTATGCATATAGATTTAATCTATCTATCAGCAGCATATGACTCCAAATGTTTTCTTACCCGTAAATAAATCTAGATTATTCATGGATAGTAAACATTGGCAACTGACAATTTTTATCAATTGCGTGGTTTAGGTCTTGTCTTGTCACTACATTGTTATGCCCCGTCACCACACTGATAAATTTATAACCTACGTCATTTGTACGGTCGGGTGTAAACCACTGAATTTATTACAGACGCGGAAGTGTCTAGAATTGCACCTCTACAGTAGGTAATTCTTCAGCTTGTAAGCCAGCAATTTTTTTTTTGTCATACGGACAATAAATTCGCGAATATTTTTCTAAATTAGTTTCAAAAACGTTTGTACGTTTGCGTGTGGTGTCCGCATGTCGTTCGGTTCACGTGTTCATGGCGCAGATACCGAGTCGCAGTGAATTGTCGCGCGAAGCGATCGAGAGGGTTGGATATTCTAACGGGAATCGCCATCAGAAACAAATCGGGGTTGTCAACGAGTAGGTCGTTTAGGTGAACGTTTATTCGATGTACGCTTTTTAACCCATTAAGAGATTTTTTAATTGTAATTTCTGTTAACGGTTCAACGTTTATTCGTACTAGGACAATGAGGTCGCTCGTGAAGGATTCTCGTTTTTAGGGTGTCGTAGTTCTAAACCGAAAACGAACCCTTACAGGATCGCTTCGTTGTCTCTATGTGGAGACTGTTGAAAGTTGAAATCAATACCAAATGCTTAGGTGTTGGGTCCCTTGGAGCTTCAAAAAAGATCACATTTTGAATCATAGTAATCAAATAATAGGCAAAAATACGGCCGTTTATGCCTTGTATATTGGAACTCACAGGTCCATCAAAATTTTACATATATCCATAAAAATTTCAATTGACCTAGAATCGTGTTACTTAGTAATAAGAAAGGTCTCGCAACAAAAGTAAAAAGCTGTATCTGAAAATCGTTAATTGGTTTGTTACATCATATGATTTTTTTTTGAAATCACAGATTTACATTTGCAATTGAAGCATGGACCGTGATTCAGACATGGGTTAATATTTTTTTACCTCTTGCTCTGAAAACTTAAGATTTTCACAAATTCGGGTATTTTTGTGAAAATGCGAAAATTTTTTGGAAAAAACAAAAATCTAAAGTTTTGGCATTCTTTGCACAAACATCTCGTCAGTATCGGTATTGAACTCATACAAAAATCATTGAGGCTCTTGATGGATCAAATATCTACATACATAATTAACTTTGTAAAGAACTCTCAGGAAGCGAGTCCTATTCGAACTTGTCCGATTTTATTTTATTACGTGACGTATCCCCTTGCATTCTATGTCACCTAAAGACAAAAAAAAAACTATAGCCTGTCATTGAGGTCCGCTAAGTCGTTGTCTATGGAGAGCTAAACATTATATATTAAAATAAATACTAGGAGTTGTCGTATTTATTTTAATATATAACGAGCAGATTTTCCGAAGCGTATACTCGTACTTTCTTCACACAATCGATCAATCAGGTAAATGAAATGGTAGAGATTCCGTTTTTACTGTGTACGTCTCAAAAAACAGACAAACAATACACAAATCGAGAAACGCGTGTTGCTGACTGCCGTCACTTCATTGGAATGAACAATATAGAATGAACTGCATTCGATGTCGATCCTAGTGTCGATCGCGACCTCGATTTAGATTCGACTTGAAACCTGATTCAGGTATCGATCCTTCGGAGCCCTAATCCCGTATACGATACCGTTCTCTATTTTCTGTCCTAATTATCGATTCCTCGATACTCGATACGATACGATACGATTGCTCGATATAGTCGCCGATTTCGATTCGATAATTAATACACGTCTAATTGATAAGGTCTTAAAGACAATAATAATAATACAATCTCACGCCCGTTTACCAGAAGTGTGGGCCAAAGCTATAGATTTCCACATGGTGCCAATTTTGCACAATTCTCTCTCATCGCTGGCATCCATAAACCTTTTCGTGTAGGCTCGTCGGTTTCGGGTGCTTAAAATTTAGCTCTTTTTCGCGGGTCCTCCTTGATTAACATCACAGAGCCTGGTTTACTAAAACTAAAAGTCTAAGTGCGACTTCGTCTGCCTCCAACTTCAAATTATTTATTTCGTGGAATTTCTAATGCCTTGTTGTTAACTTGTAACCGAAAGCCTGAATATTTTCAGGAGTGACTTTAAAAATTTCTAATGGGCTTCTACTTCGGATTTTATCCGCGTAATAATCGGGATTCACATGTAAGGTTATACAAAGTCTAGTGCGGGTTTAAATACAAGTTTTTATGTGTCTTATTTTCCAATATTTCAGTATTACCATGTGAATATTAGCCACGACAAGGGTTAATTTTCCAAAAACGCCCGACTACGGGTAGGATTTTTGTTTATGTAGCATAGTCGAGAAGCATACGAGCAGGCGAGCCATTAGGGAGTAGACAATCATCGCCGCTCATGGACATTAGTATGCCCAGAGCAGTCACCGGTGCTTTGACGGCCTCTTTGATGGGTTTATGATATCTAATGGAGGGGATGTCAGGCTAGCGGATGGGGTTTGGACCACCGGAATTGTCACTCATAGGACGAAGCGCAACAGCGAAAGCTGACACTGCAGGCCTACAGTTTTGGCGTGAATAAGAAATGTTGAAAGAATACAACTACAACGGTTTTCATAATTGTCTGTCTGTGCATTTGTTCACGAACTCCGTAAAAACTACTGAACAGAATTTGATGAAATTCTCTATGGTAATAGTTTTTACCTCGTGGCACTTCTATTAGATGGAGCTACCTATACGGTATAATACAGACACACCGACAGCTAGACCGAGATCAATATCATGGTGGATAAAGTGTAGCCAGTCGATATAAGAGATGTGAGAATTCGTTCTATGTCCAGACGGGCGGAGCTGAGGGCGAAAGCTAGTATGTGCATATAATAACTAACGATTTCTCGATCGAAAACGATTGTTTTATGAGAAATCTTCAAAGAAATAAAACCTCCTATGTATTTAAACAATTTTCTCAAAATAAGTAGTTTTCTAACCGACAATTTTAATGGTCCTTTATAATTCATAATTAACTAGACGAATTCGTGATACAAATTCGCACAAAATACGTATATTGCTTTTTTTTTATAACTTTATATAAGTTATTTTTTTTCCCTTGGTTGTGTGACATTTAAAATATTCATAGACGGACCTAGAAAAGTTTTTTTTTAAGAGATACAGTGGCGCAATGCTCATACAAGTCGCGTCGAAGGGCAGCCACGCGAAATTATTAATTTATTCGTCGCCACGCGAAATTATTTAACGTCGCCAAATGACAGTTTTTACATACATAACGTCATATTAGTTAATCACATTGCCAAAACGAAAGCGAGAATCGATGTTTTGAATATATCCTGATAGGGCAAGCAACTTTCTCTAAAACGATGTAGATTTCATATGTGTTTTCCTTCAAAAAGGGATGCAAAACATCTCGAGTTTACCGTTATAGTATAAATATATGATGATAACCGATTAAACTCAACGATACTATTTAAATTGCCTCAAAATATAAAAAGTCATGTCCATAGCGTTCGCGTGCGCAGCCCCCGCCGCGCCATTAACTACACGGCGACTAAAATTAGTCGGCTCCGGCGCAGAACTGGATACTACCGAATTTACTGGTAAAAGTTGTATTGTGCGCGTTCCGAATTAATAAATCAATTAAAATAATTTTTTAAATTAATGAATGTGTCGCACTAACTGTTCTTTTGGAGGGATGGATTTTTTTTATTCCGAGATAGATCTTTAAATATTTTTAAATTCTGCTACCAGTTTGCATGAGAATTCCATGCCATTTAAATGATTGATATTGCTTTGTAGAAATTTAAAATTTAATTAATACTTTTTTCAAACTCGACAAAAATTCTTGAAGAAAGAATGTTATGACAACCTAAAAAAATAAAACATATATTCCATTCCTCTTCACGTGATTGCTGTTAATATTTAAGAATAATAAATTTTACACATTTTGATAAGATTCTTCTCTAAAAGTATATAATACGTTTTTCAAACCATTTCTATATATGTTGTTGTCTCTGAGCAAACATGTTAAACGATTGTATACGTTTGTCCAACATTAACCTCCACTTCTTTAAATAATCATCAATATTATTCTCACATTTTTAATAGAACTACAGTAAAATTTTTATTTCGCAGAACAAACGTTTTGTCGGTGAGCTAGAAGGAAAGTAGAGCGTTTTGAAAATGAAATAAATTGTGACGTACGTTTTCTTCTTAAATAAAAAAAAATTACGAAAATATTTAATAAGCTATTATAACTTTAAACATTTCTGCATATTGTTGAGACAAGCTCCAGTCTTTACGCCTGGTTCATATTTACAGTTTGGACTTAATGGATATAATCATTCAAAGCGTCCGACGTCTTCTGGTATATCGAACGGAGACCCCCTCGTTGTGCACTAGGCCTTATCTTAAAGAAATCACTTAAGAATTTACTAAAAAAAAATCAAAAATACATTTGGACAACGAATATCATTTATAGTACTCGAGGCCTTTCAAATTTGTCGTGGCAGTGTGACAAATCGCCACAAGCAAAGATGCTTACATTTATTTTTAGTGATAATATACATAGATTATATAATTTGCAAAAATTTTATCAAAATCGTCAAAGAAGTTTTTGATAACTCAGTTCTATACAAAAGTAGCTCGTTTGATAGTAGTAGATAGAGTAAATCAGAATAAAACATTACAAATGTAGATAAATACATACGGATATTTTCCTTATGTTTATTATTTTTTATATTTAAAGTTTAATTTTACTGTTTTAGTTTATCTACAAATTTTATTCCTTTCTTAGACACAATAGCTACTTAAATAGGCTTAGTAAATAAAAAAATACCTGAATTCAAATTATCATCGAATATTATATATATATATGCAAGATTTACAAACTTTAGGAATTAAGATAAAAAGTCCTATAAAATATTTTGTTATACAAAACGTAATTATCCTTATACAATACCGATGCATAATTTAAACAGTTCAATACAACTTTATTAACTTAGTTTAAAAACATAACTTCCCTTTTCGTGTGTCGGCTAAACACGTGAGTTTCATATCTCAAACCTGGCCTGAGTAAAGAATAGGGGAGTAATAAAAAACTATGCGGAGACTTATACAGTTTTAGCATTGGGTTACTGATGGCCTATTGTTCGACTAACAGATTTTGATATTTTATGACTTTAAAAAAATCTCGAAGTTTTTGTATGCACGAGTAAGGTGCATCTCACTTGTGAAAATTATAAACAAAATCATAGGAACGCTTTAAATTATAGGAATATTTCCTATAAAATAATGCTACCATTTTATATGGAAGTAGGGAATTGTGCTTAAATTTTAAAATAATGCTACCATTTTATATGGAAGTAGGGAATTGTGCTTAAATTTTAAAATAATGCTACCATTTTATATGGAAGTAGGGATTGTGCTTAAATTTTAAAATAATGCTACCATTTTATATGGAAGTAGGGAATTGTGCTTAAATTTTAAAATAATGCTACCATTTTATATGGAAGTAGGGAATTGTGCTTAAATTTTAAAATAATGCTACCATTTTATATGGAAGTAGGAATGTGCTTAAATTTTAAAATAATGCTACCATTTTATATGGAAGTATGGAATGGTGCTTAAATTTTAAAATAATGCTACCATTTTATATGGAAGTAGGGGTGTGCTTAAATTTTAAAATAATGCTACCATTTTATATGGAAGTATGGAATGGTGCTTAAATTTTAAAATAATGCTACCATTTTATGGAAGTAGAATTGTGCTTAAATTTTAAAATAATGCTACCATTTTATATGGAAGTATGGAATGGTGCTTAAATTTTAAAATAATGCTACCATTTTATATGGAAGTAGGGAATTGCTTAAATTTTAAAATAATGCTACCATTTTATATGGAAGTATGGAATGGTGCTTAAATTTTAAAATAATGCTACCATTTTATATGGAAGTAGGAATTGTGCTTAAATTTTAAAATAATGCTACCATTTTATATGGAAGTAGGGAATTGTGCTTAAATTTTAAAATAATGCTACCATTTTATATGGAAGTAGGGAATGTGCTTAAATTTTAAAATAATGCTACCATTTTATATGGAAGTATGGAATGGTGCTTAAATTTTAAAATAATGCTACCATTTTATATGGAAGTAGGGAATTGTGCTTAAATTTTAAAATAATGCTACCATTTTATATGGAAGTATGGAATGGTGCTTAAATTTTAAAATAATGCTACCATTTATATGGAAGTAGGAATTGTGCTTAAATTTTAAAATAATGCTACCATTTTATATGGAAGTATGGAATGGTGCTTAAATTTTAAAATAATGCTACCATTTTATATGGAAGTAGGGAATTGTGCTTAAATTTTAAAATAATGCTACCATTTTATATGGAAGTATGGAATGGTGCTTAAATTTTAAAATAATGCTACCATTTATATGGAAGTAGGGAATGTGCTTAAATTTTAAAATAATGCTACCATTTTATATGGAAGTATGGAATGGTGCTTAAATTTTAAAATAATGCTACCATTTTATATGGAAGTAGGGAATTGTGCTTAAATTTTAAAATAATGCTACCATTTTATATGGAAGTAGGGAATTGTGCTTAAATTTTAAAATAATGCTACCATTTTATATGGAAGTAGGGAATTGTGCTTAAATTTTAAAATAATGCTACCATTTTATATGGAAGTATGGAATGGTGCTTAAATTTTAAAATAATGCTACCATTTTATATGGAAGTAGGGAATTGTGCTTAAATTTTAAAATAATGCTACCATTTTATATGGAAGTATGGAATGGTGCTTAAATTTTAAAATAATGCTACCATTTTATATGGAAGTAGGGAATTGTGCTTAAATTTTAAAATAATGCTACCATTTTATATGGAAGTATGGAATGGTGCTTAAATTTTAAAATAATGCTACCATTTTATATGGAAGTAGGGAATTGTGCTTAAATTTTAAAATAATGCTACCATTTTATACGGAAGTATGGAATGGTGCTTAAATTTTAAAATAATGCTACCATTTTATATGGAAGTATGGAATTGTGCTTAAATTTTCGATGGTGAACAAGATATTTCTATTGATATCCAATCATTACACGCACACTCCGTAACGTACTAATACCTGGTATGGGATGAAATGTCTTTCTCTCGCAACTTCTTCTGCTTACGAAAACCCAAGTGCTTATTCGTGTAATGACAGTTTATGGTAAACCACTTTTCACACTGTCTAAAATATTTTTCGACCGTCGCTTTAAGATTCATTGCGATAAAATCAAAAACTGACATTAAATAATTTTGTAATGATTTTTGTATGGACTATAGCAGATTTCTTCAATGGAAAGTTCTTTTGTGAGCCAAATCAATTATACAATAGTGAGTACAGTACAACACACGAAACTTTGCCGCTCTTAATTGGCTGACGAATGGTGTACTGCGCAGGTGTTACGCTCCCCGACCCTTCCTTCTCCTCTGTCGGGTTCCTATTTTACGCCATTTCGGCGCTTTTGTGACGAACTTCACAGCGGAAAAGTTCGTGTGTTGTACTGTATATAGAAGTCTTAAAATTATACTACAATATAGGAAAGGGTGGTGGTGGATATAGCTATGCATAGTTGTTACAATGCTATCCGTTCATTTCCTCATCATTGCTGACAGCCTTATGTTCTGTGGCCGACAGGGTAGCTTATCGCTGGACCCAGGCACCTTCTAGAAGACTGTATGTACCCCGTTGGTACATCTAGGAGGCAAGGTAGCGACCACAGCACCAGATTTTTGACGGTGCTTTTTGCTTGCGTGATCTTGCTGGCCATCATCAGCTTAGTTATTTTCAGCAAGTAGACTTAGGTGGTTGGATAGAATGACGCATAAATGTCATCGCGACTTGCTGCCGATTTTGCAATACATATTACTAACCGCAAAGTTGATAAACAACAACCATGGGCAAACATCGAATCTGTAGCGTTGCAATTGAATATCGGATCTTATTTTATGTATCATATTGTTCCATATGATTTGCTTAGTTCTTTTCTTGATCGTAACATATTTTTTAACAGACATACAATGCAATCGTGAAAAATTAGATCAAATTGGAACATAATTTCGCATTTAAGTATGTAATTTAATATTAAAAAAATAAAAGTATCAGAATCGGACAGTCCCAATACATCGGCAGGTCAATATTGTGTCTATTCCCAACGTTGCATGAGCTCACATAAGTATAAATACGTGCATGCACACACACGCACCGACGCGTGCAGCCACAGCGGCTCGCGCACACATCCGACGTGAATGTCTTCCGAATGTAAGAACACTGTGGACATGGCGGTGCGCACCTATCGATCCGGGGCCATCGAATTTAAATTGAGGCTGCACTCGAAGTCGCCACACTTCAGACGGACATAAAAACAAACACATCGCTCACATAAAACGCGTTTTTCGTATATTCTCGTATGGTGGAAACATTACATTAACCTTGAAAAATGAACAGAAATAAATGAAAATACGGATTATTATTTTTTTTTGTGTTAATGCAAAAGTCATTAACCCTTATGTTCATTTTCGACAATATTTAACTATTGTATTTTATTTATGTAGTAGGTATCGTCTGTACTTTATGCCAGGTAGTGACAATTTATTGACAATCAATTGCACGACAAAAATATAAATATGAGTATCAAAATCGTATGAGATGGCGCTACGAAGCAGCGTTCAGAAAAATATATTTTTCGTATCTCGTTCACTAATATAGGATAAAATGTATGAACTATAAATAAATCCAAAGATATTCATATTGGAATATACCTAGTCAATAGTCATTGTAATAATAATATTTATGAATTTTCAATATAAGCGACTCAAATTACGCCCCTTAAAATTTCAAAATGGCGATAAAAATGATATACCACTATCGTTGTGTGAAGGACATGCTATAATTTTGTAAGAGTTCGACCTATATGCATCACATTCACGCATTACGCAATGAGACTTGCACGAGCGAGATGGAAAACATCGCGGCGCTGCCAACGCGCCGTATTTAATTTTGTACACACACACACACACACACACACACACACACATTTTTTTTTCTTGTAACCTCAACTGTGAATACGCTATTAGTTAAGGGCAAATTTAATGTATCGATTGAACGATTTATCCACTTAATCCATCTTCGATTTCCGGGCAGTAAAATCGTGGTCGATAAATATCGTTGCTACTGATACGTCGGGGAACTACTGTTGTATTTGAATGAAGTGTACGATTTATAATCAAAAGATTACTGTTGATAGGTTCTGCCGCGAGCTTTGTCAAGTTTAAGGATCTATTGCCTAGAATCCATGATGACTCACCCTGCAAGCTTTATGACGTTCTACGCAATGTAATATGATTTGTCAGAAATTTGGTTCAAGCTAAACGTAGTTTATTTATTCTTCAGTCGGAAAGAGAGCGGAATACATCCCATTACTGTAAAAAACATTGTCAAATTGTTGAAATTAGGCTGTTCAGCGCATAAATCCAGTTTTTAGAGAATTCAATTTCAAAATCACTTAGAACCCGCAATGTATGGTGTCTGTAAAACAGCTATTAAAGCAGTCAACCTGTTTGTAACGATCCGTTAAATTTTAAATCTAAATAAGGGAAGGATGTTTACACGTATATCCATTATTAATATAAAATCTAAAAAAAATTAGGTCAATTACCAGAAAAATATTTAATATAGTCACTAGTGTCTCATTTCAATTCCAAAAACTCACTCCATAATCAACAGTTTGGATTTCCCAAGATAAATAGATCCACAGCTAATGTAGGATCTATTTATCATTAACTAGATACAGCTTTGAACCTCGGAAATATTCTGATGACGTCACTGGGATTTTTTGTGATTTACGCAAAGCATTCGATTGCGTTATTTGCGAAATTTTATTCGGAAAATTAAAGCCCTACCGCACCACAAATAACTCACTAATGTCAATTCAGTCGCATTAAAACAACAGAATACGGGTGGTGGATATAAATGGCTTAAATCTTCTAGATGGACAGTCATAAACGGAGTTCCTCGAGGATGTGTCTTAGAACCTTTCCTTTTTATGGTTTACATGAATAATTCGACATACTTGGCACAGGAATTGGGTAAGCCTGTGTTATTTGTTGATGGCACTTCTTTGTTATTCACAATCGATAGGAGAAACGAAGTACCTATTTGATGAGCTTCTAGCTAGACATGTTCTCGCTTAAAATTCAAATTGATTTGCCGTAAATAATTTAATAAGCGACCTAAATAAGACAGAATTTGTAAAATTTTCATTAAATAACTTTTAATTCGTGAATATAAAAAAAAAATCACTGCTTTACTGCAGTAAATTCGACAGAGTTCTTAAGAATGTTATGATCATTGCACGCCGAAGAATGCTGACCAACCTCGGGATGTTCAAGGTCATTCGTGAGGCACAGACCTTGTGTTGCATCTTCATCAAAAATTTCAGTACCAGACCAAGCTGATGGGGTAATCTCCTCAAACTCGCGCGTCGTCGCAGAGCACTCGCTCTTGGCGTGACCATAGATTGGCAGAAGCTGGATTTTATAATCCTTTTGTAATAAACTAATTTTAAGTAAGATTGCATTATTTTAGATCCTTCGGCCACAGCGGATTCTAATTTATAATCTATAGTAATCAGCATGACTATAGATTGTAAACATAGTCGACGTATATGCCCAGTCATTCCACAAATTGCTGCCTTATAAATTTATGTAGCTATACTACAGTTATTATCGTACCGACTAAGTACCAAGCAGTTGGTACTAGTTGGATCATAATTGACATTTTGGGTATTTTTATAGTAGAGAAACGAGCAGTTACTAGAATTTATAATCAGAGACCATAAATATCTTTTACAAATAAATTCAAGAAAGTTGACATTCTATTTATAGCGCTCGAGGCATTTATGAAACTATTGTTTATGTACATAAAAATCTTCAGTGACTTATGAAAAATTGCAATATTCATTGTATTGTTTGCGCATATCTTGATCGGATTTCGAATATTGAGAAAGAAAGAAAAGTGAATACTACGAAAAACACAAGTTGCATATTCAAGTATGCTGTGACACAAAAATGCATTACGGAACCACTAAAATGCTTTTAACTGATCGCGCTGACCACCGAAAGAAAAGTAACTGTCAACACTCGAATTCCGGTATATGTTTACGTAGGCGACTGGTCTAGAACATTCCTTAAATATAAACAAGGTCATAAAATATATCATCCTTAATAGCAAAAGAAGGTCGTAAACATGTCACTTCTGACGTGAACAAACAAATATCTGCTATTATTTAGAATTTATTCTTGAGAATTTTAATAAGTTAAATTAGAATATTTCATCTTATCAATATTCACAGATAATATAAATAAATATGTCCAGGTTTTTCGAGATAAAAAGTGGAGTTCTACTCTGTTATTTATTTAGAAAAGGGTTATTCTGTTATTTTATTATTTTGTTCGTGAACGCCTTACCCAAAAGTATTAATACATACAAGATGTAACGCAAATTACCGTTGACCGTTGACCGCATTGACCGTTTTCCGTTTCCAATCGAAAAGCTTAAAATGATGTGTGTGGGTCAGTCCGAGTGTAATACAACTCCTGAGGAAAGAGTGAACTTGACAATTAGAGGTAATTTGTGAATAGTATATGAATAGTATGTAATAAAAGGTGAAATCATAACAAATAATTTGTTGGACAACGCTTAATTTGCTCTGCACGGAATGAATAACATGAAATTTGCTAAAATTCACGGGCATCTCTTTGTAATGTTAACTACAAAGTCGAGAATGAAAATAGACTGACAGAACAAATGTATAGAGCAAATGTCTGTGATGGAAAGGTCGGCAAGAGTAGCCCTAGAAAATCCTATGCAGACCATATTGGTGGCATAAAAAAGGACCAATTTTAGGTACCTAAAGCCGACGAGCTTGCATGAAAAGGTTGATGGATGTCGGTGAAGTAGGAGACATGTGCGATGATCGTACCACACGGAAATTTGTAGCCTCTAAATACCCTTCCGGGAAATAGGCGTGAGTTTCTAATAAAAAAAAAATTACAAATTTTATCTCATTCTATTCCCTCCAAAGTTAACTGATCTACATGAACTAATTCTCAATATAATAGAAATGAATGTTGTAAAGAAATGACTGTGGAGTTTTTAGACGCACGCGTTTAAGTACCATTTTACGAGCCCGTTGGCTAAAAATTAATCTTTCTCATTTCAAACAGTTTCATTTTATTTTATTTCATTTTATTTCAATGTACTTCAAACTAGGAAATTTATCCCATGCTCATTTTCGTACTTACTATTGTAATATTTATCAATCACGTAGCAATCGGCTATGTTGATAAAACCTAGTGACAAATTCTCCTTTGAATTCATAATGTTGGTATGAATCAGCGATTTTTTTGCGTGTTTCCTCGGATCGGCGTATTTATTCGATCGATCAATCAATCAATCAATTATTTTAACATAAAAGTTACCAAATAAACTTTATATTGTAATTTAAACTGTAACATTTTCCAGTGATATTAGTGGTTCAATTTTGATAATGATAAACTTTAATAATCACTGACTAAATTTTATGTTAATGTTGTAATCATATATAATTTAATATAATATACATATTATTGAAGTTTATGATCAAACCATCGAATTTATGGACTTGAAATTATCCAACAAAGCTCAACCTTGAAGAACCCAGTTCTAATGTGGGTGAAACCTAAGGGTGTACAATCTTGGTCATCGTTTAAACCTTGAGATAGTCAGTAGAGTTATTGACCTAGTTGTTATGAGATCCTTTTAGGGTTGTGGAGGAAGTGACCTAACCATTACTAGACCCTCGTCTTGAAAAGGGATAGAGATAAGTATCAAAATGAAGGTTTGAGCTCAAACTCGACCTAGTCAGAAAATGAGAAATATGTGTTTTACATTCAACACAATGTAAGAGCCTTGCGACGGAATAACGTAACGGTAAAACGTGACGGGCGAACGTGATGTGACGTTTATTTTTTAATACCGCGCTAAAAGTTCTCCCTTCATACCTAAAAAATATCACTCCGGAAAAACTCCGTTCAGTGAATTTAAAGAAAGTTGATCAACCCAATGAATAGTTGTATTGATTTCCGCTGAACATGACCAAAGACAATGTCACAGACTATCAATTCGAGAAATTGATAATTAGGCGCATCACAAACGGTACAGTATTCCCAAACTATAATAATACTGTCATAAACCAAGACTTCGAGGTCAAACTTCTGCACCTTTTGCGTCACAAGTTAAAAATACACTTATGCATGCGTATCGTTTTAGAATCACAATTTGCAATCATTTGACGCAAAATGTGACAAAGGAATATAGCATATATAAATCTACTTGTACATTTTGCTCGGCAGATGTTGAAATCGGTCAAGTGCGAGACTGAATTAGTGTATTTTAAATTGTTTATCGAAACATTTCAATGTATTGTTATGAACTAGCCTGAATCATGCATCCTTGGCAATGCAGAGTGATTTTGCATTATACGGATTTTATTTTCTTAGTAAATGTAGAAAAGTGCTTAGAATTTTTTATAGTCCTGAATGTTTCTTGCACGTGCTGTCAAACGGTCTAGTATCGTCTGGGCTCTATATGGATTTCGTTTAATGCCCAGTCTAGCCTGTAAAAGTGGTTAGAATTAATCGTATAATTGTTAACTATTGAATATAAACAATATTTGTCGGTAGAGGGTGTTGGTATCCCAGAAGTCGTCATGATTAACCTTGGTCTCGGCATAGTACAGAGAAGTCACCTCGTTCGGAATATATTAACATCAGCAACACCCATGCCAAAGCCCATGCTATCCACATACTCCTTCGGCGAATAGTTACGAGCTTGTAAACGATTTCATAAAAATAACGAAAAATAGTCGTACTTTTTATTTACAACATTCAATCCTTCAGGTGGTCGTCCCCAATTTTTGATTTGGACTTCCACGTCTGCCAAACCTGACGGTTTCCACTGCGGGGACCCTGGTGCGTGGTCGCTGCGGTCTTCCGCGTTTACTCATCGTTCTTCCGTCAGCACGTTGACCTCAGCACGATGGATCGCGTATTCCATTTTTCGACCTTTGCCCTTTTCCCAAATGTATAGGAAAATTTTCGTACACTCTCATAACCTTCCACCGACTCTGATCAGATCTCGCTCGCGATCGCGACTCTTCGTCGATTTCGGTGTACATTTTGAACTGATTAATAAAAACAGGTTCGATATTTTTCGAGCGGTCATTTAAAATACAAAGAATTTAAAGATGCAAACAAGTGCTGAATGTATTTTGTAATAATAACAAATGGATGTTATTGTATGTTCTACAATATATTACGACCCGTTTATACGATCTGACCTAAAAAAATCTGACTTGCCAGTTTTTTTTAGGCCAGAAGCTGGGCGCACCCATGGTTATTACATTTATTTCCAATTATCACTTTTTTTATTATTTTGTTGCCGGCATCTTGGGATAGAATGGGATATCTAATGGAGGGAATCAGGTTGATGGAAGGTGAGGGTGAGTGGGCCACCGGAACTCTCGCTCACTGGACGAAGGACAACAGCGAAAGATGCTACTTCACGTCCGTACTCTGCGAGAATGTAGTATTTCACAGATCGAGCCGACCCATTTTTATGTCATAACCAAGTTGGCATTCACAGAAATGGACATAAATTAATTAATAGAAAACAACGAAAAGAATAGTTGTTTGAAAAAGAGAAGAGAATGTAGACAAAGACAGTACAAGTACAAGTGCAGGAGAGATAAAGTCGAGGATGTGACAGGAGAACTTTTAGCAAATAAATGAATAAATAAATAAGTTAATACCAAGAATTGGAGGTAGACTTTGTGGATTATTTTTGTTTTAGAGATTATTGGATATTCTTTTGCATAGTCGAGTGGTTGAAACGATTAAGTCAGATCTTATTGATCTACCATTATCTTTATTGCGTTCAGTAAGAGAATGCACTTTGATACAGTTTAATTTTGAGCTAATTGACGATGAAATTTAATTAAGATCCTTTCGGCGGTTCTCACTTAACAACAAAAGAATAATAAAGAATGAACAAAAAAAAGAAACTTTCATTCTTTGCAAAATGGCGTTGGGATTTCAATGGACGAGCATTAAAGTCTTCATCCCAATCTCGTCCTCATTAGTACCAAATGTACATACCTTACATAGGAACCTAATGTACATACAAACATGGCCAGCTACGCATTGCAATGTTTTAAAATTATATTTTGTAACACAACATGAATCTACTTGTAGAAACACCGTCAACATTAGACGACCTTACAAAATATATATTTTCTTAAAAAGGTTGATATTTACCTCATTACTTTAACCATGAAAATCTACCAGACAGACAGAGTCACTTCAGGGTTTGCAATATTAATACGGATAATGATTTTTAGATCTAACATAGGATAACCTAGATCTATTTCAAATCCCATGGCGTTAGCTCCCGTAAGCGCGCGACGCCGACGCCGTAAACATCGAAATAGTAGGCTCCCTCATCGTAAACCTAGATTTGTGCTAATGCACTAACGACGGCAGATATCAAAGGAAATGTATTTGCTGGTCCAACCTTTAAATAAACCGCAGTATCCACAGGGACTCTCTTGAAATCCAATCGATGTTGTATTTGTGCATTCTGTTGTTTGTGTTCTCTACTGAAAATGATACTGAGAGTGACAATATAATTATGAAGAGATCCTTAAAACTTAATGTAGATCGGCTCTGCTTTTTTTTTTGCAATTTCGACATTCCTTTGAACTACATCACTATTGAATTATAAACACGGGAAATTATGGACTATAAACACCAATACGTATATATGAAGAGTACGTTCGCGACCGATATCAACCTTTAATTTTTTCCTTTGAAACTATCGACTTCCCGAAATTTGGAGTCGGTCCTGAGGGAATATAAGAATGAACCTGAATTCGCTTTAAAGTCGCTACAAACGGTTATGTAAAAAATATGTTAACTGACAATAAAAATCTAAAGCAAATGTGCGCGATATCGGCTGTTTATAAAGCCTTATACAAGTCCAGGTGGTAACATAGTAAGGAGTGGTCAAATTTCCAAATCAAACACTCGACAACCAACGAGCTTAAATGAAAAGGTTAATGAATGTTAGTAAAAAAGAAATGATATGTGTAAGATAGTACCAAGTGGAGACTTATGCATCTCTATTTACCCTTCGAAAAATAGGCATAAACTATGTTGGGAACTATACTCATAAACGAAATAATGCAATTACAGAATAACTCAACTATTAAAAACCCTGTCTGTTTGTTTTGAAATGCGTGGACGTGGTTGTTTACATTGTTTGTGCATTTATATTAGCTAGAATGTTCCAGATTATGATACATGTCGTTTGTTTACGTTGGAAGTGATGATTTATCTTGGATGTGACAAATTGAGACATATGATCGATTTGTGATCTTACTTATAATTGGAAAATTTTCTATGCCACGGGATTTCGTATCGGAATTCGAGCTTAGTTTTATTTTGGAGATCGCCGCGTTTACAAGTTAAATGCATTAATATTAAAGTGATTCCGTAATGCGTTTGTGTTTACCTTTTCTGGTAGTTTACATTCGTCTGTGTCAATCCTCGAACCCCGTCAGGGATATCTCGTTAAAGTATTTATTTCGCTTCGCTAACGCTTCTAATACAATCTCATTAGATACATAATCGCGTCTTGTACGACAGCATTAGTCATACAAACGGTCACAGGTATATTCAATGTAACTGTCTTATCTCTCGGCCCGCTTTGTTAATACCTACTTTTCGCATGTTATTGTGATATGAATAATTGTATTTAAAAGGGATCACATTATTTACTCGTGTCGCCCAATCCAATAGAAACTATTGAATTACTGACAGCAGTTCAGGGTTCTGTAATTTTTTACTGAAGAAACATTTATATATTCGCTAACGAAATCTCGAGTTATATGTTTTATCTGATAGACTATTGCGATAAATATATTAACCCATTTGGTGCCAAATACACGCCGCTATGGAATGATACCAGGCCACACTTACGGCGCCGTGGAAAAATAGATCGCCAAGCACACGGCGCCGTGGACCGTGACCGTCTTATTTTGAAGCTTTAATTTTTTGCCGGCTTTCAAAACAGAGTCATGTTACTTATGCGGCCACACGCATGATTTTTCGATCTCGTAAAAACCGTTTACGGATTTTAATTCGCGCGTTCTTTGTTTTTTATAGACGCTTGTAAAGAATACGTAATTTTCGCGCCAAAATGAGTGATGTGCCGGGTCCGTCGAAACGTTTTTCTACTGACGATTCTTCGATTTCCGTGGCTAAAAAACGCCGTAAAATAAATCAATATAGTAGCTTGGACGAAAGTGATTGCTCAAGAGAGGACGCTGCTTATTCATAGTGTAATGATGAAGATCAGTCAGATACGAGCGAAGGTAGCGGTACTAGTATATTCGATATACTAACTCAGTCAAAAGTTATGTATACCCCATAATTACAGTTCGAAATAAGATAATCTATCCTCCCCACGGCGCCGTGTTACCGGCCACATACATGCTGCCAGGCCGGATACGCGGTACCGTGGACCATCATTTTTTTTTTAATTCATACCTAATGATATATTTATTAATAAAGCGTCCTATAATACTTTATATTAACTATTGGAACATTAAAATCAATTGGCCCTTTGCCATGATCTCTTATAAAAAGCTGTAAAACGCACATACATATCAGTATTAAATCGGCATTCAACAGTTAATAGCATCATATATGCAGTGACCATAGACGGATAGGGAGACAAAATTGCTGTTTGGCATCCATATTAAAAAATAAATATGATGTCTTAGAGGAAGCGCATACGCCCGTATTAAGCAGAAAATTATATATTTCATTCTTTATTGTACCATTTTTACTGGGCATTTTCTCATTCAAGTGCAGATTGAAATCATCAATTATCCCCAGAACTTAAACTGACATGACGCGAATCCTGTAATCAGATCGATGTGGAGACCACGTAGTACTCCGATGGCTGTTTTCAAACAGGCCGATGACGATATCGCCATATCTGATACGATATATCGGTGAAGATCGGTTAGCGACGCAGCAAATTACCACGATATTTCAACCAGAAATCGTGTCCGCGTGAGTTTTAGTCGCAGATAGCTCTAAAAGTGTATTCAAGAGAAGTTGATTATGTTCTTTAGAAAAAAATACGTCATTTTTCGAATCAGAGTAAGATTTGTCCCACAAACATCAGGGCTCGACTTTAACAAGTTCTATCTAAGTTGCGACGTTCTGTTCTTACCCAAATCAAATCAAATCTTTATTTCGTAGGTAATGAAATTACATTTAAAATACGTCATTAATAAAAATTTTTCGACATTACCGCCCATTCCAAATGCTGATTCACCGAGAGAAGAATGGGCGAGAAACTCAAGGCTTGTTCTTTTTACTCATCGATACAAAGGATTTAGTCATTAATGATTTAGTCGACATTTAAAAATAATATGAAATAACCTGATAGGCGAGCAGCTCAATCCTAGGGGCTTTTTTCATTAAGATATTCCAATACGGTATAATGACCCTTGCCATATAACTTTCTTTTAATGAAACATTTAAATTCAGCAAATGGCAGATTTTGAATTTCAGTTGGGATCTTATTATAAAAGCGCACACACATCCCCTTAAATAATTTATTAACTTTACTTAGACGGGTCTTATGAGCAGCAAGATCGTTCTTATGTCTAGTATTAATGTTATGGATGTCGCTCTATTTTTGGAATGATTCTATATTTCTTTTGACATATACAAGGTTTTCGTATATGTATTGATATTAAAGTTAGGATATTAATTTCCTTAAATTTTTATTTGAGAGATGCCATTGGTCTCAGATCATAAACAGCACGAATAGCTCGCTTCTGCAGCACGAAAATTGTGTTAATATCGGCTGCGTGACCCCATAACAAAATTCTATAAGTCATGAGATTATGAAAAAAACTAAAATAAACTAGTCTCGCGGTGCTTTCGTCTGTAAGTCGCAGAATTCTTATGACTGCATATGCTGTATCTTTTCGCTAATCTCGTAATATGAGAATTCCAACGTAACTTAGAATCTAAAGTGAGACCAAGAAATAGAGTCGTGTCCACAATATCCAGTACCTCGTTTTTGACCATTACAATTGTGTCGATCAATTTACAATCAGTCCGGGAAAATTGTACAAGTTATGTTTTTCTTTCATTGAGCAATAGATTATTAATACTAAACCACTCAACGATTTCAGAGATGGTACTGTTTACTTCGTCATAAGCTGGTCGATGCCTATTAATGTTAAAAAGCAAGGATCTATCATTAGCAAACAATACAACCCCATGATCATTCTTAACAAGATGTGGTAGATCATTTATGTTTATTTAAGAAAAGAAATGGTCCAAGAACTGAACCCTATGGCACGCCTATATTGACTACAGATTCTGACGATCTTTCACCAATAATGTCAGCCCCTTGAATTCTATCACTTAGATAAGACTCTAGAAGTCCAAGGGATCGACCCGTAACGTCATAATGATGTACTTTTCTGATCAATGTGTCATGATGAACACAGTCAAATAAGGCATTTGACTAAATCACAAGAAACACCAATCGCGTCCCGTGAATCCTACCAAATATCAAAAATCTGCTGAATAAGCTCGACACCGGCTTCGGTTGTTGAGCGACCCTTAGTGAATCCAAATTGTTTAACGTTCATCAAATAATTGTTATAAAAATATTGCAATAGTTGATTTAAAATAAGTTTTTCAAAAATTTTACTGAGCGTCGGTAGTATTGATATCGGTATAAAGTTTGTAGGGTCAGATATACTATCGGATTTAAATAATGTAATTACTTTGCTTCATTAGATTCGGAAACACACACACACCACCATCAATGTATGCATCAAAAATCACCACTAGACATGAAGCAATACAATCTATTATTGAATCAATTATTTTACGGAAAGGTCATCAAGATCGGCAGTTTTTTTTTTCATTTTTATACATTTGAACGCTTTAAGAACGTCATTGTAATGGACGTTGGTAAATGCAAACGAAACGCCACAAACATCGGCGTTACGTTTCAACAAAGATTCAGCAAGAGTGGGCGATGACTTCAGAGATTGTGTAGTTGAAACTGGAATACTAGCAATGAACTGGAATACCTCGCCCTGTATCATAGCGGGTGTCTGTATCGATGCACGTGTCGGTCACTGCAAGTGACGATATCGTTGTGTGAAAACATTAAATTGTTAACGTATGAGATTATCTGGCCACTGATATCGTGTTCCTGTCGGAAAAGACACGGAACGTTTACGTAAATTGCAATTCTGTGATTCTTTTCAGGGTCTTTGGTAAATTGTTTTCAACAGGGTCAGGGATGGAACTTAAAGTAACACTTGGCACGTACAAACGAGATTTAAAAGAAGGTCTACGGATCCAGTTATTCCCCTGTGAATATTAAGGAAATTTGTTTTGAAGTAAAGCCAAAAAAGATAATGGGTGTTTTTGTAAATCAAGAAAAAGCTTGATAATAGAATGGAAAATAATGATCTATGGAAAACTCCATCCACGCATTATGAAGTAACAGACTGTTAAGGGCACTAGGATATCAATAGAGAAGCTCCAAACCCTGCGTCAGTATAACCTTTACACTGATTGGTTCGACATCCGTGGAAGTGTCAGGGACATGTGGTGTTGTCGCTGCTATTTAACCAATTCAAGGATAGCTGTCTGTCTGATTTGAAAGAGTATGAGTGTAAATTAAAAATGGTTGAGCTATATTTAATCGCTTACAGTACGCTAAGGATCGAGTACTCCTTACGCTGTTGCCGTGCTAGTTGTAAGCGATGCTATAAATTTGAATAATTCTGTTAATTAAAGAAGTATGAAAGTGATTGTCAGCAAGACGGCAAGTCAAGGTATCAAACATGTAATATACGGATGCATAGAAGATAATGGAATTAAACAAGTAAAAGAGTTTGTTTACTGGGATAATTTGCTAGCAAATGATGATACACATTATGGAGATATTGAAAGAAGACTAAATTTAGGAAACATAGTGAATGGGGCCCAGCTTGCTGTTATTGATAGTAAAAAGGTTTCACGTTAAGCACGTTTAGCTGTTTATAATGTGGAAAGGTCGACAAGGGTCGCCTTAGAAAATCCTATGCAGACCCCATTGGTGGTATATTAAAAAAGGGCCAATTTTAAGCACTCGAAACCGACGAGCTTGCATGAAAAGATTGATGGATGTCGGTGAGGCGAGAGAGATATGAAAAGATCGTATCGTATGAAAATCTATAGTTTCTGGCTACCCTTCTGGGAAATAGGCGTGAGTTTATATTATTATTATTCTGATTCTGACGCTTAGGAATAGAAATCTTACGCCAGTCAAATTAGGATCATATTAAAGAAACGCTTTATTTTTAACACCTGGAACAGGTGGATATTACTGAAACAAGAGAGGTATACAAAGATCGTACCATGCGAAAATCTCTGGTTTTTGTCTCCGCTTCTGAGAAACGGTTATTTATAAATAGATAAAATGGAAAAACAACAAATGAAATAGTCTGCGGTTAATGTAGTTTTTGATTAATAAAAAATAAATTATAGAATTGGTTTAATAGTTCCAAGGTTTATTACCCCAACAAAGAAACAAACATATTTTACTTCATTATAATACTAGTATAGATATCATCGTATCACTACAGTGTCATGTCATTTAAATGTTATCTACTGCATTATCGCAATGTAATCTCTGTATGGTCAACGCGTTCAAAATATTAAAGCGAATGACAATTCGCCATTTCTGCCTATCGGTGGACGATAAAGTGCAATTCATATTTTGTATATGATATATAGTTTAAATTTTATCAATTTGCTGCGACTATAATATAATATATAAACAATTTAACAAACTTCTCGCAAGACTTGGAGAAAAGAAAAGAGACGTACACTTATCGCCTAGATAATTATTATATTACGATTATAACGCCATCTAGTAAGTAATGTGCAACACTTGATTTTTTTTTATCTAAACACCTCATTAGATAAAATTTCGACAAACAAGATGACATCTTCTCAAACATGCTGACCTGCTACACGTTTCTCATATTTTATTATGATTGATACATCGTCTTATCAGGTTTGTAATTTAACGTCGATGTATGCGTAGAGTTCACATCCACGACCGACCGTTTTCAAAGGGACTAGACCGATATTGACACAATCCTGATTTTAAAATGGCCGGCGAGGTTGATGAGAAAGATCTTTTGTAACGAAATGTCTTATAAGACTTCATATTTTAACAAGCACATTTTTTTCTTTAAATAGGGCACGAACATTCATAGGAATCCGAAGGATTTTTTTTACCGTAAATTACAAATGTAAACGAACTTCGAAGAGATAAACATAGGTATAGAAATTAACGAAAACCTTGAAGGAACATCAGCTTAAGTTTTACAACAAAGTTTAAATTGCTTTTGCCGGCAACGCACAGTTAATTTTTTCATGTTATCCGTGGGCGGCGATGACCACCTACTTTCTAACGCCCCACATGCTCGTTTTCTCCTTATAAATCTTATAACAAATCTATTATATGCATTCTTACTAATATTAAATCGTTCCTGTTGGATTTGATGGCACTTGGTTAGGACCAAGCACAGGAGGTGCGTTGATACGCCAGCGGGCTTGAAGATACACGGGAATGCACTCAAATATTAGGTCGACCGAAGAACATATATCGAAAATCCTTAGTCGTTTATCTTAAAATTAACTGTAAGTTTTAGCTATGCCCTAACCGACAGTTAAAGCTTAGTTGTATTATAGGTTAATTGTGAGACGATTTTCTGGATTTCCGTGGTTTATGCGAATAGGTACATTGATCGTGACTACATGTTTATATTTTATCGGATCTTCATCATAATCATATTTTTATATAACGCTATAACTGGTGTAGGTCAATAAAAATTCGTGCTAACTCAGGAGCATAAGGCTGTTGCAGAGTATGAAACCAATGACAGTAATATTAAGTTGTATTGCTTTGACAAAGGGCACAAAAAAAGGGAGTCTAGCAGCGCAGCACTTGATAATTTGCATGTTGCGTGATCTAGAGGTATGTAATAGTGCGCTGGAGTTAGGATCCTTAGGGATCATTGCTTTGGCTTTCATTCGACATGTCACTTAATTATTTGGGTGAAGCCAAAATAATCTAATAAAGTAGGTAAGACATTATTTTCCACTTCTGCTATTGCTGAATTACAGCTCTTATATACCATATGTTTATTTTATAATATTTTTAAGGAGCAAACGAACATGCAGACAAGTATAGAATAGATGATTACAGTTATCCATGGACACCCGTAATTCCAGGGGAGTTAATTTTTCATTGTCAGTTTTCTAAGAAGGAAAACCCTCTTCTCGAAGACACTCTTCTACTAATCGATTGAGAATGATGTTAAATCATTTCAAAGTTTTACAATATATGTTAGAAGAATGGGCATGAAGCTTATGTTGCGTAGTTGAATATCAGCCATTAAGATGGGGTTAGTAATTTAGACGGGTGGACCGATGACCCAATTCAGAGATAGCAATGAGTTTGAATAGTCCTACAGAGTTCTTCTTTCTGCTTTTCATGTTTTAGATCTTGAACCAGTGTTAATTATCATGTAAATATTCTTAGGTGGTCAGCTGCGCAAGACCTAAATCACTCAGCGATCTTTCGACCGGCGCCCGCGACCGACTCACCAAGCGACTTTAAATC
Source organism: Eumeta japonica (assembly GCA_005406025.1). Lineage (NCBI taxonomy): Eukaryota > Metazoa > Arthropoda > Insecta > Lepidoptera > Psychidae > Eumeta > Eumeta japonica. Next base: position 240,540 of record BGZK01000890.1, read on the forward strand.
ACCCTGAGCCATGATCTCAGTTAATGAATCCCTTCGATGATGCAGTACCTATTGCCGTTTGATTTTCCATAAGTTTCATTGCCTCGTAGTTGTCTCCATGAGTCCTAGATGCATAGATACGGGAGTGTTAATGAAAATCTCTATGTGCCCCGAGAATTGACAGATCCTTTACTTATAATCCGTCAAGGATTGTGTCTTTTCCCGAATACGGTGGATGGTATCCTAATTGCGATTGCTTGGAGATATTATCAGTGGGCCTAGAAAAACGCCCTAAAGAGATCCCTCCATTGGACTGTCCTTCTCGCGCATTTTGATGAAAAAGATGGCCCTGTAGAGATTATGTTATGTGGGGCGTGATTCTCGCGCCCCACATAATCTATATGAGGCGTAACATAATAAGCCCCCCCGTTTCTAACCATAGACGCTGTGTCTATAGTTAGAAAATAGCTAGTTAAAGTAAATCCATCCTTGTCCTTGTCACCATAGATGCTTCCTTAAATACATTTTCGCAAGAAAAATGCACATATATTCACCGTTACGTTACGAGGGTCTATTCGTTAATTGAACTATCTGTATGAAGGGGGGGGGGTAGTGGGAGAATTGTTCTTTTATTTCTCACGGCTGCCTGTGCGAAATGCAGGATAGTAAACCCTACTCTTCATACCTCGTTGGAATCAAGTCAAGTATTCTGCTAATGGCGATCACGAGAAGCTTGAAGATACCTTATTTTAAGCTATATAGGTATCATGGGCCAAATCGTACAAGCACTGGCACACCAGTGCCTCCGCAACTTTTGTTATAACAATATATTTTAATATATAAAAAATTTGATCAACAAAATACGTGACGTTGTGATACATTTGATTCGTTCAATTAGCGACTACTTTTATTTTTAATCTGGCAGAATCGAATGCCTTCGAGTATTTGTCTATTTTTGGGTGCAATATCCAATAGCGAATCGGAGTGCACGTAAAGCAGTCTGTCTCATTGTCACCATGTAGGTGACAAAGATTGTAAATAGCTCCCATTGGTGCAGCGTGATAGCGGCTTAAGGTCCAAAGTACACTATCCTAAATACAGTGATTGAAAGAGAGACCGCTCAAAAATGGGGTCATTTAAAATACCTTTAGCAGATTGACTAAAGCTAAATTAAAAAAGTGTAGCTGTTGCGTTGCATTCTTTTAAAATGGCAACACTTATCTTAAATATTTCGACGTTAATTACCCAATAATGTGTTATTTTAATTTATTGCCCAGTTAACTTTATACAATCCCGGAACGGGGAGTCATTGCGAAACCCCGCCATGTTGTTATCAATTACAAGAATGTACAAAATGTGAAGTTGTACAACAATGTGAGATACGGATACACAGTGTACGAACACAGGTATAAAGGTCGACGCACACTGACACGCGCGCGCGCAGTCCGAGTCGTGTGTGGTGTGCGCTCGAGTGCGAGCGACTCGCTAACCCATGACATAGAGTTACGAGACGTACAGATATGATATAATGGACACTATTTATCAAAATGCAATACTATGTTTAGAAAAGCAAATGTGAATTATAGTGACCCCACTATAATACATACATAGTACACGAAATGTTATAATCCTATGTGACCTACAGGTGCAACGTGTCACTTTTGTAAGTGTCAACCCTACATTCGCGTCGCTACATTCTTATAAATTTAATTTTGAAAGTGCCTCTTTGCATAATAAAGTGATAAATAGCAAAATGAGGGTCGTAAAGTTTAAGGAATCAACTTTAATAGATAAATATTGCATTGAAGTATTATAAAGATTTTTTGACGTGACAACGTCTTAAATTAGGTTGCGGCTGGAGTCACTTATGAAAAATGTAACGCTCGGTAACGTAACGATGAGTCACCGAACGAGAGAGGCCCGCCGATGCCTTGCGTCTCTATCAACTATGATCGGTCTGCAAACTAGAGAGTATAGCTGCAAATGCAGGTTATTGTATGTATATTGTATATAAAATACGTATGTATGTGTAAAGGTAAAAATAAAATTTTGTTAATATGAAATTCAGTGCGAGATTCTTTGTATAAATTAATGTTTTAAATATAATTCTTTGTATAAATAAATGTTTTAAATTGTTACTATATTTCATCCTTCTTCCTACTATACGAATGAATATTCACATTAAAATGATTTTACCATTCAAAGTCGTTGTCACGTAAAACTTTCGCCCGTATACCGACTTTACAGGCAACCAAATTTTTTTTTAATATTTGATACTGTCTCAAGTCCGATTGGATCGAAAAAGTCAAGAACAGTAAACTTATTTTTTTTAAATTAATTTTTGAGTAAAAATAACATATAAGTAACCGTTGCTTTTACTTAACAAGACCAAACAGAAAATTTCAACATGTTTTATGACGAATACTACATCCAATCTTATAATTTGCGTAAGACAAAAAAAAAACTATTTTTAATTTCGTCTTTTTATTACATAATCTTAAATTTAATAACAAATTATTGATTTGCAATAAAGTAATAAGGTGGGTAACGTTAAAATGTGTTAACTCTAATGTTTCTTATTTTCATACAACAAAAACAGGAAACGTTAAAAAAAGCAATCCCTTTTTGTGAGCAAAGCTTTTAAAAATATCTCGATTGAATACCTTTAAAGTTTAGTATCTTTGTAAGAAAGTACTTAGCATTGTTTACCGTGTTCTTACTTACCTATGTGAAGTAGCAGCTTTTGTTATTGCACTTCGTCCCGTGAATGAAAGTTCCGTTGGCCTATTTTAAGAGGGTGGCCACGCATTCGCGATTCCTCTGAAGTTGCAAATGACGATGGGCGACGGTTACCATTTACTCTCTTATAACTCGTTTGCTTCGATTATGCTATAAAAAAATCTTCTTGCAAAAAATACTTTTCAATAAAAAAAAAATTGTGTCGAAATTGGTATCTTATTTTGAAAGTAGTTGAGCACAGATCACCTGCTATCTGTGCCCCTCAATGGTCACCCCAGACACAGCTGCTTTTAGTTAACTACTGATGTGAATTAAAATTCAGTAATTTTTGGTCTAGATACAATAAGTTCTCGAAGGTAGTCTCGAAGCCTATCTTTTGTTAATATGCTAACACGAACTCTACCCTAAGATAAAGTTTGTGTTAGCATAAAATTAATTTATTAGTTTAAAGTGGTAACACTAAATATATAACGAGAGAGATTTGTAGAAGCCTATGTTTAAAAATTCGGTTATTTTAGTTACATAGTAACATCCACAAATTTGTATTCTATTAATATGTCATCATTATAACCTATAAAATTGCATATAATAATAATATTCTGCAGTTACTGGCTTAAAGCTTTATCAACTAGTTTTATTTATATCATAATTTATTATGAGATTTGCATAAAAAAATTATAAATTAGAGATCAAGTGAATATTATTTTTCTATGTTTAGCCGTACATTTCATTGATGAAAACAAATATATTCTTGTATGGAATATTTTATTCTATTGAAAATGTAATTTCCTGCTTCAAATTAAAATTCGCTTTTTTTTTCTAGAAAATATATTTCTAATATTTCTACATAGGTTGTTTTTTGCAACGAAGAGCGATTGTGTTTTTTCATTAAAGTGAACACTTCTTTAGGCGGGTTGGATGGGGTGTAATGTAAAAGAAATCCCGTCTAATACGGTCATGTGACGTGGTGTACTGTGCGTCATTTAAATTGTGTTTTTGTTTGTCATTTAAAATGCTCAAGTGAATGATTACCGTGCAGTAAAAAGTAAGTATCAAATATATTGATATTTACACATAGGAATAGAGTTTATTGTTTAATATAGAATTACTGTTTCTTACTTTGTTTAATATAAGCGTATTATTGTATGATTTTTAGAACATAATCAAATGATTAACAGTACAAATAGCTTGAAGTGAGCGATAATAATGTATATATTGATGTGGATTAAATACAGATGTTATGTATATAGATAAGAAAAATGTGTATTCATTATTGCGTTGATTAAATTTTATTTAAATTTAATACCTTACTTGCACAGCACGTCATATGTTTTGGTAATAAATAATCCATATGGACATGTATATAATTGTTGCTAGAAGTGCTGATAGATGTCAAAACCAAATCAATGTAAACAGTTTTAATTTACAAATTATATAGTTGTAATTTATGATACAACAATCAATTTGAATATCTAAAAAAACACCACTGTCACATCATAGTTTTAAGTTTTCTCTTCTATCGGCAGTCCTCATGACTGCCCAGGTTAGGGAATATACCCATACTGCGTTACCCGTTCACGGGGAGTCTTCAAAATACCACGCTTGGTCACAGGACGGGGAGGAGCCTTAAAGCCTCATCACGTAGCCAGAGAATTCTCGCGCTTTTTCGGAGATATATTCAAATTATGGCGCGCAGAGTTCAGCACTTTTTTAAACTCACAGATGACAAAACTAACGCATATATGCGGGACGCCAGCTGATTCAAAATTGATAGTTTTTGTACTCATTCCGAAGTGATGCGCTTATATAGTGTTCTATTTGTAGTAAAACGTAAGTACCTGTTACAATATGTTTTTACATAAGTTTTTTCTCTTGAAATATATTGATTTTTAGGTAGCAAAAAATCATTTAAAATCATATTTATGAATTACTACGTGAAAACTAGGGGGGATGGGGGATCTCAGCATATACTACAGTTGGTCAACGTAGGGGGGGTTAAAAATTTTAAAATATGAGTCACGTAATATGGGTATGTTCCTATAGATGTGTACATTTGATGTTGGTATTCTTTTCGGTTTTCTTCACATTCTACAAAAATACAACTACTACTAAGTACCTAATCTTCCCCATCTCTCGTTATTTAAAATACATTATCTTCTACAAGTTCATTTGATTCGGCTGAAAGACGCTTCGCACCGTGTGGTCTTTGCGGATGTGCTGCGAGAAATTTCTTCCACAGCGTCTGTTATTTCTGTAACAGCAGAGATCATATCGATGTCTTTAATGTCAGTCTATTTTTTTATTACAACGTTGTTTAATTCTGGCTTTGCCAATCCGTTGATTTTCCAAAGCGCGCGCCGCCTCTCGCCGCGACACAGCTCTGTTAGGCAAGACACACTTGTGAGGACATAAAAATGTTATTATATTATTTAAGGGGAATACGAAATTGCTTTCATAATTCATTTAGTTTATTTTTGCTTCAGCATTATACATATCCTATTTCAATTGTTAGGTTGTCGTTTAAACGTAATATATTACATACATTATATTATTTATTATAATTTTATTTCTCATAGTTACATTATTATTATTATTATCATTGGAGAAAGTTGCATGAAAGTTATCGGTTTATCACCAAAATTAGAAGTATTCTCCAAACAATACTTCTAATTTTTCGATAGAGCTTTTCTCGAGACTGATTAAGTAGGTCTGCAGGGCGATAGCGTTATTAAAACGGGACAAGCGCGATAGGACTCGCTCACTCAGGGTTCCGTACATATCGTCACGCAATATGTATTTATATGTAATTTGTATTGTCAACGGTAATTGTGTTTCCTTTCAATCGGTTCGTAACCCTTGACGTAAGCCTGACTCACGATTGACCGGTTTCGTTATTTCTTGTTTTACTGTAGAACTTTCTTTGTAATTACATCAAGTTTGACGCTATTTAACCATATAGCAACAATAAAGTGACGTCGAGAAAAACAGTTCTTATATAGGGACCCCGCCATAACTTTTCACTTTCCGTTATTTATTTGTTAAAGCATTCTCAACAATAACACATACTGTATGAAAATTACAACTTTCTATATATTATGGTTAAAAAAAATATGCAGCCTTTTATAGGTAATAATTTTTAATATTTTTGATTTTATGAAACTTTTATAGAGTACTACAGTTTATGGTTTCTTTGTAACATTATCAGTAGGACTAGACAGGTGTTATTCTGTTGTCGTCAACGCTCGTAGAATAGAAAACTAAATGTATAGCTCTTGACGTTAGTTGACGTCCGACATTCCGTCAGCTGACGTCAATCCCGTACATTTAGCTTTCTATTCTACGAGCGTTCGGGACAATAGAAAACCACTCGTCTAGCCCCGCCGGTTCAACTGGCAACCGTCCCATAAATGCCAATCATCAGCCGCAAACATGAAACTTTCTGTTGTTACCTGATAATAACTAGGTATCATCAAAACCTCGTTATTGTTGTTGCCAAAGCTACGACAATCATCACCGAGCTGCCATTGAGTATCGAGCCATCGTCAAACACTCAAGATGGTCGATGTAAGGTTAACCCTATTTAAACTACATATTTAAACTGAAGCCTAAATCAGAAAACCCTAATATTATATCAATCCAGCAGTATGAGGTTACGAGTAAAAAATTGGTTCTTTTAAAAAAGGGGGTAAAATATATTTGTGTATTTAAAACCGCCAATCTCTGAAGTTATATGTTTTTGCTTCCAGCGTGGATAGTCAAATCTAATTCATTAGTGTAAAAATGTACAGATATTGTTCTCTCTCGAAATTGAAAAGATTTTGTACAATAGAAAAACTGTAGACTTGCATGCGCAATGACATTGGTTTAAAATTCAAGTCATAAACACATTGCTTCATATTTTGCGACACATATTAAGCATGATTTCAATTAAATAAGGATATGAAAATACATAATTTGAAACATTCCAACTATGAGGACAATACAGACGTTTTATTTTGTTTCAATATTTTAAAAGGCACACAGATATTTCTATGTTTTCACCTAAACACACACGCACATAAATACGTATTCACACGCACCGCCCATACGACGAACGATTAAAATTATGACAACAACTCGCATGCGGGCACTACACGTAACCGTGCACATGCGCACACGGAGACATTTAAAATTACGACCCTCACCTCAGACTTGGAAGTAGTTAAGCAAAAATTTTCTCCGGTGGAGCTCAATAAAAATTAACTGCACGCTTTAACTGCAGAAGTCTGCAGTCGCACTTGTATGTACTGCTGCTCCGACCATGATGGTTCGCGTATTGCCTGTGGACGACGCCTCGCTCCGGCCCTCGGTCGCGCGCGCGCTGACGCATCGTCAGCGACAAGCGTCATGCGTTCGATGGCGTCACCTTCCTCGCTTCTGATTGGTCCACGGATCTCGTACCGGTCGCAGTCCTTCAGCTTCTCTTTCGTACGAATGTTTTTAACAATGAAAAGCGCGGTCTACTAGCGGCCGCGTTCAAAACGCGAGATAGTATAACTTATTTTTGCATAGGTATTAGTTTTTGCATAGGTATTATAATGTGACTAGGGAGAGACACGGTAGGTACGTACGCCTTTGGCGATCCCAACCCGAACAACTGCAAAACGGAATGTTTCTGCATGAAATTATTAGATATGAATTACGTACATACTCCATACTGTCGTTATTGCAAATGTAAACCTATGCATTTATATAAAGAAATCGGTGAACATACATAAAAAATAAATATACAGTTGAACATTGAACCTCCTTCTTTTTTTGAAGTAGGTTAAAAACGTGTTTCCCGGTAAATGTAAGAAATATTTATGATTTTTTTTCTTCTAATAAGCTAATTAGCTCTATTAAGAAAACGCTTCCTATCGAATGTCCCCTTTGAGAGTGCTGATGATGAATCTTTTTGTATTGTTCTTACTGACAAATATCATTTAAAAAAAAATGTATTATATAAAATACTACAGCAGAAATTTATAATATTTCAAAATAGAAATAAAAGATTTAAATACAACTTACTATATAAAAATATATGTTTTTAAGAAACCTCTATAATACTAATATTAGTCTACATAAAACGGATGCCAGCATAAATTACCATATTTCATTTTATATTATAAAACATAAAGAAATCTCTATATATCAGTTTTTATACAGGTTATACTTTTGTAGGTCATGCAGGCTGTAAGGATAACCTCAACCGAAAATTCTTTATTCACACGTACAAAATCATTTTAAAAGCTACGAAACGGAGCACGCTTTTTCATGCCTTTGTTTCTAGGCTTTCAGCGGAGTCGGGAACAGCCTAGTCCAAGATTAGACCTGGCCGTCTGTGTGTATCGTTCGATATTAAATTTTCAAAGGCAAGTCCTTGAGCTGCCCTAGCGTGTGTGCATACGGCGCGTTGGGGCGCGTGCACGGCGACACCTCGCGGATTTAAAATGGAAAAAATCACCAGCGCTTCTCGGTCCACGTGATAATTCTAATTTGTACCACCGAGTGATTCCTGAGAAAATTTATAAATGTTTCGTTAAGATTCTCTGAGTATGATAACACGTTTATCAGTTCACTGTTGGTAATAACACGAAGATAAGCGATGGTGGCTTTGATATCTGAGTAATTTCGTTTACATTCAATCGATTAAGATATTCCTATTGACAAATGGATTGTTTTCTTGTAACAAAAAAAAAAAAAACAACTCATGTTAGATACTAGAGTTTTTATTTATTATCGAGATGTTTAGTTTATTATAATAATATCATTTACTGGAGATAATCAATCATTATATACTTTATATTTATCATTGAAATATTTTATCAATTTAATAGACATATAATATGTATTCAAATATCAGACCTGAAGCATGGATATACAAAATGTAACACTGTTGTCCTCTAAGTTTTAATGGCACTCATTAATTAAACCTACGTAACAGCTTCAAAATCGTCCTCAATTTTAATTAGCAAACAGATAATTAAACAAATAAAACTGACATTGTGAGCACGACTTTAGCGCGCTAATAATAATACGAACATACCTCGGCGCGCCGTACTGCGAACGAGTGCCGTGCTACGATGATGTCGATGAAAATCATCGTAAATATTTATCGATACATTAAATGCACCATAAAATAAAAAAAGGATGATTTTTATCGTATCCTTTCACGGTTGTGTAATAATATTGCATTACATTTATGGGTACAGTAATATTATATTATATTGAAAACAATAATACATTGTTTGGCGTTTACAATACACATTCTGTAGATTACAAACTTTGGTAACAGTTTAAAATATTATAAATACAGCTGATTCAACGTAAGGTAATGTAACTTATATTCCAACTCAAAAAATATAATATAAGATCGCCATTTATTTATAACGTAAAAATTATGAAAATAAAGCTAATTAAATATTCACAATAAAGTAAATAAATGACAGGATATTCATAGACATATACTATGGGCATATTTATAGCCGATTACGAGTTCTAAACCGTGGAAACAAACCTAGGGAATATAAGTAAAAAGTAAAACAAAAACAATATTTTTTCATATGTTCCACATTTTTTGTTATTCACCTTTACTTTTTTATTCCAAAAAAATTAGGATTAACAATTAAAGCTGTGTATAACGGTTTGATATAAAATTATATAAAGAATAAGGTTAAAATGAGCATAAAATGAAAGAATCTTAGAAAATTTTAAAGATAAAATAAAATATTTGAATAACGAAAGAACAAAATTTACCTATATTCCCAAAAAAAAAAGGAAAATACATAGATTGGTCTACTAAACCATTTAGACGCATCGATATCGAGCAATGCACACCCCTCATCCTTGTATCCATTTAGTTTGACAAGCATTCGGTTTCATATATCCGCTAACGCGACGCGTGTGTGTTCGTGTCTACGGCCACGAGAATGCTTGTGTTGTGCGTTAGGGCTGTCCCAGATACGATTTCACGTAACACCAAAAGCGAGAATAACTTGTAAAAAAACTGGTAAACATTCCATATCGCTATGACCAACTTAGTGTTTGGTATTTATTTAGTCAGTAAATAAATTGCTATTTTGCTACTTATTCAGTAAATAAATGTATAGTATATATTTACTTAGTTATAAATACATTGAATTATAGTTCCAGTTAATATTTAATATGCATATTTTTTTAACTTCTTGGCGATCGGTTCGTATTAATGTCGTCTTATTAATATTAATTTAGACAGGAATTAAAACTGTAACATCTTTTGACGTGATAACGTCTTATAAATCGATGAACGCCGGCTGCACGCACGAAAAAGCATGACTCATTGTCGCGTTCCGCCTGAGCCGAGCGCGCGAGCGAGAGCGCGGAACGAGCGATAGAGAGGCACGATCGTCCAAAGCGTTTGGCTTGTGACGCATCTATCTCTCTTCCACTCCATCAACCGATAGAGTGGAAGAGAGATACATCTCTCATGATGATACAATTATCATTACTAGATGATACGAAATAATGATAATTCCGTGATAATAATCCAATTCAATTCATGAAAGTATGCAATTTTTCATCAATGTTTTCTTATGACGTTATCACGTAAAATTATCGTCTGTAAACTGACTTTACACAGCCAATTCTTTTTTGAATTAAATTATTTTGATCATACATCAAAAAAAGAGTGAATTTGTTTTTTTAGATATATATAATGAAAAAAGGATACGAGTGAATCACATCAAAGGGGTATTTGATAGGCCATCAATCAGGTGAAAACCAATCAAGTATTACCAGTGGCGTTTATAGTAATTTGAGCCAAGGTAGGCAGTAAACAGCTCAATTTCATGTACGGGTCAACTATTGCTTGCTACCTTATAACATTGTAATAAAAACTTACCCAATACTGACGTTCTACCGCAAGTTGTGATTGAGTCTTCTTTGAGCACGTTAGATATCCATATTGAACAATGAAATCAACTATTGGATAACCAAAATGGCCACTTAAAGGTCGTAATTATCACTTTGCTTTCAATTTCGGGTAGTAAAACTAAATATAATACACAATAACAATATGGAAACTGTAACCACAAACGTTTTTCTTTAAGACAGTCCTTATAATGTATTATTTTACTTTAAACTCACCCGCCTTTCAAACACATTTCAAAATTTTGTCGTAAAAAGTGGCGAAACGTTTTAAATCGGTTGACAGCTCTTTTTCAATAACGTAATCGACGGGTTGGTAAGCCGTTGTCGCGCCTGCGCATTGCGTAAGTAGGTGTGTAGGCGCCTTAAACATGAAAATGATAGAAGAGGTGTTATTTGCAGCAACAGTGACACCCGACTTGGTCAGTTGCAAAAATGTGGGGATAAATTGCTTGTAAATTGCTTTCATACAAATGCTCTATTATTTAAATACATATATCGATTATGAAATGAAGACGATTTGTAGATGAATTTTAAGTCGTTTCTCAAACGACTTAACTTATTTACATTTACAAAATCATCAAGCAGACAACTAGGAGAAACTGTACTGAATCTAATGAAAGTTTCATTCAATAGTAATGGAAAAATCCTTAAATCTTTTTAAATTTCTGTAGCTGTCTCGGAACTCGCTGATAACATTATCTATTATTTCAATAAATATACGCTTGCAGTGAAGCTTTGATGTCGTCTACATTACGTTTTGTTTTGGGCTGACCACAAGTGACCACGGTATTATTATAAATGTCCAAAAATGTTGATCTCGAAACTTTCTAAGAATATTTCAGGCTATTTGATCTTCTGCAAGCAGTAAGCTATACCAGAAGCTATACCTCTGCCTGCGAAAATATTATCAAAAAAATTGAACATAAAGCTACAACCAAATTCTTTTCAACCGTGCAAAGAACGACCTCGCTTGAGTCAATGTATTGCTGTCCCATACGTCGACGTTCTTACTTATTTCTTCCAAAAAAACCAATCAAACATTAAAATTCCTTTAGAAATCATAATTACGATACGTGGATTGTAACCAACGTGTTTCGACGAAACACGGAGTTTGCTATAATGATCTAATCTTTTCGGATTACTTTATGAGTCTATATGCGTTTAATATCTAATACTGAAAAATCGTTTAGTTTCGCTGATACGTTGACACGATTTAGAAAGAATCGAATTTAAAAAGAGCAGGACACCAAACAAAAAGGAGTAATGTCAACATTCTTTAATTCAACTTGAACACCGTTTTGCTGCTCGGAAGACGACACTGCTGCGCCATCATATGTTTTAGCTACTATTTTGGACAAACAATTATATTCTTCGAAGACGTTCAAGACATTCAGTGAAATACCTGCGCGATCCAGAGTGACACCCACATATTCTTTACTACTTTTTTAAGTAATTTAGAATTCTACTAGATTAACCCGTAAAAGCCTGAGTGTAAGTTTGTAAATGACTTTTTACAATGACAAATAACAAACCTACTATTTCTAAACACTTTCCTTGATTTAATTAAGAGAGTTCCATGATATCATCGAAAAGGTAATTCTTGTTTACCGCAAAAACGTACTAAATCTATTACACGCTGAAAAATGAAAAGATTTGTGTCTACTTTTGAATTGTTTTTTGAATGTCTAATTTCTATTGGCTGTTTAAAATAATTTCGATGCAAGTTTTATATGTAATTTTTTGCATGATTCTAAATGTTTTTCTGACTGGTTTTGTTTTTACCCTATTTTTCTAGTTATACAATTCAACGTTGCCGTGATTATTTCAAATCGGTTTCGTAGTTATAATACACATCGAATAAAACGTAAAGTTTTATAACAAAACTGATCAAATACGTCTGCTCTACTGTTTAATTTTAATAAGCAAACATTTTCGTTACAAATTCAACAACTGTTGCTGAACATTTTCGCTAATTGCAAATAACAATGAGACAGTTGATATGAAATTAATGAAATTCTGATTGCTGCACGAAAACGATGAATGATTATTGCATGATGTTTACGTTAATGACGTACATTATACGTATTAATTGTAAAACGATATTTAAAAACACAAAAGCGTTCACATTACAAAACGATTTAATTTTATCGGTTATTCTAAATAGGCAGCGCCTAAAATTGCGTCTGTGTGCTGTCTGTTATATCTTTTACATGTGGACTACACTTAGAGACAAGTGAACATAGCCAACGGGCTTAGCATGACGCTCCAGACAAGAGTTCCTCTGTAGGGCTATCCTTGTCGCACCAATGTGATGAGCGAAAGGGATAGTCCTTTAGAGAGACTGTTGTCTAGGGCGTCATGGTAGGCCATGGTTGCTTACCGGTTGTAGAGGCGCCACTGTTTATGGTTAATCCTACAGATATTCAAGCATGCCCATACGGGGCGTTATTAAGTAATGTGTTCGTGAGTTGTATTTTCGTTTTACGTAAAATTAATCTTTATGTAATAACTTGGATATATGTGCATACGGTTTACGATTGGATATACGGTTTTGAGTTAACCGATGTGTGTCAGGGCAGATTGTGTGTTTTTATCTTTGCTGAGTGAACGCGCCTGTATATCACTCACGACTATGTTCTGTGTATGCCGTTCGTACAATTTTGCGACTGTGGTCTTAAATTCGCTTTTAACAAAAAGCCACTTTTACAGATTGTTCCAAAGTCACAGACCATCTTAAAAATGAAGTCTTATTAAGGTTAATTAGAAAAAAGGATGTGGTAGAAACTGACTTATTACAATACTTGATAAAATTTATTACCGCAGTCTTGGTTGAGTTTCTGTTATATTATTATTTTTATATCGATAATAATGATGGCGTGAACAACATGTATATATAAACTGTACAAAATGCCATGGTTCTGACTAATAATTGTAAACTTGATTGCGAAAAGATGCAAAATCAATACACTTTTTATAGCTATTTACTTTAGGTTTTTCGTTCAAAATGTATGTGTTTATTCATTAATAAACCAATCAAAACTGGTCTTATTAATATGTTTTATTCTAATATATATTGCGAACCCTAAATTTAAATTATATTAAGATTCTTTTCCACTTCATCCTTTTAAACTCACTTTTAATAAAAAGTCATTTTCAACTTGAATTATGACTTTAGAAAACTAATCGTGTAAAAAATACTTTTTTGTAGAAAGAAGTTTAACAGAAAGTCGTGCAAGAAGTTTATAATAATATGAATTTAGATGCGATTATGTATAAATTTTTTTACCATCGACTAGAAAATGTTTACGCCATTTCATACCCGAATTACTCAAATAGGATTCCGCTAATAATTCACTGAATCATTAAGGGATGGAGCTTGCGGTGGTGGCACTCCATAACAGAAAATCGGCGCTGATCCAAATTATTTATAACTGTTTCAGAGAAAGAGTCCGTGGTGTAAATATAGACCCGAGGGTGACGGAGGAGAAGCGAGAGGCTGTGATCTCGGTTCTGGGAAAGAAGAAACACTAGGGGAAACAGGTTTGTCTAGATCTCTGAATGAGGCGACACCTTGCGACTAAATCATGGAAAACGGTGACGTGGCATGGATTTCAACCGCCTTGGGCGTAGGTCAAACGCATCACCTCTTTATTTAAATATTTAAATCAAAATGGTTTTAAAATTTGCCGAAATGATAAAGGCCTATTTTATAAATTTTGAAGTAAATATTTCGAATAGTGATTAAATAAAAGAGACTATCGATTTATAACTTAAGTACATGTCGGTTTTTGATAAAGTTCAATAATTTGAAATGCTGAACATTTTTTAAAATGATTCGAAAACAATAATAAAAGGCATTCAAATTCTAAACACAATATTTAAGTGTATTCAAGAGACAGAGATTTAGGGAATATGATTCTTTCTTGTAGTGTTCTAAGATTTATATTTCGCTTTAATGCTAAAATATATAACTGTCTTGTGATTTCTAATAAATAGTCAATTTAAAATCTTAATATAATGGATATCATCAGCCAACAAGTGTTCAGAAAATATGTAGGAATGATCAAGCAGCATTTTATAGGAAAAGGTAGATTAAATTGAATTCAACAACTCCCAATATGCGAATTCATTGATAGCCACAATTAATTGCGTAGTCGCTCTGATTAATGCAACACAGCTCCATCGCATGGAGATCTGATAAATAATCACTATTGCACAAAAAAAAATTAATGTAACTGACTTAGTGCTTGTTCACATTAACTCGCTTGCGCGGGGACGGCGATGGGCGCGGCGGTCTGGCCGAGCTCGTTGTTCACATTGCCCGCCAGGCGTATGCGCGAGTGTGATCTGTTGTCAGAGGTTGTAAACATGGACGATGGCCTTTTATTTTTAATCGAAAATTCTCAGGTAAGAAGGGAAATGACAAAAATTAGAATTGGTGTGCAAGAAATGAATAAAGAAAGAGAACGGTGTGGTAAATAGCGCTGATAAACTCTTCTGTATTGAAGCACACGATGAAAACTCCTATCGTTTGTAGTGACAAGTTCAAGCTGGTTGATCTTAGCCGAAGCCGCGAGTCAAACGCGCGCTCAGCCACTAAGTTCGACGTGAACACACACAAAAAACATATACGTTTTATAATATTGCGTGAGCGCCGCATGCGTCAGCCGCCAGCTCGCCCGCTACTCTCTACCTTACCAGCGTTTATACGTGAACACTTGCGTATTATAGAATGTGTTTGATATTTCGTGACCGCGTCCGTCCCCGCGTCCGTGACTTAACGTGAACAAGCACTTATATTTTATTTATTGATCGGGGTATATTTGCCCATATATTTTTGCGTGAATTCTTATATAATGTGATGGAGTCTCGGCAGTCTTCTGGAGTTATGAGTGTCCATGGGCGGCAGTGACCATCCACTCTCCGATGGCTCGTCTGCGCGTTTGTCCCTCAACTATTGTATTGATTAAGATCACAGATATTCAATTATATAGTACTCCTACGTAATACTATTAATATCAAAACTACTATTCTTACCATGACTTAAA
>BGZK01000891.1:0-256076 GCA_005406025.1 Eumeta japonica
CCAAACGCGCGATAAGAAATTTATTTCCAAAAAATGTAGTTGTGAAAGATTCTATGCTGGCTGCGTCAAGATACTTTGCTACTCGGAGGACAAGACTATAGTTTTCATTGAAGAACTGTCAAGTAAGGCTTTAAATACATTTATTGATAGCTACCCGCTAATTTATACCCGCCTAAATTAACATTATTTATATTAACTAAACTAAACAATTATACTTTCGCTACTAATCACAGTTCAGATTTGAATGAAAAATAGTGATCTCAAAGTAAAATAGAAGCAATTTTGCTTGGGGATAGTATAGCTTTCTATAAGTTAAAAAATAATTAGAATTATCTTAGGAGTAGGATACATGGATGAAGGCAGAGGTAAATGTTAGCAACCTAATTTACTCAAGAATAGTAAAAATGTATATTAGTTAAAGTGTTTTAGAATTGGTTCAGAGTTCGATTTAGTAGTAAAAATACACGGATGGAACCTGGGAAATATGTTGGTTTAATTTTTTTTTTCATAAATCTTCGCGGGTGTGTATACAACATATCACCAAAATTTTACTATAATCAGATTAACAGTTTAGCAACGCATAGGCGACAAACTCGTAAAGATTTATTTTTATATACAATTACGAAATAATCGGGGTTTGGGGTATTCGAACAATGAGAAGAGTACGCAATCAGGCAATGCCTCGTAGGTGCAGATGACCAGACCTCCCTCTCCCCTAATACGTATTCCTTGTTACTTGGATTTAAGATCCTTAGTAGGCACCTACCAGTTGACTTACTACAGTTCGTGCTGGTATCCACACTTTACTATTCTCCATTTGGTCAACACCACATAGCGACTTGAACTTTCCACGACTGTTTTTGGTGAAAATATTGATACCAAAGTTTCTAATTTAGTCAGTGAAGTTGTCTTCTTCGCATTATACACTTGTTCTAAAATTTCACTTTTCATAGGACTCTTCATATCCTCACTTTTAAAGATATTATGTACCATATCGCCTTAACAGTTGTGTTTTTTCATGAAATTGGATTTCATTATGCAGACGTCTACAATGTCTGCGAAGATGGCGACATGCTGGTATTTTTTGTCTGCTAAACTGATAAAAACTCTCTGCTTACCTCAGATGAAGATATGCTAACGGTTACTGTTAAAAGTTGAAGTTCCAGACGTGGCTCCAGCTGAACTTCATTAAGATGTTTTGCAAACCACGGGTTCACAATGGTAATAGAAATGCTCCTGTCAATCATGAATTAGCTTCGTCTAATTCCTCTTTTGATTACCGAATCATCCCATTTGCAAGTTTCTGAGATTACTATTGGAATTTTACGGCCATCAGCGATCACTCATCCCACAGTACTGGTATTTATTCGTTTTCCTGCTGCTCCTAAGGGGTTGCATTCTATGCAGAAAAGCTGTCCGAATCGCCGTCTTTTCTTCTTCGTTCACGTGTTGGACAGTCATCTCTAAGATGGCCCGATTACCCGCATTGATAGCACCGAGGGCGAAAGATTATTTTGTTCTTATGCTCTTGGTGTTGTAATGTACCGGATTCTCTGTAGAAGATATTAGTGTTGAACTGTTGACTTCGACAGCATGATCCACGACATTCTTAAAAGTTGTAGAGTACTGCAGATGAACTGCTCATGGACCTCCATATTTCGAATTCCATCGATGAAGTCCAATATAAGCATGTTGTTCACAACTTCCGGTGTCACCGACCGATATGCCATGGGTGCTAGTTGTCGATAGCCCACCGCTGCAAAGATTTATTGTAGCACTATCCCTATTTTTCAGCTAAGCATAGTAAGCATAGGTGACCAGGTGACCATCGCCATACCGAGTTTCTAGTACTTAATAATTTTATTTTTTTATTAATTATTTTATTTTATTACAAGCCTTATTTTCTACTCTTATAACTTTTTAAGAGTATAGCTAAGAGATTGACTTTTTATGGATTCTGTATTCAACAAAGAACCCTTATAGTTTGGCCATTTCCTCCGTCTGTCTTTCCTCAGATTACCTCAGAAACTCTTATTGTTAAAAAGTTGTAATTTGCATTATGTATATTAATTAATAATATCGACAAAAAGTAGTAAAATAAAATAAGTTTTTTTTACTATTACACTTCTTTCAGTACTACACGTAAAGTAGGGATGAATTTGTTTCTCGTTTACTCCATGGTGTGGTATGTTTTTTCCCCCAAGGAAAATCGAATTTTATACTTACCTTAGCATCCGTTATATGGGCCGATTTGGTATATGACTACTTTCATAACTTAACTGAAAAACAAAAAAAAACAACAACATTTTTATAATCTATATTTAAAAAAAATAAAATTGTCTTCAAAAACCTATTAAAATAATATTTTTAAGGGTTTGGGGCAAAATAAGCAGTTGTGAAGTTTAATATTTTTTAATGGGATAATGATAGATTTTGATTTTAGTACTGATTGACTAAAAGGTCACATGTGGTTTGTATTTGTGTATGGAACATCAAAGAATATACCTCTCTTTTATCATCGGAGTTTATGATTCGAATATATTTGCAGTTAGCAAAATACCATTTCATCATACGCAACGGAGTGCCAGCCCTTTCCATGTATTCCATACTGTCATTACTATAACAGTAAAGCTTCAATTAATAACGAAAAACTTTAAATGCTAACTAGATTAAGATTTCGAATGATTGACGCGACAATATTTTGAAAATACGATTTTTTCATGAGAAACCTTGTCCATGAGTTTCATTAAATAAAACAAAGTGTACCGATTTCCTGAAGCTTGAGTACAATCCTTTATTGGTCGTAGTCCGTAGGCTATCAATCTTCTGCCAAATAAAAGAAGAGTGCCATAACTCATTGAAGGCCGATATTAATGATCGCATTCGTTCTCCTCATATAAGTATATGTGTGGTACACTTCCGCCTTCAGTAAAGCTTATTTACTTTCGCAGTTTATTATCTTTTTGACACTACTTCGTTTTATACAAGAAATTAGTTAACCGGGCAAGAGTGAGTAGAGAAAATATACATATAGAATCAGTCTAAACAGGAAACGGAAATAATATTTATACGTTAGACGAAGTTATAAACAAGATAAACATAATATATCGATTGAGAGAAAGTCCAAAGGTGTCCACGAAGTCGGAAAAAGGCAATGCAAATGCGAATTGACGAGGGTCCAAATCGAAAATGGACAAACTGCGAGGTGGGCGGCGCGGCACTGGCAGTAGTGTCAGCTGCGAATTGAAAGCCTATAGTAAATCAATTGCAAAATTAATATCGAAGAGAGTCCATATAAAAAATGCACAAAGGCCGCGTTTGCTGACAGTCAAAGCGAGTCTTACCTTAATAAATTTTATTATTATATTTTAGATTATCATCATAACATCTTTCAAAGTAACGATGATTGGATACACCGTAAGCGTTATTTATTATATGTGCAATAAATTTTAAATGTATTTCATTCTATGGACGAAATTAACACATTTTAAAGGCTACATATCTCAACATTAGTGTAATCGAAGCTTGAAATACAAAACATTTCGGCACAACAACATGGAATACAAAAAACATGTAGGCACAATCAATAAGGTTGAGATTTTATTATTAAATCCATAATAAAAAAATGTCAGCTCTTAATAAAATATGTTTAAAAAAATACTATAGTATGATTCGTAGATTAAGTTTAATTGCTTTTTGAATTTTTTTTTCCAGTCCATTTGTTATTACATTTCTTTAAAGTGTTATAATCGTTAAGAGGTTTTTAGAAAATTTGGTTTATAATTAAATGATATTGTATTGAAAATTCAATTAAATCAAGTTTTTACGATAATGAGAATCACGATTATAAACAAACATACAAAAAAAAACCTCATCGATATGCTCTTCGTATTACATGGTATAATTTAACCGTGGTTTATTATTGTACTTGTATGAATTTTAAGCATGAATTGTATTATATAATCTTCCAATCATCAGAAAAACGTTCACAGTTTTTTAACAAAGTCACATAAATTATCATTTTTTTTCTATCCAAAATTGTTATGCAAGAAAGGTACAACGAAGAAACGATGAGAATTATCCGATTTCAGTCAAGCGCTTAGTTAAAATGCAAGAGATAAGGCAAACGCCAAACAGGAGCGACAATGAAGCAAAAACTTGCATCTCTTACTGTCCTAGGTCCCGATTAATTTAGTGCAGGCCCGTGATCGTGGCCGATTAGTCACCACGGCGACACGACGACGGCAGCATACAATTTATCAGGCAAAAGTAAATAGCCGAATCCGACGCTGATAAGTTTCATCGGATCCTGTAGGTATGCGTTAGCACGGCGCATGTCGTTAGTAGCGTCTAGCGTCCACAAATTTTCAGAACTTACTATTATTTTTTATAGTTGTCCAATTTCACTACAAAGAAGTTTCATATTTCTCATATGAGAAATTATTGTCATTTAACCATGTTTTTCAGTTATGCTTTTCACAATAACATCTTGCGTGAAATAACTTTTTCGTAATTACATTATAGCACTACAATTAATTCATCATTGCATGCAATACACTCAAGTGCTTTTTTCATATATAATTAATAAATAAAATAAAATAAAAATAAAATAGCCCTTTATTTCTTGCATAAACTTAAAAGAAAATAGCAAAGTATCTTAGTAAATAATATGTAAGTATAATTAAAATAAAATAGCCTTTTATTTCCTTCTAATTGGTTTTACATTTTTCTTTTTAGTTTACAAATTTTATGACCAAAGTTTACATGTTTGTATATTTTTGTTTCAGCTAATATTTAACATCAGCAGAATAGCTACTAATCTAGTTTATTTCTTTAATTTATTTACCTATACCTTGTTATTAACTTAATATAATTTGCAGGAACCCCATTATTGGGTAAAGGCCTCCTCAAACCTGCCCAATTGTCTCTGTCTTGTGTAATCTGCTTCCAGTTTGTGCCGGCTGACTTTATGATCTCATCGTCCCAGTGTGTCAGTGCGTCCTCCAAAGATGCCCATTTGTCTCGATTTTGTGCTATTTGGATCCAATTTGAACCAACATGTTGCATATGCGTTTGATTTATTGTTCGGAGCGTTTACTAAGGAACAGCCAGGATTGGAAGATGTTCATGTTCCTCATTTGGAATAGGATTCTGGAGGACTTTATGCTGGCTTGGTTTTGCATTGGGGTATTTTTTGAGTAAGAAAGCTCAATATTCCTGGTTTTATAACTCCCTCTGCTATAGTGTTCGATCTTTTCACCAATGCACTGAGTTGTTTTGTTTTGTTCTTTTTGTTTGTTTGTGTTTTTATCTCATCGTTTGATGCAATGGCAATTTCAGGTGAAGTGGGTTGCTTTCGTTTAGGGTTGTTTTTAGATATTATCGATTTGTCATATTTAATTACGGCTGTTTCCTTTTCCTTTTCTATCTTTGGTTGTTCTTGCAGTTCTTTCCTCTTCTCCAGTATACATTTTGGACAATCTTCTTTTATATAACATTCTGAATTTTTAGTGCTTCACTTTTCGTTCTCAGAATTTTGATTTTTATGCCCAAAGTAGCAAAAGTTCCTACTACCGGCCTTGGTTTTCCTTCTTTTTTCCAATTCTTTTAACTTCTTGAATGTCGCTGAATGTTAACTTCTAAGAGTACATTTTATCTATCCAATTAATTATGTTCTTTTTTAGGCTCTCGTACGATGATTCAGTCTCATCGATACCGAAAAATACTAAATTTCTTTTCCTATCCTGTTTTTCTAAAAGATATATTTTCTTTTCTTGATTTTCTACAATTTCTTTCACTTTTTTTCGGTTTTTCTTCCAGAATTAATAACTTTGTTCTAACATTTGATTTATATTTTGTGTGACTTATTCAGTTACCTTTTTTCTAGTTTCCCGGATTTCCAGTTTCTGTTCATCCAGTTAATTTTTTTATGTATTTAAGCGCATTCAGTATCTCTTCCATAATTTTGTGTGGTTTGAGTCTAATGTTTTAGTACAGCTGGTGCCCTCTAGTGGTACTCCTTTGAATTAATTGGACAGCCTTTTGTTGTGGTATTGAGCTATAACTTGCCGTGTCTATAATCGATGGCGTGTATATAGTGCCATCTAATGGTGAGAATGGGTAATAATTTGTGTATTGAAGTATAATCAATACTCTTCACTTAGATATCTATTCTTGTTATAGTTAGTCCTTGATTTACTAAATGACGCCGCTTTTGTTCCCTTCGTCTATGTGAATAATAATTTGCAAAATCATCGTTTTTTAGGTTATGATTATTTGAATTTCTTATCTTTCACACTAGATTTGATTGTTTTCACTGTTACACTCTTGATATTAGTCCTGCTTCAGTTGATATTTCGTTTAAGGCGTGAGAAAGTCCTCAGGTTGTGAAAAAATTACCGTGTATTTACACTTTTATTTTTCTTCACTTCTGCGCAATTTAAACTTATTTTCCAGTTCTTTATTATTAATTTACAAATCACTAACTATCTAAGCATGTTTTATTTTTATTGGTCTAAAGTCACTTTTTATATTTCTATTTATTATTTTTTTCTACGGAGCCGATGTTTACTGTGGCACAGTCTACCCACTTCCTTAACTTAAATGAATATAATAATATTATTGCTTCTTTTCGTCATTTAAATCTCCCTACACGATATCAAAATAAAATTGTATTTGCTGAAACGTATGCGTAAGGTCGGATATCACGCAGTCGTTCAAAGGTGTTTCATTAGTTTTTCAACATCGCAGCGCCATTTGATCCTATAGTCTAAGATCCGGCATTAGAAAAATATACCCTCATCTGTTAATTGAATCAAATAATGTTTTGAAGGCAGATAACAATATTATAAATTTATGGAAAATATTGTCTGCCACCGTAGTTCTGCTACTATTAACATTATTACTTATTTTTTTTTATGTAGGCTGTAAATAATTTCACGGTAACTGCCAATTATAGAGATATTTAGAATTTTGTAAACTTGACACAAATGTCAATATTTTTTAATTAACAGATGAGAGAAATAAGATTGGCTTATCTACCTGTTTTCACCTGGCTACACGTAGCTGTAGCAGTCACAAAGGTCGCTGCCTATTGTAACAAGGTGAAAAAACATCATATTAGAAAGTTTTGTACTTGCGATGGGCAATTAACATAAGAAGAAAAAAATTTTTATTAATTTATCATTTAATTTTAATAACAGCAGGATTACGGTGACAGACATTGTTTTCATAAGCTTATAATATTGTTATCTACCCTTAAACCAGTACTTGGTTCAATTAACAGATGAGGGTACATTTTTCTAATGATGGAACTTAAACCACTACGTATGTTGACATATATATACTATATGTGCATAATCACGTGACGTACGTATATGTACGTCGAATGACTAGAGAGGCTCCTTAATCCCTTCACGTTGATTACTCTGCCATAAGAGGTGGACGTTTGACTGAGAAATACTTCAGAAACTATTGCTATTTCAGACTCGCTACGAGTCCTGTCGGCTACCAATGAACATGTGACAATTTAAATTACTAAAAGCTTGGAAGAGGAATTACAACAGAATTAATGGGGTTCTTTTTGCTATAATTTTCTTCTCTTTTTATATACTTATGTTAATCAAAGGAATGTGAAATTGACAACGAGCTTTAGGTCAGCTCATCGATAATGCTAATATAGAATAATGTTGGTATCACATTGACTTAGCTTTGATGTTTTATTCCGATTACGCTTGGTAAAATAGAATGATGTTATAATAATATTAATTGTGCTATGCCTTTTAGGGTTCCGTAGTCAACAAAAAACCCTAGTTTCGCCATATCCGCACGTCCGTCTATTTATCTGTTCGCGGTTTAGCTCAGATACTTTTTGTACTAGAATTCTGTAATTTGGCACCGTGATACATATTTTTCATATTGGAGAAGTAATAAAATAAAGTTTTGAATTAAAGTTAAGTACCCGTAAAGTGGAGTTCAACTTTATTCTCGTTTATGCCATAGTGTGGGATGTTGTTGGATAGCTCATTAAAAAAATGCGGATCTATGAAAACAATTTTTTTTTATGTAGAGATCCATTGGGGAAATATAAAGTTTTTGAAGTGTTAATTTTAAAAGAGCCAAGTATTCCCCGAGAAAATTCACGATAATAAATAATATATTTAACGAAGTTAAAAGAAAAATTGTCACAGATAAGTAGACTTTACAAGTCAACTAGTAATACTCAATTAATTTTTAAAATGTTCTTGGAGAAGTAAAGAAGCAAAATTTGGTTTAAATTCCATTGAAAATAAATTAGACGACGTAGTTGATCTGTGCAAAACCCGTAGTGAATATAAGTTTATGAGCTATGTAAAATTATAAAGACATAAAATCCTAACATTTCTAACACGCACCCTATATGGGTCCATTTTTAGACATTATCAGCTGCCTTCTAAGTCCACATATTGTGACGGACAACTACGGTACCCTACACTGCGCATAGACCGATACGCACTTGGTCAGTTTTTTAAGTTTGAATATTGTCAAAATTTAGTTTTCATTAAAATTTAGGGTAATTATTGCGTTCATGTCACTTTGTACTATATTTGACGAATGTACCTCATTTTGAATTTTTTATGATTTTGAGTCGTTGGAGTTTTGTTTTATGTAAAGTCAATATGACATGAAATTGGAAAACGATCTTACATAACATTACGATTACCATTTAAAAGTGATATCATACGCTCGAGTTTAAAATTGTCCGTAAATATCATAATGACTAACTGCTTGGAAATTGAGAATAAATATTCAATATTTATGTTTCACAATGAAATCTTATGTAGATTTCCAAAATAAAAGTTAAATGTTAGTAACCGTCGATAAATATGGAAACTAGTTATGCTTTTTTGTTTTACACTTCCGCTTAAGAAAATTTGAAATTTCCATAGAACTAGGGAAGTTATTGTTTTCACCCCGACTTTCGCCAAATGAAATTTCATCAGATGTCGACATTTTGAGGGCTTAAGAAATTTTGCTACGCATTTTTAGAAAGATGTCGATTATGTTTATGTCTGTGAATATTTAATACTCGAAAAATAATAACTAATTGAAATTAATACCTGATATAATTAAGAAAAAGGATGCTGATAATGTTGCACTCGAAAATTGTGTTCAAGTTTTTTATATGCTTTTTTTTCAATGCTTGTTCGTGTTTTCCGAGTTTCAAATCATAATAGCTCAAAACAATGCAAGAAGTTAATTTTAAATATGACCTGCAAGGTCAACTGTCGTCCTGATTTTTGTCTATTAGAAAAGTACTAATATATTTGAAATATTGACTTTAATTTTTGAACTCCAATATACACAACCATTTAAAGACGGTTGTGTATTTCAAGGGAACTCTCTACTGATACATCATAGAATTTAGCTGTGTGGCTCACCAACCAAAAATATGCATCGATTCTCAAGAAATACGTATGGAATATTTCAGATCGAATTGCCGAAAACGGAATTCGCTTATTCGATAAATTCGGCTGCCCTTAGAAATAACATAGTCTCGGTTCAAAGTTTACGATCCTTAAATAAAGTAAAACAAATATACTCTTGATCTGTGTGCGGAATAAAAAATGTAAGATGAATAATTCATGTTTTTACGTGAACTCCCGGGAACATTTATTTACGTTTACGTTCTACGCGATGAATTCATAAATAGATAGAGATGTAGATTGTTTGATGCTATAAGAAATGATAAAAGTGAAATGTTACTTACAGATGGAAGATAAAATATTTTATATGCTCTTACCTTTGGCTAAGTTGAAATTTCGCTAAGGCACCTACTTCATTTTCATCAATTTCCAAAAAATAGGTGATTACAATAAAAGTTAAAAACTATAAATATATCACGTATTCAAAAATCTGAAAAACTATTGCACCTGCAGGCCATCTTTAAAATTTCTCATTATATTTGTGTCTTGAGCTCCTTGAGTTATAAGTATTGTTTATGAATTTTGAGCTTTCCGAGCTCAACGATTTAAAAACGATTGACTCTGCAGGCCACCTCTAAAACTTCTTACTATTTTTGAGCTATATATATATTGATAAAAAAAGCTTTTATTTTAATTTTTTCAACTACGGTATTCTGCGAATGCATTGTTCAATTTAGATCTGCATTGACACGGGTTTTGAAATATAAAAACAAGTCGGAGTAACAAACGTCAAGCCATCAATCTCATCTTATTCGAAAAGAAAACATTTTCCATTTAATTTTTGGTTACGATATCTTTGGAACCAACCAACCGATTTTGATATAGGTTGCAAGGAAGGACGTAGGTTTGTAAGCAAAACAGCCAATTACATCTTGGAATTTATCGGTGTAGCGGTTTAAAAAATATTGTAAAGAAAATCCTTTTATAAAGTTCTTCAAAACACATGCACGCACGCACGCATAGAGTGTGCGAGAGAAATAAAATTATATATAAATCACTAGGTATGTGGTAAAAATAGACTCATAGGACCCTAAAATGTCAAGCTCTGATGAAAACTCTATTTTTGGAAATAAATTGTGCAAAAACAATATCTACCAAAATTTTCAATTCATGAATAATAACTGAAGTTAATCTTTACAAAAAAATACAACCAATACAAAATTAGCGTACGATTTCAGGTTACAGGATACGATTAGATTACCAAATGAAGGTATTCACAGAAGCTTAACTTTGTTGGATTTTTATCAGAATTCTGACCTTTGCATGTTTTTCACGGTCTGATCGGCAGGAACGATAAAATCGAAATTAAATTTACAGTATTATGATTTGTCTGGGATATCTTCCTGATTAAAAAAGTGTAAGATGACACTTGGTATCTTTTGACGTTATTGTTTAAACAACGAAAAACTATCTATATAGCCTAGAAAAAATACATTTTTTGCAATAAATTATTATTTTTTTATATTCTTTATCTTATTTCAAATGAAAAAAGTCCTCAGACCCATCATCGTATCTCCATCCCATTAATTTTTATAAAATTTAAAAAATGGTAAATCGCCGAAATTCTTAATTTTCTTGAATTAAATAATACAATTTGACAATTGAAATGTTATAACTTTTAATTTTTTATTAAAAATTTCAACAATATTAAACAAAATAGCGTAAATAGATTTAAAAAATTTTGTTTATTTCTATGTTTTTTTTTTTACGTTATAACAATATGCTTCTTACGGGCATGCACTTTTGAGAGAAGTATTTAATTTAACTTTATTAAGCACGTAAGCGTAAAATTACATTCGAACGAACATTAGAAAGAGGAATAAACTTATCAAGAATTCCATGCACTTTGGATGCTTTAAAATTGCATACTTTACGAGCTTCATTCCAGGCTTATATTTGGAGAAATTCAGATAAACTTCAATATGAACCCTTTCATTTTTCTTGTTTTGGTTATGTTCTGTGTGATAACTTAATTAAGCCATTATATTAAACAAAACCGCCATTACCTAATGATTTAGCAAAACCGTCAGTGCAATTGTGGAAAAAAGTGTGCAACGAAAGCTTGTTCATGTCGAAAATTGAACTTGACGTGTATAGCGTTAAGCGGATGTTCGATTGAATGTAATTGAATTATCAAATATTTACATCTTTCAACTTATTAATTTATTGTTTGTACAGTTAATTAATTTAAACGTGAAATTGATTTTGGCAACTTGGCAATTCAATTGAGCACGAACCAGACTTCACAGCGAGGAGAGGCCTCCCACCAGGCGAACTCATGACCTGATCAGAGTCACGCTCAGAATCTTATGTCATGTAAACGGTGAGATCTATGTTCAGTGTAGTGGATATCAAATGACTGAAGCGAACAAAGTACAATGCATTTACATATTATTGCTCTCAAATGAATAAAAATTAAAATTTGTGGTGAATTAAGATTAACATGTACTTCTTTTACTTAATTACTTGTATAGTTAATAAAAAATTGGAAAAGTGCGAAAAGGGTTTACACTTTAAGGGTTCCGTACAAAATTAATTGTATATGTAGATATTTTATCCTTCAAAAGTCTTTAAGATTTTGATCCGTTTTTGAGACGAAACTGGCTTGTTGTTGATCTCCAGAAATGTGAAACTTTTGTTCTCTTAAAAAATGTTTTTTTTTAAGTATTCGAATGTTTGAACATTTGAAGTTTTCATATAGGAAGTTCAAAATATTATCTTGTGTATTGAACTAAGTCATAAATTATGCGCCAATAAAATTGCAATGTAAATTTGTAGTCACAAAAAAACCATTTTTTCGTATAAACACAAATTAACAATTTACAGTTTTTTTCTTTACTTGGGCTGTGATATGTTTCTACTTGAAAATTTCATGATTCTAGGGTAATGGTAGGTACATTGTAGGTGCTGATTTATTTGCAAGATTCAAAATGTAAAGCATGAATGGCAGTATTATGGCCGTTATTTTCATCACATTGACTTAGAGATTTAACTTTTATACAACTTCAAGGGATCCTAGGCATGAGAATTTGGTTATAATTTCAACTTGATACTTCCGTGCGTTCCTAACAAAATAGGCCTTAACAGATAGGGTGACAGACCAACAAACAGACAGATGAGCAGACCCTGAGTGACCCTAAAGTGACCCTGTAAGGGTTCTTTTTTCCTTTAGAGGTACGCAACCATAAAAAAGCTATAGCTCACCTATTTTAAATTAAATTTATCTTCAAAATTAAGTCTTCATAAAAGTGTCAATAATGAAAAAAAATGTTTTTGAGCATTTCATGCGTTTATTTAAATATTTATTTTCAAATAATATCAAAAAAATTCATATATCATATTCTTTTAAACATTAAACCCTTTATCGATTTTAGCTTTGTGAAAATTTCAAGCAGAATTTCAGCAAAGACCGACTTAGTAATGCTGGGCGTGTCGCGTCGCAGCAGATCTGTGTCCGAGCGCGCCTGCTAAGCGCTCTGACCTGTGCTCTGAATACTATATTGCCCAAATTATGGAAATGCCGGTTTCTGACTAATTGCTCAAATTGTCCGCTGTCACTGGCCACTCCGGCGGAAGGATAGTGCTGGTAACTTTAAAATGGATGCTTGCTGACAAGTACTTCCAATGTTATATTTTATCATCTAATAAAAATCGTATTTCTATCAAACTATTATTTCCTTATTATCTTAAAATATATTCGATGAATCACAATTAATTTCTTTTTATATGACAAAGAAATTAAATCTTTAAAAAGTAAAACTTTCTTATATATCGTAATATTCCAATAAGTACTCGTTAGTTATTTACAGCTATTTAATTCTTCAAAAAAATTTGAAAAGCAGTTACCTTGCAGGCCATTCCTAAAGATTTCTGCTATTATATTGTTTATCGAATTTTTTTTTAGCTCTTAAGCTTGAAAATTTAGATATTTATTGAGTTTTTTGAGCAAACAAATTGAAAAGACGGTTTAAGCCTGCAGCCCTCTGACATTTCTTGCTACTTTCGAGTTCAAAGCATTACAAAGTATACTCAAAAGTAAATTATTGACCTCTTCGACCTCAACAGATGGAACATTTCCTAGTTCTTTAAGATCAAAAATACAATTTTTTAGACGTCTTGCGCCTTAGAGTCTAAAAATGTCTATAAAAATAAAACGATATTTTTTTAATATGTCACGTAAAATATTTTCCAAATATGTGTTTCGATTTTAATGTACATTGCGCCATTTGACGTAGTTTTTTAACCATAAAAAGAAGCCCGGGTACTATACATAAATTCATCAAAAAATTCTTAAGTTAATAAAAAAAAACACTTCTACGAATTTCCGTTGACAATATCTCTCGATCAAATCAACCTGTCTTAATGCAGTTTACCGTGACCGAATCGTAATCAGTGCGACTTTTTAAGGAAAAGAGCTGATTAGGAAAAAAAAGTATTTAAAAATTTCCTAATATTTAGAAGACAATATTCATAGGCACTACCAGCTCGACTTGTACCGAACTGTTTCATTCAGTAAAAGTTTTGTATATATTCTAGTTATGCATGATAGCATTGATAAAGAGCTATCTTTAAAATTTTGTCATGACATGAAACAAAGATATTTTGAATTTCAATTTGATATTGTTAGACTGTAATTATTTTAACATTCTAATATAGGCTATGAAAACAAAATCTAACTGCTATATAGATTCTAAATAATACAATCATATATCTTCTTGACTTTCCGTTAAGAACAAATTGAAAATTTTCAATAATCGGGAAGTTATTGATTTTACCTCGTTTTTCGAAAATCAAGTTGTGACCTTGACAATTTTTCGATGATGTCTGTATGTCTGCATCTATGTATATGTTTGTGTATGTGTGTGCGTGCATGCGTGAGTGCCAGCGTGTTTGTGCGCGCGCGCGTGTGTGTGTGTGTGTGTGTGTGTGTGTGTAGTGTGTGGTGTGTGTGTGTGTGTGTGTGTGTGTGTGTGTGTGTGGATGTATATAAGCCTCTCATAACTTTTGAACGGTTTAAACAATTAGAACCAAACAAGTACCGTTCCAAAGTATTTTACGAAACTTAAATCTCCTACAAATTTGTACCGATTCGGACCGGTAGATTTAAAGAAAAGTCAATAATAAAAATTATGAGAAACTCTTTTTTTGATCGAATAATTTTTAAACGGCTCTACCGATCGGTCCCAAAAGCTAATCAGCTTTTAACATCAAAACACTACATTGATCGCCGTCAGTCCAGTCAAAATTTATTGATTCGTTCTTGAGATATCGTTAACGAAAAATTTTTTAAGTTACTCCGAAATTTTATATCTGATAGAATGCATGTTTTGAGTTATTTTATAAAACTCAAAAACCTGCGTCGACCGTCGTCGGTCCAGTTAAAATCGATAGGTTGGTTCGTGAGATATTATTCCACAAAAAATTTTGAAAAAAGTTTTTTTTTTTAATTACTCCGAAATTTTATGTCCGATCGTTTAAAGTTAGCGGAAAGTTGCAGATATAGTCTTTAGGGTCAACCCTTTTACTAATTTTTTGGTTTTTGGCTTAACCACCGGTCGACTGTTAATGTTTTAAGATTCTTATCAGTAATGTAAAAAGATTGTAATATACACATATAATACACACATTGTATATAAAATATGTATTAAGTAAAAAAATAGGCGCAAAAAAATTTCTTATTGGTTTCCTCTCCTTGTATTTCCAGGCGTATTGACTTAACTTTCAATAACATCGAATGTTATCTGATATTGAATTAAAATAACTTCCTACTTCCTTATTCCTTTATATGATTTCGTACATTTATATGATGCTCGTTACTTACACTCCATACGCTCCGAGGAGCATAAGTTACTGTATTTTATTTAGAATTTTTGATGTAATATAATTTATATGAACATATTCTTTATTTTAATTACTATATTAAATTTGCATTATAAGAGCTAAATGAAAAACAATAAAAGTCTATTGACATTAATTAATTTAAATTGCAGTTACAATACTTGGTGTTGATAACAATTGAACAAAATGTTATCGATTTTTCAGTGAGACTTTATTGTGTTTATTTAGTACTAGATTTTTTCTTCGGCTTCGACCGCGTAGATATCGAATGTGTTCCCTCAACTTTTATGTAAAAAAATCTTGCTGTCACTTCCAATATTGTTCCTGCTTTCAATTTTAGTTACGAAAACTGTTTTTGATCAAAATCAAAAACAGTTTTCCTAACTAAAACGTGACTGGGATCGAAATCCCAGTCAGGTTTTTCATCCTATTCCTGATACGATACTCGATTTAAACCCCAATCTCGTTCTCAATTTCTTTCTTAATTCTGGATATTGACGCAAGTCCAAAAAATGGAATTGTAAAATCAACAAAAAGCTGAAAAAAAGCCACCAAATTTGTTGCTTTCTTGTTGCTAATTAATAGCTAAAGAACAATTTTTTTGCTAGAAGCTATTGTGGGAAATGACAACAATGCTAGCTTTTTGTAAAGTTAGCATAAAACGTGACTAAATATACAATAATCAGTGTAATAAATAAAGGAAAAATTGTTGTTGGAAGAAGCTACATTAATTAAATAAAAAAAAATTGCTTATGTTGAACTGATACGGTCCACGTTAGCTTGACTCGGAAACTTTTCGGGGAAAACTCACAGAACAAATTTGTTGCTCTTCACTGAATACCTTTTTGGAGTGCATAGAGTCAACAATAAAATAAAAAGCGGAAATCGAAAGAGTCTGGAGTTTGGAAACTTTATTTAAACATTTTGAGTAAAATAATACAAACTACACAACATAGAAAATTATGATGATAGACATGTTAATATTAATATTAAACTCTCAAATTAAAATAGTACTTTTCCTATTTTTGTCATTTAGTCTAATGTATATCAATCTCCAAACTCATTGGATTTCCGGTTGTGTTTTTGTTGCTAGCTGTTTACTAGCAATAACATCATGTAACTTAGGTATGCCGTAAACAACAACGAATTTTTCGTTTGAGTCTATTTAATAAAAATCGAAAATCGAGTTAGGGTGAACGATCTATATATATTCCAAAATGCAGGCTGTTTTGATGACCAGTTTCCATTTTGTTGCTGGCTCTGTGCACTCGGAGAAAATATCTTATGAGCAGCAACAAAATTAGTTTATTATTTGTTTCCAGAAAAATTATGAGACAACTTAGCATTTTCGGTTTGTTCATATACCGATCTCCACATTTCCATATTTTCAGTCTGCATTTTAACGCAGGTCCTGTGCACTCAAGAAAGTTATTCTATAAGCAACAACAAAATTATTTTGATATTTGTTTCCAGAAAAATGAAGAGTTTGGCTAGCGTGTTCCGTTTGTTCATGTACCGATTTTCAGACTCTTTCGATTTTCGGTATTTATTTTGTTTGCTGACCCTGGGCACTCAGGGAAGTTATACCTTGAACAGCAACAAAATTACTCTATGTGTTTTTCCCGGAAAATACCCGAGTTATACTAATATGTACTCCTTCAAGTTAAACACAAGTAATTTTTATTATATTTATTTTTGTAGCATTTTTCAGCAACAAATTGTCCTTTATCGCTTCGACTAATTATTGTATATTTATTTAACAACTAAACTTTACACAACTAAAAAAGTTATATTTAGTTGTGTAAACTAGCATGTTTTATGCTAGTTTACACAAAGCTAGCATTGTTACCGATTCGAGCAACAAAATTCATTTTTTGGTAAATAATTAACAACGAAAAAGCAACAAATGTCGGTGTTATATTTTGCGACTTTCGCTGATTTTACATCGCCAGTTTTGTGGACCTTCTACATTCCGGTGCCTGTCCCGTTTTCAATCATGCACACTAATTTATATGCATTATACAACTCTACAACCCTTAATGTAAGAAACGTGTCTCATAATTTATAATGAGTAATAATAATGATAATGATAAAGATAATGATAACAATAACGCAAACGGTAACGATAACGATAATGATTATTATAATGATATTAATAATAATAACATGAACTCACGCCTATCTCCCAGAAGGGTAGGCAGAGACTTTAGATTTTTACATTGTACAATTTTCGCATGTATGTCTTGCCTCACTGACAACCGTCGACCTTTTCATGCAAGCTCGTCGATTTCAGGGGCTTGAAATTTGGCTCTTTTTTTTATATGTACCGATATGGTCTGTATAGGATTTTCTAGAGCGACCCTTGCCGATCTTTCCATCTCACATACATTCGCTTTATAGATTTGTTTTGTCAGTCTACTTTCATTTATCCTTTCCGAATAGCCAAACCACCGCAACATACCTCTTTTTACTCTAGTACTACATCTTCCTTCAATCACAACACTCTCTAATATCACTGTTTCTACATCTATTTTTCCGAAACACTCCATACATACTACGCAGCGATCGTATCTCCACTCCATTGATCCAACTTTCATTTTTCATCTGCCATACCCAGCTTACACTACCATATATAATCGTGGGGATCAGGATCTTATTATGGATAGCCAAGCGCGCTTGTCGCGAAACGCTTTTACTATTCATAATAGCGAGCAAGGCCCCATTATATCCCGCATTCACTCTCCTATCGATATCTTTGCGTTATTTACCATCATTTGTAAATAGACTACCCAGGTATACAAACTCTTTCACTTGTGCAGCTTTCTCACCCTCTATACGTATACCGCATTCGGTCGGCGTTCGCCCCTTTCAAGAACCATCACCTTAGCCTTACCGACATATATTTTCATACTCCTTTTCTTAACAGGATCATTTACCATCTCTTGTAGCTTTCATAATTTTTATCTATCGTAATTTCATTTTCATTTTCATCATCAATCATATATTCAGCTTCAGTAACGTTGTCATCTCCAATTGTATCTTCATACGTAAAAACGCTTACGAAATAATTCTTTCAGCGCTCTTTCACATTATTTTCCTTATTCAGTAAATGTCCATCATCGTCTCTAATCACACGTATACATGATATCTCGGAATTATTTCGGATCTTTTTCACCACATGCCAAAAAAGGTTTTTATTTCTCCGGAAATTACCATAGCGTTTTTTTAATATCATTCCTTCTTCTTTTCATATATTCTTTAGCCTCATTTTTGCATTTCTATACTTATTTTTTTTGCATATTTCAGCGTATCTTTCAATATGTTCTTTATTTGCCCTCTATGGTTGGCCTTCGCAAACAGTAAATCTTCATCCTAACATTTGTTCTCTTGCGTGGTTAGTGGAAAGAAGAAATAGCCACACAAAAGTCAATAAAAAGTTTAATATAAAAGCTAATTTCCCTTACATGCCACTTAATAAGTGAATTGAGAGAAGTATTTTCCTAGTGATATCCTAACTTAAACAAACTATCATCAGACCAATTTTTATGTCAATTGGACTTATAGTCTTTGAAGAATTCGTAATGAATGAATGAATGAGTGGTATTTTCTTACACGTATATTTTAGGTTTTCATTTCTAAACAATAAATTTAATTTGTCTTATACAAATTAAATTTATTGTTATTATATAATATAACATTATCTTTTTCTTCTCTGCAATTTCTTATTGTTTGAATAGCAATAATTAGTAACTAATATTAATGGTGTAAATAGCATATTTATCTCTTAGAGTTTCCAATAAAGAATGCAAAATACGAAGCACAGGTGCACTACATCCAACCAAGTGCACAATATGTTTTCCTTTAGCAAACGCAAATGCAAAGCGAAAGTCTTGAATGCAGCTTTATTTTTCATTTAAAATTTGACGCGCTTGGCTGGTGTTTACCTGTCTCTTCCTGATATTGATTATATGTACATTAGTACATTGAAAGCCTCTTCAACCATTTTAAGTTGGCATTTGATAAAGTTTTTTTTAAATAAAATTTGCGCTCCACGTTCTTTTTTAAGTGGTTTTGTTTAAATTATTTGGGCTATATTCATTGAAAAGAAGACTTAGAAGCAAAAAAATATTTTAAAAGTAAACTTTTAGTAAAAAGAGAGTTTAAAAGTAGGTTGTGGAAAAGGCCTTAATAGTAACATTTGTCATAATAGTCATAATACGCGTATGCGTACTATTATGAAAAGTCGTAACACGTCTTTGAGCGAGATCAGCATTAGATATATAAAACTACTATGTATGCACATTAGACACCTAACAGGACCAATATAACTCGTAAGTAAATGAAAAGTTGTAACACGCCTTTGGGCTAGATCAGCATTATAAATATAAAAAGACTGTGTATGCTCCTCAAAAACACCTAACAGGACCGATATAACTCGTAAGTAAATGAAAAGTTGTAACACGCCTTTGGGCTAGATCAGCATTATAAATATAAAAAGACTGTGTATGCTCCTCAAAAACACCTAACAGGACGAATATAACTCGTAAGTAAATGAAAAGTTGTAACACGCCTTTGGGCTAGATCAGCATTATAAATATAAAACGACTGTGTATGCTCCTCAAAAACACCTAACAGGACCGATATAACTCGTAAGTAAATGAAAAGTTGTAACACGCCTTTGGGCTAGATCAGCATTAGATATATAAAACTACTGTGTATACACATTAGACACCTAACAGGACCGATATGACTAGTAAGTAAATGAAAAGTTGTAACACGCCTTTGGGCTAGATCAGCATTATAAATATAAAACGACTGTGTATGCTCCTCAAAAACACCTAACAGGACGAATATAACTCGTAAGTAAATGAAAAGTTGTAACACGCCTTTGGGCTAGATCAGCATTATAAATATAAAACGACTGTGTATG
Source organism: Eumeta japonica (assembly GCA_005406025.1). Classification (NCBI taxonomy): domain Eukaryota; kingdom Metazoa; phylum Arthropoda; class Insecta; order Lepidoptera; family Psychidae; genus Eumeta; species Eumeta japonica. The sequence continues at coordinate 20,233 of BGZK01000891.1, forward strand.
CTCCTCAAAAACACCTAACAGGACGAATATTACTCGTAAGTAAATGAAAAGTTGTAACACGCCTTTGGGCTAGATCAGCATTAGATATATAAAACTACTATGTATGCACATTAGACACCTAACAGGACCGATATGACTCGTAAGTAAATGAAAAGTTGTAACACGCCTTTGGGCTAGATCAGCATTATAAATATAAAAAGACTGTGTATGCTCCTCAAAAACACCTAACAGGACCGATATAACTCGTAAGTAAATGAAAAGTTGTAACACGCCTTTGGGCTAGATCAGCATTATAAATATAAAACGACTGTGTATGCTCCTCAAAAACACCTAACAGGACGAATATAACTCGTAAGTAAATGAAAAGTTGTAACACGCCTTTGGGCTAGATCAGCATTATAAATATAAAACGACTGTGTATGCTCCTCAAAAACACCTAACAGGACGAATATAACTCGTAAGTAAATGAAAAGTTGTAACACGCCTTTGGGCTAGATCAGCATTATAAATATAAAACGACTGTGTATGCTCCTCAAAAACACCTAACAGGACGAATATAACTCGTAAGTAAATGAAAAGTTGTAACACGTCTTTGAGCGATATCAGCATTAGATATCCAAAACTACTGTGTATGCACATAATAGTAATATTATGACAGTTTTGATAATTTTTATTTGAAGGATTTATGTCGTTAAACCTCATTGTTGTTCCTTGACCAAACGTTAGATTTATTTTTATTTATGGGCTCACGTCTCCCTCCCCAGTGGAGTAGACCGAGACCCCAAAAAGAAGCCGCCCAAAATTAAAGAACTGCTGCTATAAAATGAAACGACAAATAAAAAATTAAAAAAATTTAAAAGTCGCGACCCGAAAAACGAACTAAACATATGTAAACAATTTTTGTAATTATCTACAAGATGATGTAGAAAATCATACAAATAAATGTATTAAATATGTGCAATCAGACCCTTCAGATTCACATTTTCTTACTTACTGCTTACTTACTGAATATCCCTTCGACTTGTAGATTTGTCGTTGTGATTAACATGTAGATCCATTTTACATTACGGTTTTTAGAATAAAGAGTCTCTGAACTAAGCAATGGATATACAGACGGACCGACAGATGGACAGACGGACTGATGGACCTCGCGAATCTATAAAGGTTTCATTTTAATTAGGGAACCCTAAAAATAAGGACAGAAACAGAATAATTCGGTTAAGTTAACTCAAAAAATAGGGGTAAAGTTACATTAATTCGCTCAGACTTCGGTGTCGTCAACATTCTGTTGACGACACCATTAGAAACGAAATATAAAAAATCCCCATCGTTTTTATCAGTGCAAAAAAACTACTTCAAAGTCTAAATTCACACTTAAGGGTTTTTTGCACTTTTCAGTCAAATAGTAAATTTGATTATAGAAATGGGTCTGAGAAAAATTGTAATGTAATGCAATGGTATATGAAAATTGTTCATACAATTTTTTTCTAAGAATCGCCATTTTTGAAATATAGCTATACAAAAAAATTAAAAAGTTGTGTTCTTAATATGCGCGAGTACGCCTAAAGGCTGCACTTGCCTTTATATTCATCACTGGAGTTGTAATACAAGTAAAATATTGGTTTGTGTATATTAATATATGTTTTAAGGACGGGCCATAGAGACCAAAATATGTCTTCCAAATTGTGGCGTTAAATTTAATTAAATTGACACAACATGGAGAATAACCTGTCAGTTTGACAAAATAAAAATGCCGACGCGATATCGAGAAGGTATTTTAAGAAAAAAGAATTATTAAGAGTATTAAACGAAAGTGAAATTTCGCCAATTACTTAAAGTAATTTTATAGTTTCTTAAATTTTATTTTTTTGTATTAATAAAAGGATGCAAACTATACATATATTTTTATGTTTTTTCATCGAATAAAAGTAAAAATAAAAGAAATTTTCCATAAAATCTTAAATTTACTTTTATTCATATTATTTTCCACCGGAAAAAACTTAAATTTCAGCATAGCAAAATGGCATTCGACGAAGGATTTTTGTGTTTGAACTTTTCCCTATTAAAACTGAAAGATTTTCATAAAATTCAAAAATTATTGTTACCAATACGATTTAAAATAATGTGTTTTTATTAGATTTTGACGGTTCAAGGTCCTAGGACTCTATTTCGACCACGTTCCGAGTGATGTCTGTATGTCCCATTTGTATGTGTATATAAATCTCTCATAATTTTGTATAGCGTCACCGATCGAAACACTGTTTGCCATATTCGAAAGTGGTTTACTCAACTTAGACTTCTGGAAACGTTGAAAGAGTTTCGCCCTATAGATTTTGAAAAACCTCAAAAATACGGTTTTTCAAAAACTGTTTTTGAAATAACTCTTAGGTAACCATCGATACCAAAATCTAATCAACTCTCTTTTCCAAACAGTTGCATCGCCTATCGTAAACCGCATAAATATCGATTAATCTGTTAAAGAGTTATCATAGTTATTAATAATTTACCGTTGATCAAGTTGCGACGTGGACATATTTGAATTAATGGGATTGTTATAAAGCCTTGAATAATAAAGCAATAGAACAATGGAATAAAGCAATACAAGATGTTATGTAGTTCAGATATTATGATATGGTGTGCCTATAATGGAATATGTTTATGGCGGTTTTTAAAACATCGCACACTTTTTTTACTGTATTAACTTATACGTAGTCTATAGTTCAAAAATATATGTTTTAAATTATCACAAATCGGGTTTTATGACAACTGATTTTTATTGTCTTGAATACGTAACTTACTACACGGGGGTTATTAGAGATTTGGCCAGCAAATATGTGTAGCTCATGTTTTTGGACATTTCAGGAACATTAGACAGTGTATGAAGGCTCATTGTCAATTGGCGCCGTTATCTACTATTTACAGGATAATGGCGTGCTAATTTACGGACAGACGGGCTATCCTGTTATTAGCTACCGGGTGAGCTGAAAGGCCCCCGAATAGGTATGCAAAACGGCCGGTGCTGAAGGCATCGGTGTAGAATTAACTGTAGGACAATATATTTCAATTTCCGATGCCAGAGAATTACTCACTGTTGGCATATGCGAGTAATGTAATCGCGGTGGTGAATGGTGAATTAAAGGTCAAAATTTAAAAAGAGAGGGGTACTTTACTTGCGCTAATGTCAGCTGGGAGAGGAGAAAGAGATGAGTTTTACCTCTCAGAACGTCATGATGGTGAACGAGAACTGTTGATTGTCATATATTAAGAATATAGAACGCATCTGTCACAGCAATCATAAACGTTATAGTATCAGGGATAATGTCAGACAGTGCGTCCAGTTTTCATGCACGCAAGGGAAATGGATGAACGTGCCTTGAACTGTTTTATAATAGTGTCTCAGGCGTCTGCATTCATGTGGGGGGATTGGATACTTGGCACTCAAAACTGTATATCTGCGCACTTTCACCGCGGTTATAAGGTTGAAATTGGCGGTATGGTTACATAAGGTTAATTGTGACACAATGCAAAGAGCATTGCTAAGAACTCGGGGACTCGCCTCAATCCGTATGACCAAAGAAATGATAGTATATATGACTAAACGCCTACAACCACGCACAAACTACCGGTGCTGGTGGGAGTTCTGTCGCCGGAGTTGGAAATGGGCCGGTGTGGAATGATTGAATCTCAGCTCAGCGTAAAGTCTTTTAGGGACTTCCCTGAGCTCTGAGCTGTGAAAGCTCTGACTTCAGAGCTTTAGAAAGATCTGTCTTGGATAAGGCATTCATAATAAGAGCATTGGAGTGGAACAGATGACGGAAAATAGATATACATCTTTTTTTTTTCCTGATGTCAGACCTCCCATGCGGTCACTGGTCATGCTTGTTTTCGAAAGAGATTTTACTATATAAAACTTGATCCAAGAAAAAAGTACGGTTGTTGATGGATAGAAGAAACGAAAAACCATGTCTTCTATATGACAATGAATACGTCAATTATTGAGGATTGGGAGTGATAAAAGAAAGGTTCGATTTTTCGAGTTTGCTTGGTCGTATACGTGTGCAGAAAGCCGGACAGCCTTTATTCATACATACACCCTCTTGATTGTGTCTTAAAATATTTTCCTAAGCTTATGTCATACAAATTACGATAGAATGCTATTTACTGACCTATAGCAGTATTGTGAATATCAATCATATTTATACATAAAGGCATAAAGTACTATAAATCTTTTATAAATTTTATATTTCCAATTTTATTAATGAAAATTACTATTGAACACATTTAGTACTAACCTTCAAATGTGTCTGATAATTAGAATACATATATTAAATTCTAGGTCTATTTATTATGCTTGGATAAATTCTGAGAAGCCGAACTGCAGAAATAGTAGGCTATATGTGACCGTTGTGACTTTCTGTTTAGATTTCTTACGGAACACTTCCATTAGTCTTGGTTTGTTTTACTCGTAGTCGACAATGACTGTGTGACTATTTAAAGAAACTAACATAAACGGAGCTTGCAGTCGGAGTTGACTGGTAGAATTAGTAACATAACAAAAAAGCTTTATGTCTCCTCCATTCGGCTTTCTCTCCCATTCTTTCTATTTTCTTTGACATTTATTGTTTAATATTTTTTTACGTAATGGTCATTTCATTACTACACAATTTTCGATAAATAAATATCATCCCTAAAATATTAAACGAAACTCTTTGTTTTTATTTTGTATTTTGCATTATTTACATTATAAAAAAAAAAACTTCTTACATGACGACACCGACCGCACAAGTTTTTTAAGCCAAACTCAGAAAAAAATACAAGATAAGCAATTATTTCGTGATAGCGGCTTGGTAATATTTTCCGATTTGATATTTTTACTAAAACTGAAAGTGAAGAAGAAACGCTCAACTCTGCTGAGCAATTTCCCGTAACGCATTTTCTGTAGTGGAAAAGATTCAAGTTGCGTGAGTGGAATGAGCATGGATTTCTTTAGTATAATCTATTTTTTTCCTGTTAAGCCGTCTCTATAGAAAAGGAATATAAATATTATAATAAATATATTAGATATTATTACTTAGCTGAAAAATTAAAAAAATTAAAAACAAAAGCAAAGAAATCGACAAAACACATAAATAGTTATTATTATTAACGTTTTTATATCATGTATTACTGAATGAATTCTAATTGAATTAGTTCTATAATACATTTAGTAGTATAATTTGAGGAGTTAGGTATATAATTTATGATTATATTTTCGTTCATGATTAGTTGCACTACTTGACCAATTCTTGGAATTATTTCACTGATACAAAGCTGCACTATCCCTGTATACTAATATAGCCTACATTTTGATAATAGCATTTGTCCCGGCTTTGTTCAATTCAGAATCGCAATCGGTAACGGAATCGAAATTAATAGCAGAACGGGGAGCAGAATTGAAAGTTTTGGATAAGGAACGAAATTAAAACAGAGACCGATGTCGAATTCGAATGTAGAACTGAAATAAGTATCAATCAACATGAGAATCATAATGAGTATCGGGATCATAATTGAAAGTGGAAGCAGGGTTGGGATAAACAGCAATATCAATCAGTATCAAAAATTAAGGAATAGATGTAGTAGGGCTATGCTAGGATTATCTAGATTGCAGCACGAAAATGAGCTAGCTCGACTGGCTGTATACCACACTGTCACAGAATACAGACATGAATTCACAGATTTCGTTGTCGGATTTTGTCCAATGAATGAGAATTCCAGTGGCCCACTCTCTATCGCCTCAATCTTCTATCCATCAACCCACTCCCCCGTCCATTACATTTCCTACTCCTACTCAAGAAGTCAGCGATGCATAGGGACTCTTCTGGGGTTTCGAGTGTCCATGGACGACTGTAGCCATCTACTCTTTGGTGCCTTGCAAGCTAGTTGCCCTTCGAAATAAATATAAAAATTCTAAGTTCACGAGAGAGAAGCCGCGGGCGGAAACGTAGTATAATATATTTGCATTCAGACTTCATAGAAAAAATGAATTATGAAACGGTTTTTTTTTCTCTTAATTTTGTTGTATAGTTTTCCTCCAGCTTACATTGTTAGCATTGTGAGAGTGAAGTAAAAATTGTTACAATGTATTGAGATGCTTGTAACTTGTGACAGTTAAATGCGTCACATTCTTCATCCACTTTCTGCTGAAGCTTCATTATACGAAATAGCGTCTGAAATAGTAAAAGTGAGTCGAATTAGAGTTCTCTTCAGTAACTTTCTTAAAACACCAATTTTGTATCTGACATGTAAGTTCTTTGAAATAATTGTTAATATCTGTGAACTGGATCGCAATTTTTTAGTGGTGAAGATTTTTTAGAAAAAAAGGCTCAGTGGCAAATGTTAATTTTCGGCATTCAAAACTTAAAACGATTTTTATTTGTGCGTTTCGTCGTTTATAGTAAACATACATTGAATAGATTATGTTAACACTTTGATCTTGTCTGTCTCTTCGCTAATAACAATATTTTTTGCTTTAAAATGTTTTCATCGTCCTATTTTTAGTATTAGTGGGATATTTTCTTAAATCTTACTGTTCATTCAAATACTATGTATCATATAGTGTTTCTATGATACACAATTGTCAAAAAAATTTGCTTTCTAAAAGTCACTTATCATTCTGAAGTCCTGTTTTACACTATATATGAATTGAAAAACAATTTAAAATCTACATCGTTCAACTTCAAAACAGAATAAGATTTTGTAAATTAATTATAAGTTGTTCATGACATATATTTTTTGCAAAAACGAAACTTCAAATTGTAAATGACGGACTACAATATATCGCTGTTCATGGTGACTATGGATCCGCGTAGGCCACAACTCCCAGGGAATCGACGCTATTTAATTTCCACACATACGTTGGTTGTTCAAATACATCTGAACATTACACTTCGTATTCGATACAAATCGTGAAATTTTGTTCTGGTGGACAATATACATACTCCTTTATACAAAAACATTACCCTCTTCTTAGGCGCTTTTCACCTCGCGATTTTTTCTTGCAATTCGGTAACATACAAGCCGAATTATATCACTATCGATTCCGAGCCTAGTGATTCGATTGAAGTAAGTTACGATTCTGATCACACTTTTGATCTCGGTTCCGCTTTTAGTAATCTCTTCGTTTAAATAGTTCGGTCACAATCTTAATTCTAATTTTGGTCCCACGGCCGACTATGATCTTGATCTCATTCTCGATTTCGAACCCTCACGGTAACGGTTATTGATTCTGTTCCTTGTCCCATTTGCGATTTCTTTATCGGTCACAATTCCATTTCGAACGTAGCAGGAGCAACTTCTAGAAGTTGCTTCGTGAAATGAAACTAGTATCAAAATAAAATTTATGCTGTATGATTTAGGATAGTGTTGCTCCCTTTGAGTAAAAGGTTATTTTTTATTTATTTTAGAAACTGTGATATCACAAATATACAGTTGAAGCCAAATTAAATACAAATATATTTATTTTCTTCTAATCTGTAATAATTATGGGCATTTTATCCTCAATAAGCGTTTTTGACTTGTTTAACATCTTAAGAAAATTGTTTGTAACATGTTTCTTAAAAAGCTCAATTACTTGCGTTTTTTTTTCAAACGTTAATTTATAGTTGTTGTCACTCCCTCTACAATGATTTATTGAACGTTTAAAGGAAATTGCAATTTTGCTTCTCCCGAGGTTGCACCTTATTTTTAATTGGTTACATCCCTATTTACTAAATTTGCAAATAAATAGGAGTATCTTTTTCGTAACTTAGAAACGTGACTTTTCTCGTGATATTTACTTTACCTTTGACAAACGCCGAATAAACGACTGTCGTTAAATTTAGAGAAACTCATTTATATACTCCCGGGATTCAGCCCACGCCCGTCTTATTGACGATGGAGATCCATACACGGAGTTACCACTGTGTATTTTGTGACAACTCTGTTAAGTTGAAATTGGAATTTAACGTTTGTTTCACACACACATATTACAAAAAAATAAAATATTACCTAAATCCGTAAAAGGGTGTACGTACACGCAAAAGAAGAAAAAAATTGGATTGTACCTGTAAAAATAAAGTTAGGCAGGCATTATTTGTTAAAATAGGTTATTGATAAAAATTGTTTTTCAAAGAGATTTTTATTCATAAATAAAACTATGTAGGACGCAATAAAAATTTCTGGCTTGAAAAAAATACTGTGAACATTCAAAACGAATTTATTGTTTCTCAAAATATTTTCAGCTAACAGAAATGCACTTCTTTCTACGAATAAACCAATTTTGAATACACTTATGCCACTCCTCCCTGTTGATGTCGGAAACATGTTTTCATACTCTTCGACAGCCATTTCTGGTGTTGAAAATCATTACAACTACATACAAAATACATACACACGGTATAATTAATATTCACGGTACGAAAATTCTTCAAAGTGTCAATAGCCATATGTCTAGTTTTATTAAAAAAAGAAGCAATTATCTGCTTAGAGACACTTCGCTCGCGCGCCACTTTGGTTTCGGCTTATTTCGGTAGACCCATTATGGTTGATTGCTGCTTTACTTTATGGTCGTAGCAATAAATCGATATTTTGTAACCTGTTACTATCACACACCAAATTTGACGCTCCTTCCTTGAATCTGGTAAGCATGGCATTGCACCAAGTGACAAAGTCCGTTTTTTGAGCCTGTCAAATTGTGTGGGATCTACTGCGAGCATAGCTTTTTCATATCCAAATATGATTATTTTAAATCGATTTTTTGAAAATATTTTTATTGAATGCGATATTTATAGAATAAATGAACCGATTTCGATAAATTTTACAGCATCCAACATAGTTTTATTAAGAAACGAATTGATGAAATTTTTGAATGAATTGATTCAGTAGTTTAGAAATTGTTTAAAATAAGCTTTATTCCTTTATTTTCGTCCAAATACACATAACCGTGTAATATCAAACTTTTAGAAAATCTAAGTTCAGACATATGTGTAGGCACACACACGTACGCACGCATACACACGCACGCATTTATCTGAAAACGGCCAAATTATCAGAGAAACTTCTTAAAAAATTTATAAAAGTTGACATATGATAAAATCTCGGTTTTTGGAAATCGGAAGAATAACAAACATCTCTCTAATTTGAATGTTGTCAGCGGAAAGTTGAAAATACGAATGGATAAATAAAGCGCTTGTGTAATGGACACCCGTCCACCGCGGACGGGCGGCGGGAGCTGACGCGCGTAATTACGCAGCCGGCCCGCGTGCGCCGGTGACGCGTCCGATTTCAAGTGGGGGCCAATTTCCTTGTTCCTCTCACGGAGTTAGCGACCAGAGGGTGCGGGCACTCGATAACTACACTCACACGAAATCCGAGAGCGTTTTGGGTGGAACTATTTTAAGATCGACTGCGTCGAGGGGTTTCATTACAACTTACGTGCTTACGGTGGGTCGTTTTGAAAGGTCACACTCGATGGCTTTTGGACTGATGTAACGGAGGCTTGACGATAAAGGGTAATTTGTTGGTTAATAATAAGTATCAATACGCACAGTCGTACAATATTGAACCGACTTTAGTCTTCATTAAATATATAAAACATTAATATTTTTAGGGCATTTCATTGTATATTTTATCGTTCTCTTGATTTGTCGAGGTGATATGTTCTGTTTTTACAAAATCTAGTGAAACTCATTTAAATGTCGTAATGAAATATACAACTTACTTTCTGCAACATTAGCCTCACAAGGTTCAAAATTCAACTTCTTTATGGTACGTTATTGCATGTATTAAATGTGATTATAGAAATATCATTACGTTTAATCGTAAATTGAAAAAAACGTGTTTCAAATTGTACATTATTAGAACAGTTTCAAATCAAAGACAAAATAAAAATAGAAGATTTTTATATAATAATGTATTACGAATAAAACAACGCATAACCCTTTTTCATAACAGGTGCAGCCTATTATTTGTTGAATTTTTGTACAGAGGCTACGAAAAGCTTAGCTAGTAGGAAACTGCTGATCTCTTTCACAATATTATTTTTATCTTTGAATTGATAGATATTAAATATATTTATTATTGTTTTGATTGTTTTGATTATATTCTTCTTTATTAGATATGACGTCTTTACTGTTCATACAAAAGAAATTTTTCAGACATGAACTTTTATACAGTTTGATTTCTCAGAAATATTAGCTAATTCATTTTACACATCTGTTTAGGCTTCACATAAAACATCTAACATTGTAATATTTGCAACGGAAGGAATGCCTTAAACGAGATTTTATCTCTTTTTTCCTTTTATCTTCAGTAGTCAGTTTCACAAATTACAAGAATCATGCGGCATAAATAAAATCACTTAACCAGAAAATATTTGAAATATCAAAAGTAGCATATCGGACCTACTTCTTAATTTACATGGTATATAGAACCTACAGGTGACGTAAAATCTCATCAGATTAATTTTTATTTTGTCACAAATATATAATAAAAAGCTTATTGTGTTCGTTACCAGAGTAAAAATACATTCAAACATTCTTTTGCGACATTTAAAATTAAGATTCCATTTGAAACAAAAATCATTTTTTTCTCCATCTAATAAACATTAATTTTATTACGGTACCTTTATTTGTCATTATCTACAAATAATTTTTAAATTCGTTATTTGCAGCGGAGAAACATATGCCCTTGGATCAAAAAACCACATTAAAAATGTGGAAAAAATATTGCTCACTAAAGACTGCAACTTAGATTTTCTTTTAGTAATATACTCTTTGCTTGATAATTTTCATTGTTGCGGTACAAATTGTTCCAATAAACAACGTGGATCAATATTATCAAGAATTGTTCTAGAAATTTATTCATAAATTATTCATCGATTGAATTTGCCTAAGGATACGAGTGTATTTGTTTACGGAATAAATATTTTTTATGAAATGTAAATTTTTTAGTAAACGGAAAATAAATATTTTACAACTAAGATCATTTAATTTATTTAATTTCGTCCTTTGTATTGCACTTTAATTTAGTAATTGATATACGTACTCATGTAACGTTAAATCAACGCCAATAACAAAAATTATATGATTTTTTTCCTTAATATTGGTGTACGACTGTACGTAAATTTGAAAGTCTTAAAAAAAATGTATGTAATAAAGGGGCATAGTAAATTTTATTTAAAGGATCCGTAAAGTTAATAGAATTTTATTAAAAATTTTCTTTGTTTTTATAACTATGTAGACAATTATGTTCATGCCACTGTTTTTAATTGTTCTTATATCATAAAACAGTATGGAACAACTATGTAAACATTCATACGTATAACATATTATGACCTGCATTTGAAGTAAAATGTTATAATAGAAAGTCATCCATTAAACCAAATTTTCAAATTAAAAAAAACCATTACCCGAAAAAAAATAAAGTTTTTATAAGAATCGACTGCAAATAAATATATTACTTGATCATTTTGAAAGTGTTATTATATATTACTATGTAGCTATTTTTGTAAACGAATAATAGAAAATACCTCCTAAAAGTATTATTCAATATACGATTGTTACAATTACTTGTATTCAGTTATTATTTTATTACATATAGTCATTTAATTAGCATAACGGTTTCTAATCCAAACGGCAAATAGGCTAAATATTTCACCTAAGCTAAAAAAAAAATCAACCAGCCATCTCTGGCTGCGGTCGCGATATATGTGATATGTCATAATCATTCATCGTGAGAATCTTCTGCAAAAAATTCAATTTCATTTTCCTCTCCCCCCTCTAAGCCTACTCATCGCCGGGAAGTGGTTTCATACGCAAGATGCATTCAGCATTTCTCCTGACGCCCGTCCCGTGTCAAGTCAGACGGGCGGCGGGGGCCGGCGATATTTTATAAGCCTCGCACCGATAGCGGTTTATCAAAGCGGAATCGTCGCATAAATCAGTTCGGTGATGTGGTCCGCGATAGGCGCCGCGACGGGTCGTGCGCTGTACGAGCTTTCGAATGTGCGACACAATGCCTTTGGAAATAATATGTGTATATATCATTTTTGTATCATTTTTTAACGTTTTTTCACGTCGAATTGGTCGTATCAAGAAGGGCTGAATTGTAAGCGTACGGTACCGACGGGATCGCATGGAACGATCAATGGATGTGGGTGGAGTGGCTCTGGTGGTCTGTGGTTTATGCCCATTCCTCTGAGAAATAGGTGTGACTTTATAAATAAAAATAAGTAGTTTCCTTTTTATTATTAAACTTCACTCGATCAAATGATCATCTATTGGGGGAACTGTCTGATCATCAACGAACAGTTCGGATTTAGGCCAAATCACTCTTGCCCCCAACAAGCCCTTCGACTAGTCGAACACATTTCGGAGGGCTTCAAATTTAAACGCAAAACTGTAGCGGTCTTCTTCGATGACGCTAAGGCACCCGACAAAGTAAGGTACCCAGGCCTAATTTATAAAGTCTACCAATTACAAGTCTCAGATCGTCTTGCATTGATCATTCACCACTAGTTAACGAACAGACACTTCTCTTTTTGGCATCAGAATAGCATATCTGCCAAAAGACTGATTAGAGCCGGAGTTCCTCAAGGCTCCACACGCTCTCCGCTGCTATATTCTGCTTAAAGAAAAGGCATCCCGCGTCTGCAAACAGACGTCCAACTCGCGCTATTCGCCGAAGACACAGCTCTATATCTGTGCAGTAGCAATTTTCGGCTAATCACTCCTCGCCTCTAGAAGGCCATCGACGAGCTGACTCACACAAAGTCGTGTGAAAAAGCTAATATATACTAAAAGCTTACCAAGTAAGAAACTTCTATATAAAAAAAGGAAACATATATATAAGACAAGTAGCTCTCCAATTTTAAACGCAATGGACAAAGAGAAGTTTTCTGTACAAAAGTTTTCTGGTACATAATTAATTTATATAATGTAAAAAATGAAGATAATTAAACGTTTTTAATTTATAATAATACATTAAGGACAAATTTACATAAAAATAAAAAAATTGTCTTCTTGCGGGTTTGTTCCACATTGTGTAGATCAATTTATGTTTGATTTTCCGATTGACTTAAATTACTCTCTATTTGAATTGTGCTTGTTTTTCTTGAGGGAAAATTGCCTTCCAAACGAGTCACAACAGCATAAATGAACTATCTAAGACACGATTTTATCAAATATAATCGACAGTTCTTGGGAGTAGCATGTATAAGCAAACAAACTCTTCAGCTTTATGACATTAATATAATATAACATAAGTACGCTTGTCCATATTTCTATAACCGAGTATTATACTACATAAAATTAGAAAGTCCCCTAGCATTGCTCACATATGTTTTGGTATAACTAAAAATACGCATTTACCATGTTATCTCTCGGCTGTAAGCCGTCTTCGGGGACAGAGGAGGCGGGTCCACGTCCACATACATGCTCTTACGGTATGAATATTGATGGCGAAAGATGATCCTCAGATGTACATTACGAATTCGCCGTTTTGTAGGTTAATAAAGCGAGCCGCAGGACCGTATCGCTGTCCGTCCCGAGGAGCGCGCGGCTCTCGGGGGAAATTTATTACCGCGATCATACAAAAAAAGAGCGGCCGGCCGGTGGCGGGTCGCCGCTACGCCGTCGGGGCCGAGGCAATTGTTTCCTGGACGTTTTTGATGATGTTTACTCTTTCGGGGAAGTAATTCTGCCGTCGCGTTTGCGCGGGCGGTCGGAGGCGCCCGGCGAGATAATGCGCCCTCGACGAGACAGTCCTGCCGTTGTGGAATTACACCCTCGTGGCGACTGTTTTCATCGTGCCGTGTAGGTGTGATTTTGATGCCTCACGGCGTGCATCCCGATTCCGGTTCTGTCCTTCTACTGTAATTAATTTCGCGGAAGCGATCTTTCGATGTCAAAGGATGTGAGAGAGTGAAATAGTTGTTTGTTGTTCCGTTTTGCTGACGTCGTTGGTAAGGATTAAAAAGGCAGGTTTCGTAGCATTACTCGTACTTTTATAAACGCATCTTTTAATTGATGGTTGTTTTCTACGATTCACTGGATTTACTCAAATCTTGTAGCCTCGAGCCGAAAAATATTTAAGTTCTGTATGGTATGTTCGGACTCGAAAATTGATTATAATTACATAAAAAAAATACATAAATAAACATACATAAATATAGCATTATACAAATACATAAAGAATAATTTGACTTCATGTAAATACATAGATAAAATTTGTTACACATATAGCATTTATATAAATAATTTACATTAATAAATATTACCTACATAATTTAACGTAAATAATTATAAAATAATAATTGTGGTAACTTGCCGAGACTTTTGTCGCGATATACACGATTCTGAGGTTGGCCGCACTATTTCGTTGTTCATTTGTCTCTAATTTATCGTTTGTTCTAGGTAAATTAACTGTGTTAATTTATGTAAACATTTCTTAGTTAATAAACTAATTCGTGTGTGAAACAACTACTGGGATGTGTTCATTCATTTAGCCAAAAGCAGAGAAAATCGATACGCTTCTTTTAGTTTAAACATTAAAACACTTACTTAAAAGTGATGATCCCGACGCGATTTGAACACGCAACCTTCTTATCAAACAAATGGATTTGTTACTTTATGATTCACTGGCCAACAAGTAACTAAGTCCATGAAATGATTTGACCTGATTTTGATACAACATTTAAAAAAATTAATAGCGGTACTAATTTCATGTCTTAGTTAGCTCGGAAATTATGTGTCCATCAACTAAAATATAAAAATTTATTAGGATTTATGTATTTTATAATTTTAAAAGTGAACATTTGAAGTATTTTTCTTATTTACAAATACTCTTCTTAATGCCCAACAATAATCCTTTAGCATAGGGCCTTTCTCTCCTTCATAACTCTGTTCCATAGACGCTATATCCTGGTGGAAACGCTCCCCGTGCTCTTCGCTTATTTCTCCAGTACGAGGGAAAAATCTAAATGTGAGTCCAAAATATATATTTTAGCGAATAGCGTACCAGAGTTGAAACATATTTTTCACGAGTATTTCATAGTTTTCAGTTCTTTTATTTCCCATAAATAATTTTATGGGAATTTTAATTAATATTAAAACTTATGCTATGCATTTCTGAGTCTCACTTTCTTTTTTATTTAATTTACTATTTAAAATATTAAATTGTCCTTTACTAACTCTCATATTCGAGGTCCTATAAAAATCCCTTCTTATAATTTAAAATCGGTAACTTTGGTAACTTTTCTTTAATATATTTAAAAGTATCACTTTCTTGGTTAAAAGACTTCACAAAGTTTTTCATTATTCCTAATTTTAGGTGTAAACTTGGTACATTAGTGCTTTGTTGTTTTATTTAGGGTCTAATATGTAAAGACGAATGTAGAAGCATCTCTAGTAATATGTAAAGACGATGTATATGTGTGTATATATATATATACCCACGACCTCTAAAATATTAGATTTTCTTCTCAAAGTTGCAAACAAAGTTATAAATAAAATACAAAATAACAACATTCGCATATTACGTAAAAAAATTACAACAACATTTCAATGCTAGCTACAGAAGTTGTATCCTATAACTTATTATCAAGGATATCT
The DNA here is from genome assembly GCA_005406025.1 of Eumeta japonica. Classification (NCBI taxonomy): domain Eukaryota; kingdom Metazoa; phylum Arthropoda; class Insecta; order Lepidoptera; family Psychidae; genus Eumeta; species Eumeta japonica. The sequence goes on from BGZK01000891.1 coordinate 35,859, forward strand.
TTTCTGATATTTTTGTTAATTCAATTTATTTGTGCAATTCACAATTTTCTGTCAAGGAATTTTTTTTCTTATCTTATGCAATACTAGTCTACAGCTAATTTTCGAGACATAAAATGGTAGTAGCTATCGAATGCTTTCCTTTAACTTTTATGATTTTATTTGACTTTTTATATCGCCATTGACATTCTCGAGTTTTATTTTTTAATTTTACGCTCAAATTACAAATTATAGAGTAACACTAAAGCGTCTCTTCTGCGACAACTATATATTGCGTGTTTAATTAGTTGTGATCCTTTGTAATAAAAAAAAATCCGGACAATCCATCTCGGTGATAAACCGGCGGGCGCGCTCCTTCCCTTCATCTCGGCTTCAATACACTTCCGGCCTATTGTGCTTGTTTGGCGATTAATCATCCGGCCGGCTCCCTTATAATTAAATCGGATTCACGAAACCGGCGCGTGTCTGATTTTAGAACATTTCGCCATCCAATGTTCCCAGTGTTGTCGACGCGAAGTGCCAAAATGTATTTTTTTTTTGCGACATTTTCGCGAAATCTGAGAGGTGCGACAGGGCGAGAAAAGGTCAAAAGGTAGAGTGCGCCCGGGACTTACCGTGGGTGAATTGTTTAATGAGTCGACCGACGCATTTGTGCGTGGCTCGATACCTGAAAAGGTACTCGTAAAAATGACGAATGAGAATACCTGAATCAAAGTTAGCTAAAATTATTAAATTTCTGTCTACAAAATACCGATATCTTGGAAATTTTTAACTATGACCACACCAATATGATGCGTATTTCAACTACTAAATACGTACGTACGATACTTTGAAATCGAACATAGCGAACATTTAACAATCGAACATTTAACTGAGATCTGTTGCGATCATATTTTCATGCTATTATTTATTGCGAAACGTTGGATTAATTTAAAAACAAAATAATTCTTTGTCGTAAACACAGTATAGGTATATATTTATACGTATATATATATATATTAGTGAATTTTTTTTCCCTTTCTAAGCACCAAATAAGATGTCTAACACGATGTACGCATACAACTAAGAGGAAAATATCAGTAGTGTTGTTTTGTTTAGAGAATTCGCGACATTCTATGTAATCTTACGATACATACGAAAATATCAGCTTGTGAGAGACTGTCGAGGCCTAATGGAAAAAGTCGGCATTTTATAGTGTCAATTTATATACTTGTCTACAAACGTTCCCCTTTTTCCAAATAAAGCGAACAAAGCCAACCTTCTGAAATCTGAGGTCCTCCGTTATTAGTCCTCTGTAAATGTTTGCATTAAAGGCAGGAAATTACCGGCCCTTACGTATACAATCGTTATTTTAATCAAGATTAATAATATCATTTTGTTTATTTTGCCCACCCACCGAAGTTAAAATGTAATGCTTTAATTTTATTGTTTTCAACTTTCCGTAGCTAACTGAATTTAATGAAACAATTTACTGATTATTTTTAGGCAAATTAATATTTGGATAAAAATTATTTTATTTTTGGTTTTTAATGAGAATTTTATATCTCAAATATAATGTTTTCATTGCTCATCAGCAATTACAGCCTGTTATGTTTATCCTATGAAAATATTTCATTCGAATTGCACTAATAAAGGTTTTCATAAAAAAATGACTTTTTAGTCTTATATTTTAGAATAATACAAGTATGTAGTTAAATTGTTTTCTTGGTTGGTACGTAACTTTTTTTATTAATTATTATAATCTAATACTTGTAGAAAATCCTACGAAATATCTAGATACCATTTTTACTGAAATTAATTTATATTAGTGACTCAAAAACGGAATAAATAAACTAAGTGATTCACAAATGGAAAGTACATCCTTGAAAATTATAATACATGTTTATTTATTTTTCAATGTCGTGTAGGATACAGGGGTTTACGCTCAAACGCAAAGTTTTCTAGCATATATACCTTCCTTTCCATTTATCTTTAAATATTTCTCTACATAATATTTCATAGTAAGCATTATTGCGCGTTTTCTTTATAGGAATCTTCAGAGTGAATGTGCATTATAAAAAGGTCGCTAAGAAACGTCTTAAAAAATCTTATACAGAACTTAGAGCCATATTAGGGCCCAGGATGCCGGAATGCGAACATTACTTGTACTACTGGCTTTTCTCGTGCCTTTGGTACTGTAAATACTTACATCTCTGCTTTTTTCCAAAATGTTATATTACGACTTTAACCCTACGACTGTCATATGCTTTGTCAGTAATTTATCAAATCGATATCAGTTTCTAGAAATGCGCAATGGTAAGGGCTCCGTGTTCCTCTCTTACCTATCAGCGGTTACAAGGGGTTTGCCGCAGGGATTTATGGTAGGGACGCTTCTTTTTATTCCATATAGTGCTAACATCGTAAGCTTTATAAAGAACTGTAAATGCTATATTTATGCAGATTATTTATAATTATATTATAATCATTTTGATATCCTGTATGACGGTTTCCTCTCAACTGAAAAATTTGAAATCTATTACAGAGAGAATATATGTGGATTTATTTAGAATATCTGAATGGTCTAGTAGGAATTTTCTTGCACTATCACTACATAGTATAAAACAAAGTCGCTATCCGCCGTCTGTCTGTCCCTATGTATGCTTAGATCTCTAAAACTACGCAACGGATTTTGATGTGGTTTTTTTTAATAGATAGAGCGATTCTTAAGAAAGGTTTATATGTATAATACATGCATAATATAGTAGAGAAACACTGATAAATTAAGAGGTTTCTAATGTGATGTCGTAAATAAGCACGTTTTTTTGCGCTTATATTGCAAACGCTGGCTGAACACTACGAGATAGACCAAAATAATGTACTACAGTATTGTCCACCTTAAAAAGTTCAACAAAAAAGTCTGCGATGGTATATGTCTATCTATTAGGGATAACCCACCATAACCATTTTTTATCCTTTCCTAAAAAATGGTTATTTACGAAGTGATTTTAAACAATACAGCATTAATCCTTATCCAATTATCCAAATAAATTGTGCATTTATTATAGATCAATATGCTTTTTACAGCATGTAATTTAAGGGAATATTTCCGAAGATATTACAAATTTAAAATGCAGGGACGTAGTTGTTGCGGCGCCGCGGCGGTACCGACCCGCGGCCAGCCGGGGATCGGGCGGCGCGTGCCTATAAATAGGGCGTCGACGGCCGCGCTTCACCCTATAGCACTTCATGATTTGCAGCGATCGCACGCGTTTATCGGAGCTCTCTAGCGAGGAAAATATCAATAATTAATAAAAACGTGCTTTTCAGCGCGACAATGTAATCCGTACTCTTAAGTACCTACGTTAGGATAAATAAAATATATATATATATATATATATATATATATATATATATATATATATATATATATATATATATATATTCGAATGTATGATAGTACCTATTTAAATAAAAAAGTGAATTATTTTTTAAGACAAAACGTGCTTTTTAGCGCGAGTTTTAAAAGTGCTTTTTAGGGCGATTTTTTATAATGTATTAAGATTTATTTTTAGGTTAGATAACCGTATATTTCGTATTTCTTTTATAAAAACTTTGATTTGAATTTAGAGCTAGACAATTAAGTATTAGGGCAAGCATTTTTAATTATATTGAAAATTGTACTTACTTGAGTTCAAAGAAGTATTGAATATTAGGTATCCTTTGTTGTTGATAATTGTAGATTACGTTTTGGTTTTAGTCGAACGAATACCTATAGTAAGTAAAATATTTACTTACATTAGGTTAGATAGGATTAGCTTAAAACCATATTTCTTGGTATTTCTTCTATTAAGACTTTGTTTGAATTTAGAGTTAAGGCAATTTAGTATTAGGGCGAGCATTTTTAATTATTGAAAATTATAGTTAAGTTCATAGAAAAACTGAATAGAATAGGTATCTTTTGTTGTTGATTATTGTTGATAATGTTTTGTTTTCAGTCGAACGAATAGTAAGTAAATATTTTTTACTCCAGCACTTTCTAATAATTAGTGCAATTTGTTCATAATCATACTTATAGTTTTAAGGTGTGAGTTTAATCAAGAACTGAGTAAGTATTAAATTTTGAACAGAAATTATAAAGTCATGTCTGGAAGACGTCGTCGTTCGAACATAGGTCGTAGTACAGTGAATGCCAGAAGAGCACGTTCAGCAAGAAATGAAGAATCGTCAACGGAACGCGAGGCTCGCCTCAGCCAGCTCCGAGATAGATATAGAGCTGAGAGAGAAAGAGAATCCTCAATAGAGCGTGAAGCTCGCCGCAGCCAGAATCGGGTTAGACATAGAGTTCAGAGAGCCAGAGAATCCTCTGTAGAGCATGAGGCTCGCCTCAGCTAAGACAGGGATAGCCATCGAATTCAAAGAAACAGAGAATCGTCTGTAGAGCGTGAGGCTCGCCTCAGCCAGGATAGGGATAGACATCGAATACAGAGAACGGAGAATCAGCACAGACACATAGTAACGCTGAACAAAACGGACAACCGATCAGCTACAGATGGGTAAATAACGAAAATTCTGCCATGAATTACGATCTTTCGATTTCTCACAAGGACGATCGTATTATGTCCATAGGTACTATGTCAGTAGTGTGTGAAAATTGTTTGGCATTGAAATTCAAGGACGAATCAAAAGGTTTGTGTTGCTTACAAGGAAAAGTAAAATTAGAAGAAATTCTTCCTCCACCTGAACCACTTCACTCTCTGCTTACGGGTGATCATCCGAAATCCAAACAATTCATACGCAATATACGCCGTTACAATAACGCATTTCAAATGACCTCTTTCAAAAGTAAGCAAGTTGTTGAGCGCGGTTTTATGCCTACATTTAAAATTCAAGGGCAAGTGTATCACTTGGCTGGGAGCTTGCTACCACTTCGACCAGATGATCACAAATTTCTGCAAATTTATTTTATTGCAGACCCAGATACACAAGCATCAACGCGGTGTTCGATTGTCGCACAGCCAATAGATATAGATTTGATCAGATCTCCAGGATATGTTACATTCTCATAACAGCTACATTCAGTCTTTTAAAACTGCTATTGAGAGTGTTCCAGTAGATACTCCAGACTTTAATGTCGTAATCCATGCAAATAAAGTTCCTGTTGGAGAACACAGAGGGCGATATAATGCGCCGTCCACGAGTGAAGTAGCAGTGGTAATAGCTGGACAGCAATTTGACAAAAGAGATATTGTGTTGCGCAGTCGTGATGATAATTTGCAAAAAATATCAGAGTTACACAGATCTTATGACAGCTTACAATATCCTTTGATGCTATGTTGCGGAGAAGATGGTTATGCCATTAATGTTCCTCAAGTTGACCCAATCAGTGGTGCACCTCTGCGTAAGACAGTGTCGTGTATGAACTACTATTGCTACCGTATAATGACAAGACAAAACAATTTCAACCCTTTGCTTAGATATGGAATGTTGACAAACCAATACTTGGTCGATCAATATGCGAAAATTGAATCTGAGAGATTGGCTTACATTCGTAACAATCAAACTAAATTGAGAGCAGAAAATTACATTCACCTTCAGAAAGCTTTACAGGCGAATGAACACAGCAACAGCATTGGACAGTTGGTTATACTACCTTCATCATTCACAGGTGGACCTCGATATTTACATGAAAAATCACAGGACACAATGACTTATGTCAGACATTACGGTAAACCTGATTTATTTATTACTGCAACATGTAGCCCAAATTGGCCAGAAATCAAAGAAAATATTAATAGCAATTTAACTCCACAAGACAGATACGATATAGTTAATAGAGTCTTCCATTTAAAAGTACAGAAACTCCTGCACCTCATTAACAAGTCTCATATATTCGGTCCGCCGCGCTGTCATATGTACACTATAGAGTGGCAGAAACGTGGTTTGCCACATGTACATCTGCTGGTGTGGTTAGTGAACAAAATTAGACCAAATCAAATCGACAGCGTAATTTCAGCTGAATTACCGGTTAAGGAAGAAGATCCTGTCCTGTTTGAAATCGTAAAGAAACACATGGTACACGGTCCCTGCGGGACTTTAAATCGTAATTCTCCATGTATGCGAGATTCCAAATGCAGCAAAAAATTTCCGAAGCCGTTCCAGACACAAACATCTACTAGCGATGACGGATATCCCAAATATCGACGACGATCGCCAGACCAGGGTGGGCAAAGTGCCACAGTCAGAAACTACGATATTGATAACCGATGGATCGTTCCATATAATCCGCTCCTTTTAAAATTTTTGATGCCCACATCAACGTCGAGTTGTGCAGTTCAATAAAGTCGATCCAATATGTTACTAAATACATTAATAAAGGTAGCGATCAAGCTACTTTCAGCATACAATCACCAAATGAAATGGAAACATATCAGTCTGGACGTTACATCTGCAGCTCTGAAGCTGTATGGAGGATTTTATCATTCGAAGTGCACGACCGAGCTCCCACTATTGTCCACCTTGCAGTTCATTTAGAAAATGGACAAAGAGTATATTTCACTGAGAACAATATACAAGAAGTTGTCAATAACCCGCGGACACAACATTAACAGCATTCTTCAAGTTATGCGCTCAAGATGATTTCGCGAAAACACTGACATATGACAGAGTTCCAAGTTACTATACATGGAACCAGAGTTCTAAAACCTTCCAACGGCGAAAACAAGGAACTGCGGTCGATGGTTTCCCGGAATAAAAAAAACTGATGCTCTTGGTAGAGTCTACGTGATTCATCCCAACAACAGCGAATGCTTTCATTTGAGAATGTTACTCCATGTTGTAAAAGGCCCGACATCCTTTGCACACCTGAGAACTGTACAAGGTGTTATTTACAATACTTATCAAATGGCATGTAAAGCTATGGGGCTCTTGGAAGACGATTCTCACTGGGAAAATACATTATCAGAAGCAGCTATTTGCAGTTCCGCTACATCATTAAGATATTTATTTGCCATCATAGTTGCGTTTTGTCAAGTAACTGATTCTGTTAGTCTATGGAATAAATTTCGAGAAAATATGGCCAGTGATATTCTGATTCGGCAACGGCGAGAATTAGTTTCAGATGATTTACAATATGATCAAAACATATTTGATGAAGCATTATTTGAATTGAACAAAGTAGTGCAATTACTGTCGAGTAAATCGATCAATGATTTTGGACTGCCGATGCCAGCTAATACTACTAACTCAGATTTAACGAATAGTGCCGAATACACAAGAGAAACATCATACGATCAATCGAAACTTTTACAGAATATAGCTCAAGATGAGCCACGATTGAACATCGATCAGAAAAAAGTATTTACTACATTACTATCATCAATTGATAACAATGAAGGAAAAATATTTTTTCTTGATGCCCCAGGAGGTACAGGAAAAACATTTTTAATTAATTTGCTTTAACAAAAGTCAGATCTACCGGAAAAATTGCATTAGCTGTCGCGTCATCCGGCATTGCCGCTACGCTTTTAGAAGGAGGCCGAACTGCACATTCTACATTCAAGCTCCCGCTGAAAATCGCCACCGATGATAATGACAGCGTCTGTAGTGTTTCTAAACAGAGCAATACAGGAAAATTGATCCGTGACTGCTCATTAATAGTCTGGAATGAAGCCACCATGTCAAACAAGACGTCTGTGGAAGCACTGGATAGGACAATGCGCGATTTACACAGTAAAAATGCACTTATGGATGGATGTACAATTCTGTTCTCAGGAGACTTTCGTCAAATCCTACCGGTTGTCACTAGAGGAACACGTGCAGACGAAATAAATGCTTCCCTAAAAAGATCCAATCTTTGGCCACACGTTAATAATTTAGAGCTAAACTGACATGAGGTTTTCATTATCTTCACGTGAAAACAGGCTTTTTTTAGAGATGCTCCTAAAAGTTGGCTATGGAAAGTTAACACAAAGTTATGGAAGGATTAACCTAGAAAACCTTTGTGTTTTGATAGACAACATCCAAGATTTGGTCAACAATGTCTATCCTGACATTCATAACATAAGTTGTAAGACTATATCTTGGTTTAAAGAAAGAGCCATTCTGTCACCAACTAACGAACAAGTAGATAAGGTAAATAACTTGATTCTTGCAAAGATTGATACGCCGACGCAAATATACTACTCGGTCGATACTGTTCTCGACTCGGAAGAAGCTGTTCATTTTCCTACAGAATTTCTTAATTCTTTGAACCCTTCTGGACTCCCTCCTCATAAAATGGAGTTGAAAGTAGGTTGTCCTGTTATTTTATTAAGAAACCTGAATCCTCCTAAACTTTGCAATGGCACACGTTTGCTGGTAAAATCACTAAAAACTTTTATAATAGAGTGCACAATACTCACCGGATGTGGTACCGGAAGATGTATTAATTCCCGAATTCCTTTGATACCATCAGATTTACCGTTCCAATTTAAACGCCTACAATTTCCGGTAAAGATATCTTTTGCAATGACCATTAATAAATCGCAGGGTCAAACTTTCAACGTTGCAGGATTAGAATTGAGTGTTGAGTAGTTTTCACATGGCCAATTATATGTCGCGCTGTCAAGAGTAACCTCTAAGCAAAACATGTTTGTCTAATGACAAAAAAGCTGTGAACGTTGTGTATAAGGACATTCTGTAGTAAGTATATTTACATAAGCATTGCACCCGTGCGAAGCCGGGGCGGGTCCCTAGTACTCCAATAAATCAAAATTTATTATCGTTTGTTATAGCCAACAAATACTTAAAATATATGTCGCCGTGTGGCCGATTTTAAGTTGTTCAAGAAATATTATAGATTGTCAATTTTAATTATTATTGACTAATAAATCGTCTCTATTACATCCGCTTTTTATTGCTACATAATTAGATTTCTGATTCGCTTCTTTAAACCTAGCCGACAGGTATTCGTTAGATGCGACACGTTTCGACCTGTTAGCCCGCGCCAAAAATACTCGAACGCTGTTTGTGCCATCGGAAGACATCTCCGCGAGCCCGACGACGCCTGAAGACGCCCGACGATGCCCGACCGATGTTTGCGCATACGAGCGGCTCTCCCGGCGGGCGTCCGATCGGATGTCGTCGGCGAAGCCGAGCGCTTCCGACGGTTGTCTGTTTCTTCCTTTAATAGGACACAGCGCGTGGCCGGCAGCCACTTCGGCGTGAGCTTCAGGTGACCAGAAGCATCGAAGGATTTCGAGGGCGCATCGTGAATAACACAGCGCAGCAATGAAAACGTCGCAATGGGGGATGTAATCAGTGCTACGAATTTTAAAAACATCGTCGAAGTTTCACATTAAATATATACATCTATAAAACCGTAAATTGCACTTAATTCTGAGACTTTACAATTTAGTCGAGAAATTCGAAGGTAGGGGATGACTATAGATCCCAATGTGAGATTTGAAATTTTCATTAATGATATAATTCGCAACGATTCCTATCGTTTTAAAGTGCTTTAAGAATGCATAGTTATCTTAACCTAAATCTTCGTACAATGAAAAATTCGTTATAACGTTAATTTATTTTATTGAAGCTTAACTATTGTGATTCTGTTCATGCACCTCGTCTTTTTACTAAAACTAGAAAATAAATACAGGGAGTCCTAAATTCATGTGCCAAGTTTTGTTTTACGAGCCGTTTTGAAACCACGTAACACCGTTTCTAAATAAGGCAAGTATGGCAAATATGACTTCGAGGTGCTTTATTCTTTTTGTCGTTGTACAAACGAAACCACCCATATGAAAAATTAACGTTGTCCTCTTTATGTCGTCTACTTCGACTTGCCATTTCTCCTCATAGAACCGCCACATTTAAGGACAGCTTTAAATATGCCAACAGCAAAGTATGGAATAGGTAAGTTCGCCCGTTGCCATTACATAACCTTCCTTCTATTCATTCGTTCAAGCGATCTGTGAAGAAGTATATTTTGTCACTGCAAATTGATGACGTTACTGGTCAACCGCCATGAAATTTCTCCATATCCCCAAAAATTATAAGGGGGGAAAAATAGACGAATAAAAAGAAAGAAATATGGAATTACTTCATTTACTATTTTTTTATTTATTATTGTTTTGTTTCATACATGGTTTTATACTGGTGTAAAATTGACGTTATATTGTAGGATGTAAGGTTCTTATCACTACTTATTTATTTTCTGTGTACAAAATTTCCGTTTGTCATGTTTATCTAGATTAATTTCAAGGTCACGAAGCTGACAATCAGGTCACCCCTTTGACATATTTTTATTTTGTAAATGTTAATTTTAAATTTTAAATTAGTAGACAGTTCGATAACATTTCGGCAGTACAGTAGATTGTTCAAAAAATAGATCGGTGGCGCACAAATGACATTAAATATCAATGTGATATTTGTTATTGTATTTTACATAGGTGACACTTAAAATTTTTAAAATTGTCCTCTTAGAAACTGTAAAAGAATATATTTAAATTTAAAAAATAAAATTCTTTGCTAACCTTACTATGTATATGGTACACATCGGTTATTTGTTTTCACAAATTGGCGGCAAAAAAAAATATTTGTCTGACGTCCATAGGAATTTAAGGCAAGAAAATTTCGGTGTAATGAGTTTCGATGAATTTCGTTGCCATTTAAACCAACAAGAAAGTTACAACAAACTTTGGTTCGCCTTTCATGATGAAGTTCTATGTCTTGACATTGTTTATAATTGGTTTAACTAATTCAGACGTGGTCAAATTAATCTGACTCACGATGTGCGTGAGGAACATCCTTCTGCGGCTACGACCGAAGACGATATCAGTGTCGTGTGGTTCATGATAGAGACTGACAAAAGAGTGACCTATTAGCTGATTAGGACAAGCTTAGGCATCGATATGAATTAAATGTATACAATCTTTCATAAATATTTGGCATCAGAAAAATTTGTATTCGGTAGATACCTCATAATTTGAACAACGTTCAAAAACTCCGTCGAGTTAAATGCTGCCACGAAATTATGAAAAACGATTCAAATGCTGTGTATTACATGGCTACAGGTAACGAAAGCTGTATTTACTTTTATAATCACAAAACGAAAATACAGTTTGCTTAGTGAACGTTTTCGAGAGTTGCCTACTAAAGTAAAACGAGGTTGAAGCGTCAGACAAAAGTTGGTGATCTCTGTCTTCCAAATGACAGATCATTATGCAACAATTGTTTTAGAAGATAAAAAAATATTCTTTACAAACTGGTACACTAATAATTATTTGCCTCTTGTTTTGGTAAAAGTTCGGTAAAAACGATCTCGCAGTAGATTTCTGCTTCATTATGACAAAGCCTTACAGCATACTACTAGACAAACAACTAACAAATTGAGGAATTAGATATAGAAATACTAACCCGCCTTACACCCCCGTCCTTGCAACAAACGACTTCTGTTTATTTCCGATGATAATAGTAAAACTTCAAGGAAAGTGGTTTACGGACCCCGAGGAAGCAGTGGTTGCATATAAAAGACCGTCGAAATGCGAGTGAGAAAAATATTTCTCGCAATGGTTCCATCTAATGCAGCAATGTATTGATCTCAACGCATGTTATTTTGAAAAACAATGATAGAAAAAATAATTTGTTAGTTTGCTCAGTTTTTAATTTTCTAAGAACGATCAATTTGACATTTGACATGTGGTAACATGTGGATGGTTAATCAATTTTTGTCTCAGATTATCGATTTATTTTCTAACTGATATCATAGGTATTGAAAATATTTCTTTTACATTAAAATTAGATTAAAACTATTAAGTTTTATTTTACCAACGATCTAGACTCTCGGATAAGAAATAATCGACCCTATTGGTGTAAATAACTTAAAAAATATTGATATGTTAGAAATATTACGTAGGCACTTAATAAAATCTGTTGGTCATATAACATTCAATTATAATGATCATATCAGAAGAAAGTAGTAATAGTTTTTCCAGAGACGGTCGGCGGAACAAAGTTATTAAAAGATCTGTTCGGATACGGAACTTCGAGGAGCTAAGAAATAGCGTAGTCTCACTGGTAAACAGGAAAACCAAAAGTGGGGAACGAGTCAAGTTACGAATTCTTTGACCTAAGTTTATAAAAAGAATTTACACACACTTAATGAAAAAGTGATTCTCGAGAACCGATATGATAAAATAACATTTTCTTTATTATCGATTATTTTTTTAAAATTGATTGTATCTTTTGAATTTTTTCTATTTTTTTTTTGTCAAAAAAATACACTTTCCACCATGCAAAAGAGTACACATGTGCATTTGTATATTAAAAACAAAGAAAACATATAGTCCTTGTTTAGCAACATATTTTAATACTATTGACTTATTATGTTAATACGTAAAATACCAATTATTTTTTCTGAAATAACTTTTCTTCCTTTGTGCAATTGGACGTTCACAGACAAACAAAATTTTCCCATTACATTTTCACGCTATATAATTCTGAGCTACAGGTGACGCGCGACCTGTAGCTTGTCGATCTTCGTAGTGGGAATGCGTCCCAAGGTGCAACTTTCAATTGATGGTCGCCATTCGAGACCCTTTTTCTCAAGTGACTATAAATGCTATGAGCGATGCACCTTGCCATTTGCTACATATAATTACTGATTTTCTAACGTATCTCGTTAGTCGATTTCTTCGTTTCAGATTTTATCTTGCAGAGAAACCAGAGCACAATTCTTTGCATCACATGTTGTGTGGTGTGTATAATTTTATTAAAGTAACCAAAAGTAAAATATCATGCCTGGTGTTCGTATATCATCACCGGTAACAAGCTCTGTTCAAAGGTTTTATTTCACCCACTGTTGAAATGTTTCTTAGGTTCTAAGGTGCATTGAACTAGAAAATTTTCCAATCATGTGATGAATAATTTCGGAGATATGATATCTTCCTGTCTGACACCTATATGTATGCAGTTAAATTAGGTTTTGTAAATCCTTGTACTTGGACTGACATCGTTATTGATAGACATCTTTGCATTTCGATATAGCGATAGTTAAAGTGCCATTGCTCAAGAAAACGAAGTACCGCCAAAGTTTCGATCTAATCAAAAGCTTTTTCGTAATTCACATGTGCTTAGTACTGCTGACCGATTTGATCTTTTATGTAATTTGCTGGAAATTAATGCATAAACTATATTACTATACATTAAAGATAATTCTGTTCGGCTGTTAAAGCGTGATTGATAACAGCATCCAAACATACAAATTTTCACATTTATAATACCAATGCGATAATAATGACATAGATTAATAAAAAACTAAATTAAATCCGATTTTCGTAAACGCTAATTCCTATTTTTTGTTTATGAGTACATTAACTATTTTACTGGCACTGTTGTCAATATTTTAACAACACGTAGGTGTCTTCTAATTATTGTATTAAATAGGTACTAGTTATAACGGTGTTTTCAAGTAATTTATAGTACAGTTTATGATTCATTTACTCTATTGGATATTTACTAAGTATAAATATTACCTTCAAGTTTACATATTCCAGTTACCTTCTGATCAAAACCCTATTGCATATATATTTTTTATTTTGATATAAATTTAAAACAACTATATGCTTTTATATATCCTCGCCAAAGTTTTATGGGAGTTTTGGCGTTGACCTATCAGTCAATAAAGTTTGTAGGTCATTATTTTTGCTCAATCCGTACATAGTATACAGTAGGCATTTTTAGTCATGTAATTTTTACGTTAGCACATTTAAAATAATAATTTTTAACTCTTCACTTATTTCGTGCTGCAAGTTAGACATTTGTGAAATTTCACTTGTAGTGGCGCTCGGGAGATTATTTTTTCGGGTCTTTATCCCTTGGTGCTGAGATATACTCTTTCACAAAATTTTTATTTCAAGTTGAAGTAATTGGGCCTAATCCCTCACGGCTAGACCACTGCAGGCTGTTACCAACCGTTGACGCAAATGCGGGGACACGTCCGAGGTTGACGACTCAATTTGCCCTCTAACCCACAAAGCGAGTAATTTAATTTGACTTATGTTAAAAAACTTGTTGGCCAGTTTGTCTGTGGTATGAATTTCAATTGGATTATTTTTGGTCAAAAGACATCATTTTTAACCCTTCAGCCACCAACGATCTAGACTTTATGGAACCTCATTCGTAGAGGCATTATAATGTTTGGTGGCCGTCATATTAAAATATTATTATTGTTCATTTAATGGTGTTAATAATATTGAGATAAATGTATTAATGTATTAATCATGAATCTAAAGAGACTATATTAACGTATTTTGGCTGTAAAACGCATTAAGTGTATGAAAAAAAATAACCCTTTATGTATGTTTGTGAGCCTTATTGCAATACTAGATATGTTCTTTCTACTAATAAATATAAACTTCCATTAGTTGATGTAGTCAGATAAAAATGAGATGATATTTATATGGGCAAAACATTTTCGTTAGCAAATATTATTTGATAGAATATATTCATGCCCCGAGCAAGTAATTCCGAATTCCTTTCGACTTTCCAGAAAATGTGTTGTGTGAATAAGATCCTTTAGACGGTAAATGACTTTCGTCTCATGCATATCAAGTATGCGATAATTTTGAAGATTATTCAAATTAGCCGAAGTTGAAATGAAATTATGAATAACATCCCGTCGTATAACGCGGGAGAACCGAAAAAAGGGGCGACGGGACAATCTCGTTTCCGGCGCACGGAAGGAGAGGATTATTTTATTAGCTGCATTTGTGGAATCAAACGAGGTGCAGCTTCGTGCATGATGGTTCCTACTTAAAACGTCTGAATAAATGTTACTTTAAAAACGTGAGAACGTATGAACCTATACGAATACGTATTTTGATGTGCCTATCATAAATCTGCTTGAGAATGATAAGCTTCTGCAGAATTTTGACCGATCACCATAAAAGTCGATCATCACCATGATATATCTAAGGGGTTTTTTCATGGAAACGGATTTTATGCTGACCACTTTCTTGTTACTTACCACTAGATGGCGCTGTAACACATAAACTTCTACATTGTTAAGTTGATAGCTAATGCATTATTAAATTATGAATCTGGCACTTATTGTAATACTTTCTTGAACTGTATAGACTTTGTCTAAAAGCGTTCATATTGCACCTATATATAAGCGAGCATACAATCTTTCATATCGTTCTACCTGTGACTTCAATACGTATGTCATAAACTATATCAGCAACCATCTAGACATTAAAAAAAAAATCAAATAGACTACAATCCACGTTCCACTGTACGTGATCTTACAGATCAGTTCCTATACTCTTATAATACTGGGGCTAAACATCTTTGCAAATCGGAAAAAAACTTGGAAAATTGGAATGTGGATACTACTTAAGTTACCACCATTTCAATGATAACGTGGGGTTGACTTACGCTTACAAAACTTGACATTAGATAGAAACTTTAATCGGCTTCGTTACTTCTATTATGCTCTATTATCTAAATTGAGTATGAAATGCAAATTAAACATGGAAAGGTCCATGGCTGAGTCCTGGACAAAAGTCCATAGTAATACCGTGTAATAAAACACCATTTTTCATAATTACAACTCGTTTATTTTTCTCCGTACCTGTCGTCCGCTGGACATCTCCTCCCATTCCTTGCCTCGCACTAGCCGGGTTTTTTTAAATGTTTATATTGCCAAGATAAGAGCTTAGATTTAAACAGCATTTTAGAAATCAATTAGTTCGAACCTTACTGCGACGACCTACAAAGTTTGTGCGAAACGTTGAAGACAGCTCTGAAAAGAACTACGGCACGTCTGTGGAAATTGCGAGCTACGCGATCGAACGCTGTATCGCACACGTCATCGCCTCGCCACAGCATTCCTCGCGCGCCCCTCCAATGTCAAGACGCAACCGTCCGCCCATCGCCCGCCGCGGCGTCCGTTGGCCGCGTAACGAAGCGAAGTAGCGATACTTATGCTACGACGCGCGCATGCGCTTTGCGATGCGCCCGGCGTTGGCCGCCGGCGCGGAAACAATTGAAAACAATCGCAATAATTAAAAAAACGATTAAGGCATTAACATCGAAATAGAAAAACATAGAAGTATTCCTGCATAAATAAAATGACCAAACAAAATTGGCTTCGTAGTACACCACTTCCACAAGAAGTGCACCAACTTCTTGTGGAATAATACGCTTACGGACGTGTCTCCTTTGGTCAATATTCTTGAAAATGCCTTCGTGTGTGGCGAAATGGTGCATCAACGACGCTAGTGACCATCCAAAAATTACAGGAATATCATCGGTAAGTTTAGGAATAGTATTGTTTTTATAAATAAAGTTTAAGTTTTAAAGAAATTATTTTCATTGCTATATATTTCTCTTTCTCTCACAAACAACTTCGGCTAAGTAAAAAACGAAAAAGATATTTCACGTTACCTGAGCACATTTTTAGGAACTATATTATGCGAAATGATGTCAGCTGTAAATAATTTTATTTTAAATTACGCATCAAATTTGAAGTTGTTAATTATTTGTTTAAGACTTACAATAACACAAAATTCTTAACCAGTTGAATTTACCCATTTTTGTATAAAACATTATGGATGTGAAATTGAATTAGTTTTTTTTTAGTTTTCCAGAGCATCCATCCGTTAGAGTATGTAAAACTTAAGATGTGAAACTATAATTCTTAATATAATAAAAATTCAACGTGGTAAATCTTTGTCTACAAAACATAATTTGGTCGCAATATTTAATACATGTTTCCAAAATGTCATCAGTTTTAATGATATTTTAACTAAATTAAAAGTGCACTCTATTGATCGAAGTCACGATATATTATTCGTGAAAAGCGCCATTGAGAAATTTTTGAAAATACGTCTATACTACATTGCCAAAAATGATCACATTATAAATTCGGGTAGATAAAAATTAAATAAATGAATTCTTTTCAGAGGTACGTGAATATTCGAATTCGTTATTTCAAGTAATAATAAATTTTCTGACGGATCTTTATCAATAAATAATTACTGTACCCACTTTCTAACGTAAAAGTTTAATATTTAATTTTACCCTTTAACATAGCCTTTCAATCAGCTAACCAATAACTGCTGCCAATACGACTTGTAATATTTGTAATACAACTTAACAAATTATATCGGTAACTTGAACAAATGAGTAAATGTTATTTAGTCAAAAAACTTTTATTCAAAAAAATTGGTTCATTTCCAAATTTTTCAGGAAATTCTGGAAAGCATAGTTACATTTACCAAGATTGGAAACACACATTAATATATTTTGAGAATAGTAAGTTTTTGAATTTCTTGGGGGAATAAAGTATTTGCATTCATTTAACCTTTTTGATTTTATTTTAATAATTTTTTTAAATATTATCATTATACATTCACTACTATATTTTGAATAAACCTATCCATTTCGTGTTAGTAATACGTTAGCAATCCCTTCCGATCACTATTGTGTCACCACACAAATAGTCGTTCAAAATTAAGTTTTAAGGTGATGGTGATAAAGTTAGTTTTCTTTGTCCATAATCTATTAGCATTTTTAATTTATGTGTTTATTTTCATTTATATTTGTGTTAGTTTATATGGCCATAAAGTTAAGTCTATTTATCTCGCGTTTTAATTTTATGCTATGGGGGTTTTCCCCATGAAAATTGGTGGAGTAGTTTTGGAGATTAGCGTGACAGCAGAGCAAACACTTTCAATGTACAGACACGACAGCTCTATAATGTTATTATATGTAGGTGTACTACGTTTGAATTTCATGAGATAGCTATTTATGTATTCAATGGAGTCGTAGTTTCATCATGGAGTTCATCATTATTTGATTTTGATAACTTGTCATTCCCTATTTTATATGTATTATGTTTGCTTTTCAAGTCCATAAATATTTTTTTCAATATTATAATATTTTGTTTTTCTCTATTAATTACTCTCGAAAGTTGCTAATTTATTTCACAGTTCCCTTTATTTGGTATAACGCAGTACAAAGCGAAAGCGACTTCATTCCGATCGGGTGTTCCACGACACCTTTCGTTTTTTTCTCTAATTTAAACTTTTATCTACATATCCATTGACGAGCCGCAATACACTTTAATGAAAATCGCTCATGTCCCAGAAAAACAGGATATTCAGCAACCCTAAATTACATAGAACAAAACAATTCAGGCGCCGGCCGCTGGTTACTGGGAATTTCTATTTAGCGCATTCCGTGATATTCGAGGCACTCGCTTAATCAGATGTGAGAGACTTGTTCGCCTACAGGGAGAACGGGAAATTACGTCTTAGTTTACAGAATGCGTTAATATCGAGTTGTTGATAGAGATATCTTTGGGAAGTCTTACTTCGCGCAGTTTAGGTAATAAGATACTTTATGGACGTCATTAAATATCAGTTGCTACACCGCCGAGCCCTATGGGCAGTGCAAGTCGGTATGTAAGTATGGTTGAGCGTAAGTTTTCGATTTTGCAGCAACAGGTATATTTAATTATTGCTTTCAGCCATGTAATAATTATTACTGCTTTTTGTTGTATAAAATTCCCAATTTGAAATTTCGGTTATAAATTTTAATTATGGATTGGCGAGGTTTATCCATTGTGTTTTTAAACTAGTTTTCAATTTCTTTTTACAAAATATTATTTTATTATATCGCTAATTGCGCTAGGGACTCCATACATGTAAAATAAAGTGCTTCTCTGCTTAGCAGATAATATTCGCAAAATTTTATGATCGTTAATTCGATTTAAAGATATCCACAATTTTACTAAATCCTAATCGTCAGTTACATCACAACAATTTACTCAATCCAATCAGTTCACATTATAACCTGACAGAATTTATCCCATGAACAACTTCAATTTTCTTTCAAAAGCCAGATTACACAGAAAATACAACAAATAATGTTGGCTTTGTGCTAAGCAGCGCGCATTGTGCGCGCGGGCGTTGCCGTAGACACGTCTATTACGCGTGTGATCGATGAAGCTTTTATGACGCCTGCAAACTGCCTGCGCGGGCCGCGCGGGCGCGCCGATGTAGTAATTTTCTGAAGAAATTTCTGCTTATCCATTAAAACACTTCTAGTTCGATTAGTATCAGTAAATTTTTAACTTCCCGATGCTAAAACTGATAGACCTATTCAATTTGGAATGATGCTATTTTCAGTCAAATTTTCGGAAATCGAGTTTTCATCGGAACTTGGCGTTTTAGGATCCTACGAATTTACTTTAATAATTATCATTTTTCGAGTGATGCCTGTGTGTATGTGCGTGTGCATGCGTGCGTGCGTATGTGCGGGTGTGCGTGCGTGTTGTGTGGGTGTGTGTTTAAAATTTAGTTTTTGACATTTGAAAGTGATCCACTCAACTTAAACTTTTAAAAATTTTAACTAATTCCGATTGGGCGATTTAGGAAATTTTCAAAAATAAGATTTCATAAAAATGTGTAATGACGTAACATTTAGACTACTTTACCGATGGAAACCAACACCTAATCAGCTGTGTTTTCCAAACAGTTGATCGATTGCCGCAAGTTGTGAAAAAATTATGAAAGTGTTTTTCATAATATGTTTTAAACAATTTTATTAACATATACCACACAATTGCGAATTGTATTATAGTAAGTTGATTCGGTCGAAATGCATGGTTAAAGAAAAAATTAAGTAAAAGAGTTTTTCAAAATAATATGAAAAATTCTTGATGGATTTGATATTGTTTCTCGGTTATTTTTTTCTACTAAAAAATCTATGACGAATGCCTTAAAAGAGATGAAAATTCAATAACGCTTTCGAAAGATATCGTAATTGAAATTTAAAAATAGCGCTTATATATTTTTACTAAATTTGAGTTCATGAATATGAAGAAAGTAACACGTATTATACCTTTTTTTTTTAAACTCGGAAAGCTCTAAACTGTAAACCTGTACTGCTATTTATTTTTTTGAACACTGAGAGCTCGAAAGTAATTAGAAATATCAGGGACGGTGTCAGCGTCAACTGTTTTTCTATTTTCTATACTCGAAAAGCTCAAAAACTTATAGATAACTATATTTTAGACTTCCAATAGTTCAAAAATTTATAAATAATTATAACAGCGTGAAATATTAGGGATGCCCTGCGGGCTTAACTGTTTTTCAGGTTTTTCGCCTAGACGATGAAGACCGATGTAAAGAACGCTTATAAATTAACACTAATTAATTATGTACAAATTAGTCTCTTGAATCTATTAATTACTATCGTTTATGTATAAAATATTATGTACAAATTTTGACTTAGCTAACCTTATTTCTAATTAATTTCATTTGGTTTTAATTTTATTGAAATAAAATTTGCATGACTTTACGATTCACTTGACAAAATTTCATTGAATACAAAATGCTTAAATAAAATTACAAAAAAATACAGACAAGCAAGCTATAAACATATAGATGTTTATAAAATGAAAACAATCACATAGTGAATTATGAATTATTTATTTTAAAAGCGAATGACATAGTTGCAGCTTACTTTCAGGTGCTATATTCATATTTTAATAAGGACGACAATTTTTTAAGTTACTAGTCTAGACATGAGTAATAACTCCGGTATATTTTCTTAAGTTAGTATTATACATAATAATTTCAACGAAGTAGGTACATAGGTGGAAATATAATTTCTTATTATATTTAAAATTAAAAATTTAAAGTCCCATTTTAATTTCACGGTTGTGTATTATCAGGTTAATTGTGACTGTGATTAGTTATGGAGGAAAAGATCTAAATCTGTTAAAAAATTACATGCGATTTAGAAGAACACGACGTCAGGAAAATAATAAAGTACAAAGGAAGTTCAATTATCTTCCCAACCATGATCATTAGAATGTTAATGAGGGTGCGGAATATCAGGTTAGAGCTACAGGCTCAAAAGAAAAGGAAAGAGTAAGGGAGATATTATTTTATTCTCTATATATTTGTAGATGTGCATGCGCGTGAATAGATGCGGATGAAAATTTTTATTTTAATGGTACAAAAAGCAGTATTACATTTTTTGTATAGGTGTATATCGTTTATCTAGTACTTTTTGATATTTCAATATTTTATCAGCTTGGACTATTTGAATGTACAAACACGTTTTATTTTTCTGTCCCTGAAAGGATAAATCAAAATATTTGTACTAAGCTGCAAACATATACAGTTTATAAAAATAACAATAAAATATTATAAATATTAAATTCGCTCTAATGTCTAAATGTGTTTACAGGCGTTAATCGAATGATCTGACCTATTGAAAGGAAATTTAGGTGGGCTTATCTGCCTTGCTATCAGTTCTTTATTTGCTTTAAGAATTTATGTTAATTATTGATAGTGTAAATAATATTTGGATTTCTTATATATCTAACGTTAATATTATTCAATGATAAACAATTGTCACATTATAATCAATTATGTAATGATGCTTTTAAAATGAAAAGAATCGCTTAAGACTGCCACAAATGATTTGCAGCCAGGTAGATCAAAATTTATCTTAATTCACGTTCATCTATAATTTCAAAATATTTACCATGTGAGAAAGCAAAAAATTCGATAATGTTTTACAAAACTAAACAATGAAGCAGTGTTTTATAAGTTTTTAAGTTATTGAAGGGGTGCGGGGTAAAGAAAAACTTGAAAATTGTCACTGATATTCTATTTGTTAAATAAAGTCAATATAATGATACGAATTAAGTGTTGTGTTTGATTACCACAAAAAAATAGAACCATTCGGGAAGGATGAATGAATTAGACTGATAAAACAAATTCATACAGCGAATATGGCAGTGGAAAAGTCGGCAAGGTTCGCCTTACAAAAACTTATATAAACCAAATCGGTCGCATATTAAGGAAGGGCCAAATTTTACGTACCCAAATCCAAAAAGCTTGCATGAAAGATATGCAAAGATCGTACCATGTGGAAATTTATAGTCTTTGCTGACTCTTCTGAAAAATTGGCTTAATTTATATTATTTATTAATAAATGTAACAAAATGCAGATTTATAATGAAAGTACAAAGATTTTAATTGATTTTATATGTACCTTGTATTATAGGTCGCAGGCAAATAGTAATAAGTTCATACAACATTATAGTACAATGTGGACTCGATAAAATCAACATACATTTGAAAAACCTTAATTAAAAGAACAAGTTGATAGTAGCAGCATTTTTCAAGCAACTTTTGTAATTCTTTCATACTAGATATCATTTCATTCAATTAAAGAATATAAGAGAAGATTTTTGGAGTTCTAGATCTTTGATTATTTGCAGGTTATTGGTACTTTTTTTCATATATTACACGTAGTCCGCGTGGCGACTTTTTTGGTTTGCTCACAATATGATTGTTCAAATTCGTCAACTCAAAAATCTAAACGACATCATTTTCTATCTAAACATTATGATCGAACCGCAAAATTCCAAAACCTCACAGGATCGCCGTTAGTCAGCATACCGCATAAGTCGATTTGTTAGGAGGAATGATAACTTCCTCATGAAACACTATTAACTCCGGCGCTGCACGAGGATGTGTCTGACAAGTCTATTACAGCGAATGACAGAGGCGCTTTTGGCCCGTCAGCGGTCGTTGGTTTCTTTGGCTGATACGTTGAGTTATATTCTACTTAAAAAGTTCGAGACTATCAATAAACAGGGTTAAAAATTCTCAGGTGGTACAGTGTTTTCAAAAATCTGTTGGAGTTGAGATGAGACTGACAGGGTACCGGCCTTGTGATATCTAAGTTGCGTGAAGATTCTATTAGTCAATTTCTCAGAATTAACAACTTGAAAAAATTGTAACCTATAGGCACTCGAATTTTCATTTAAAAGAGTCTATAAATGTAAAATAGACATTTTAATGCAATGTTTCCAAATTATCAACGTGTAAAATGTTAATCACAAGTCGATACCTCAAATTTAAAGTTTTTAATATGGCGCTGTTACATTGAAGGCTGGCCCATTATACGAAATCAATTTTATTTTCAGTATGGGGCAAAGAGGTTTTTTGTTCGTATTTATTATAGTAAATTTTATTTGCTTTATTATACTTATTATCAAAATTTTGTCTGTATTTTTGACAACTCTCCATATTAGTAAAAATCTATCACGTTGATCAGAGCAACTAGGCATTTGATTGCGGTTATTTATATGTCGAAAAAGTTGAGAATGTTAAACCTTAGTTAAATTTCGTATTCATTTAAATATTTCGTATTAGCATTTAAGTCTTATAGTTCGGTATCATTCCACACTGTTTACACCAAGACAAGGATTTCTGTAGTATTTTATGCGCACTCCACACAACTTGCTTTTCGACATTTCGTTTTCTTTGTCATTCACTTTTAGCCTATTGCTAACTATCGTATTTAGTGTTTTTTGACTTCTTATTTATTAATATTTTATTTAAATAATTAGTTTTGTTTTTTATATTTAATCTTCAACATCATTTTACGTTCGAACACCGCGAGTTCATTAACGGAGAACGACAGCCGACCTGATTCGCCGGTAATTTATTTATTCGCCGGTTGTCACTTGTCACGAATCGGACTTTAAATTCGTTACGGCACAATGAATAAAATGTTAAAATCGCCATTTTGGATAATTTCGCCGTCACCCGAACCGGAAAATGGAAACATAATGATAATGCCGTGCGTCCATTTTGTGAAAATACCAGAAAATTTTCAGGCGGGGAGTAGTCTGAACGGTGTTCATCATCTGCTTTCGGTGAACAATATATTGCATATTATTATGCAGTTCAAGTAATTATTAATTTGCAATTTATTGTAACTTCTTATTATCTAAGAGATTGTTAAACTTGGTCGTTACAATCATACTTATAATTAGTGTTGTAATAAGGGCCTTCTTAGTGGCGGCGGGAGTGTATGCGAATGCGGATGCGGAGGCGACGAGTTTTGCCTCCGCGGATGCAAAGATTAACGGAGGCGAATGTGAAAGTGTGGAAAAAACAGTAAATTATTGTTTATTGAAAGTCAATAATCTTTATTTTAAATACGTACGTATTTTTGACAGTTTTGTGGCTTTGCCACCTTCCAGACGATCTTTAAGCTGTTCATTAATTAAGCCAGCTGAACTAAATAATTGTTCACTTGGTACTGAACTTGACGGCGCCGACAAGCACATACAAACGATGGGAGAAAAAGCTTTATATTTAATGTTATTTTTCCATCACAATAAAGGGTTATCATCTAATTTCAGTCGGTTTTCTTTATTATATTCGTTAATAAGTAATTTCTAAATCATTGATGCTGTCATATTCAGTTTCCTTTTCACCTTCACTGCTATTTGTCAACAATCAGCCAGATTGAAATGCACGCTTTGTATTGGTGATAAAATCTGGAAACTTATGCTCGGTTTGTCAAGCATTGGGTTTGATTGTAATTTGCCTTTTTTGGTAGCAGAAGCACCAGCACTTTCGTCATTATCACTCTTAACTCCACTTGTCGCATTTGAGTTATGTACGGTAAGCAAACGTATTAGTTCGGATTCAACTTGTTCCTCGTTTATGTTATCAAAAAACTTTATAACTTGGATCCAAATATGTAGCAAGCGAAAACAGTGTGTTGCTTGGAAGGTCACAAAATCTGGAATTGATGTGTCCAATTCATTTGTGAGTAATGCTCTGGAAATTTTCATTTGTGTCGGATTTTTTCTTTTCAGCTTGCAATGTGTGTTTTAGTACATAGATCAATAGTATCACTGATGATATAGAAGTATTTATATCACTCTAATTTCTTGTAATTTTTTCAAAGGGACAGAGTATTGCCACTTTTTAATTAAAATATAACCACCCTTCTGAAGAGATTTGTGGAATGTTATGTTTGCTGGCATACAGAAAAATAGAATCTTTGATTTTTAATAGTCTTTCGATCGTATGGAAAGTGCTGTTCCATCTAAAATGAAAAAAAGAAAACACACACACAAAACGTTTTATAAAATGAAAATAATATCACAATAAATTAAATATTTTTTACTAAATGGTAATAGGCAATGGTTTAACCAGCAAAGCTGCGGGCGGAACTCTAATCATAATTTATGGATAATGTATATAAGCATACCTGGTAACACAGTCCTGAATAAAGCGAAGTGCAGGTTGATTAAGTTGCTCGGTTTTAATTTTAGTCAGCTCATCTAGCGCTATCTGTGAACGACTAAAATGTTCTGATATATTTTTGCATTTTGTGATTAAGTCCTTCACTTCAAGGGTTTCGAGTGCAGAACGAACACACAGTTGCAGTTGATGGACTGTACAACTCATCAGGTATATCGGACTAATACATTGCCCTGACCATATTCAATCCACCGTCTCTAATAAAACAATGTAATTGCTCGTCCTGAATGTTCCACTCCCGCAGCATTATTTTAAAATTGTCGCAAATTATATCACTGGTGTTTCAGCCTTTAAGTGAACAACATTTTAAAACAATTTTTATACGTTCAAAATCATCAGTAATCCCATGTGCTGTTAGGCTCAGAAGCGACACGTTAGCACTAGGTTCGAACCAAATATCCGTGGTGAATGATAGTTTCAAAAATATTTTGAGCATTTGTCCAATTTCGGAAGCTACTCTGGTACATATTTCATCACATATATGATCAGTAAAAAACTGACGCCCTCTTAATTGATAATTTAGCAAAGCCTTTTGAATAATACGGCGAAAACCAACGCCTTCCATAAAATTGAACGGAAGATTTTGTAAAGCGATCACTTCTCCGATCATATCGTCCATTTACTTTGCCTTGGGATGTGATGTATCCCAAATATCATTTTTTTTTGATGATTCTTCTAAGGATAGCTTCCTTTTTGCTTGTTATAATGGTGTAACGGACGTAATATCTTTTAATTTCCTTTGTTCTCTTTCTTTTTCTGCTCTACTTGTTCTTCATATTTTTCTTAATGTATAGATTTCAAATGATTTCTAAGTGATGTTGTAGTCCTCTCTTTCCTAAAATATTTTTTTCCACAGATTATACATTTTGCAAAATCACTATCTTTTTTATCATCATTTTCATCATTTCGCGGGCAACCACAAGACAGTTGAGTTATCGGCGAGCCGAGCGTCGTTACTCGCAAATTATGACTCTATAGTTATAGCTAAAATAACCTCCGTTACAACTCCACAAAAATAAAGGCGGATGCGAAGTACGATTTCTTGCGGAACTTCTGCAGTAACGGAGGCGAAGAGAAGTTCCGTTCCAACGCTACTTGCAATATACTCAGTTATTAATTGCCAATAAATCTACTTCACACTATTGACTGCATATTTTAAATAATGCACACAACTGTGTGCTTTCTATTTTGTACGGTACATGTTCTAAATAAAGTGAAAATAAAATCAAAATTAATATGATCAAATTGATTATAATTATTATTATAATAAAAAAAATATAATAATAACCCTATAGGATAGGTGATATCTTGTCTATATTGTGAACCAGTTAAGGATTCTAGTGACAACACACCCATGCAAATAGTATCAGGCATTTGTTGTGATCTAATAAACAAACTCATACAAGCTTCCATACATAAATCTTGAAAACATTATACTCCTTGTTATAGGCAGTTGAGTAATAAAATAAGACTCATTATTAAACAACTATGAGAAAAATAATAGGAAATTTTGAATTTTTTAATTTACGATATTAATGACAGACACATTCTCTTTTTTGTGCCAGATCGAAGGCTTTGGAGCTCATTTCGTTTCTTCGATTCGGTGCGGGCGGTCTTCGTTCAAGACACCGGCGACTGTTATCGTATAATGGACGTTAATAACCTTTGATTCGCATAGAAAAAAACAAAATTCTTAGAAAAAAAAATTAATAGAAAAATTATAGTTTGATGTTGAAAGGACACGCAGTTCGTCGCCATGAGTTTCTTTTTTAATGAACAGCAGTTAACTTTTGCACATACCGATGTTAGTAGCAAAATAAAATTGAGAATTAAATGCAAATTAAAAGAAATGAAATGAAAAATTATCCAATTTAATATTTGACATATCCTATATTTTCCTAAAAAATGTAAAGTTGTTATTTCGAACACCGGTTTTTAAAATTTTAACCGAACATTAATATATTTTGATGCTTTCAGTTGAACGTTGACAGTTCAATTGGATTATGAATTGAACTGGGTTTTAAAATCATCATTATCCGACTTCGATACAACTTTTGATATTTAATAAAAAAGCTTTGATAAGGCTAACGATTTTCCAAATGATATTTGATTTTAATGTACGCTATGTAAATCGAGTGGGTTCGTGTCTTGTAGTATATTCTTCCTTGCACTGGTTATAATTCCATTATAATAACAGACGTTCCATATTCTTGACTTGTGTTGAATATGACAAAATCTGAAGGAAAAAACGTAATCACTTATTTCAAAAATAAGTTGATCTTTCAAATTATTTTTTTTTTAAGACTTGCATGTGAAGTTTTATCAAAACGATTCATTACAAAGAATTACTACCCCGAAATCATTAAAAAGTATTTTCAAAGGCGGCGACGAAGGAAAAGGCTGGAAGCGTCATTTGTCATATTATTAAGAAGCTTTTATTCTGAATGTTTATTCCTATGATAAATTGAATTGATACTTTGCGACGCGCTGGCAGCCAAAACAAATGATGTGCTTGCGCGGCGTTTGGTATATCTCCGCGCGTATGTGACAGTGGGACAAGCCATATCATTTAAATTGTGTTACATTTTCTTTACCACAGCAGAGTGTAAATATTATCTGCGTCAGTAAAGAGGAGGATATCTTTTATTTGTTTAATAAATGCGTATAAATAGCAACCCGTCCCATCTTCGCACGGATAGCAGTAATTATCTATGGATATGGATAGAAGCTCTCAAGTGACGAAGTTTTATCAGATATCTTTAGGTACAGTGCCTTGCTACGTCCAAAAAAAAAATGTTAATTTTCAGCGAAAATACGACGCAAAATATCCATTTATTATGGTTCAGCCATATTATGGCCAACTTCGCTGCAGCACGTAAATGCGCCTGTTCAATCGGTGTAGTATCAAACTCTCACATAATACAAGGGTAATATAACAGTTTCCATTCACCACCCCAGTCTTTCTCCGTAAACGTCTATTCTCTCCATCAGCCCACTTCTTCCTCCATCAGATATCCTATTGCGCATCTGTACCCAGGTAGCTGAGAGGTTGGCAACGCACTGATAACTCCGAAATCGCGACTGTTCATGAACACTATTAACCATCTTATACTCTGGTGGCTCGCCAGCTCGTTAGCCCCTCAATATTGCCATAAAAAAAGAGAAATTAAAATAGTTCTGTTATTATAATCGCTACCAAATTTCACACAATCATGCGTTGGGCTAATTTAAGGATTTCCTGAAAATTTCATTAAGATCCAGCTGTTTTAAATATAGTGCATATTATAAATAGATATGCAATTATTTATGCAAGTCCTAAGAAGAAACAATAAAAGATTTTTTTCTATTCCAAAGATTTAATTATTTTTAAATGAATTAAAATACAAACCTCGAATTAAAAATATCTTTATTTCATATATATCGTCCATAGGTCATCATGGTCGGAAAAAAAGTCTTTTAGCAAAAGAAAAGGTCAAATAATATTTTAGCCTAAAAAACCGAGACGTCTTATAAAGAAATGAATTTAAAGCTAGCTTTAAAAATGACATACAAAATGTTCATCGTATAGGACCCTTTCTTCGTGAGTTCAACTCCCACTTGACCGGTTTTTTTCAGCCCACTTCGATACCATACCGTCCCATTGCCATACCTCAGTTTCAGATGTTTTGATGAAATTGGCTCAGGGCTGTGGCTTGAAACTGCTGACGACCGTTGTCACCAACACAATGACAAACGACGGACGTCTTTCATGATCTTCTGCGCAGGGAAACCGTTCGAGTTGACTCAAGTTAAATACTCGTTAGTTAATTTGCTTTTAGTTAAAAATCGGAGTCCTTACCTGCCTATTAAATTTATCGTCTTCCGAATTTACAGCGTTATAAACATATCAAAAAGTTCCAACGTAGATTAAGAACTTTGATTGGGAATATCGTTTTATTTCTTTTACATTGAAAATTTCGGCGATGAAAAGTGATTGGTTTTTTTTCGAGAACGTTTATATTTTTAAGACAACGCAATGAAAGTGAATAATGATTTTCAAAGAGAATGTTTACGTATTCATTAAGCCTTTATAATATAGGCTTTAAATTTTAAAATTTAGTTGTAATCATAAAAGTCTCTTAAAACCACTCATGCAATAATTTTTGAATAATTCTTTGTCTTATGAGGCAATAAATCGGGATGCACAAACAAAGGAAGTTGCCATTCGACTATCGTAAAGTAATTTGCAATGACTTTACACAAATCAAATATTAAATGGCACTATGAATTAGACTAGTCAAGAGAGAAAGATGGTACGACTTAAGTGAACTTTGAAAATTTCACTAAGCTCACCCTCATCGCGCGTCTCATAATTCACTTAATTTGGCAACTCTGAACTAAATTACAGATATTATTACATAGTTACCTCAACTGAGAAACGTTACCTACATTTGTTTTACATAAATTCGTGTCCCAGTCAGTTAGGGACAATAAATTTCTGTATAATTACGCTCGGGACGTCATTAAGTTAGCGCGGCGTCGTTCCAGCCGAGTGTATTCTGGCAGAACTTTAGCCGCGTAACATGTGAAAAAGTTTCGTTGAAACGAATAACTTTTAAGGGAAACTCAACCTTAAGTTCGACCCGTACGGTTGGGTTTAAGGTAAGCACGCCGATTTAATATTAAAATTTTCAAGCACACCATCTGAAGCTTCATTCGAGACAAGCGAAATTAGATTAATAATGTTGTTTATTTAGCCGATAAAATTTTGAAGATGGAAGTTGCATTGCACTTTACGTCAAAGTAGGAAAATTCATACTTATAAACGTTGAACTCTGTGGCTCTGTCTGTCTGTTACATCTTTATGGCTAAACACTCGACCTATTGTGATGAAATTTACTATAGAGCTCGTTTATATCCTGGAGTAGATAAAGGTCACCGTTTCTCTGTCTACATCTTCTTGTAACTTAAAAATATCATAAGTGATTTTGAAATTCAATATATTGATATGACACACAGTTACGTAAGATAAATAAAATCGTCTTTCTACATTTTTGTTAATTTGTCTGTATATGCTCTTATATGTGTACAGCATGACAAATTATTTAAAATTTTGTACAAATATAAAGTAAGACTTCTCTTGTAAAACAAACTGCTTACTATCTATGCTTACTATCTACTATCTTGATAATTGGACACAAACAAACAGTTTTGATAAATTGCCTGATATAATTCAAGATCGCGTAAGATTTAAGCTTCCGTATATATTGTCAATAAATTTTAAGTTGTAGGTAACAATTTTTTTTTAATTCATAATATTATTTGCAAAAGTTGGAAGACAGAGATAAGGATTTTAGCATATAACTCAATTAATATTCTAGCATTAAGGCAAACTGTAGTTGACCTGTATTTAGCTATTAAAGAGTTAGCGTATATTTTATAAGAGACACAGTATACCTACATAGTTCCAGTCAGCGGTGAATAAGATTATACTGCCTTTGCCTAAAGTTTGAAATAACTTTTTATTTGTGTAACATTCGTGAATGTTTTTTTTTTATTTAGACACCTAAAACATTAAACTAAAATGGACCTATTCCGTAGGTGCAACATTAAAAAGAATAAGAGCTTCTTTCGTTTCTTCTTAAACTGATATTTTACCAAAAGTCACTTTAAAAATTAAATTTTCGTTCTGTTTTCTTTTTAACAGATTTTAGTTTGAACATCACTTAAAAGAAAGACGTAAAACGCAAATTTTATTTTAAAAGTGACTTTTTGCTAAATTTTCTCTTTAAAATGTTTACGTCTATGTCTAAAAGGAGATAGCGGAAGAGGCTCTAAGTATACGAATTTGATAGAAATAAAAAGTTACTTTAATTTTCACTTAGGCACACTGAACACCGTTTTGTAGATAACCGTAGTTACTATCAAACTAAAGTATCTTACCTATAAGTAATTAATACAATATTTATTTAAATACCTAGTCATTTTAAATTTTGGTTAACAGTTCTATAATGTTATGATGCCAATATTTTTCTTTTTCCATATTTTTGTTTAAATTTTTTGAGGCGTGTGCAAAACTACATGTGGATCCATGAGCATTAAATTTTTACTTCTAAAATCTTCATTACAAATCAACAGCAAATCATTTAATGCACATTGAGAAATATTATTTTTTAAAGACCAATATTTTAAATTTTTCCTTAATTTAATACTTCTTTATAAATCAAAAAGATCGTCTTTTCGTCCGATCTACTATTTGGCATAACATATACAAAATCTTCATTAACCATCTATAATAATCATTGTAATTAAAAGCAGAAAAAATCAATATTTTGTGCGAAACCTGTTGCTTAATAGAACTTCTTTTCTCTTGACCAATATTTATTGTAGCGTTTACTTTTTTAGCAGGTATTTTATTTTTTGAATAAAAGTGTTTTTTGTCTTCACATCTCACACAATTTAATCAGCAACACCTTGTCAAGAATTTCATTTACTTAAATTAAGTAAATCGATATCTTTATAAATTCCAACATTCTTGCTTCATTTTATATCTCACTGCGTCTTTTCTTCTTTATTATTTTCAAAAGTTAATTTGTTAAAAGAAACGTACAATGTAAAATCCACATGTAACAATGTATGTACATAAAAGATAAATAAAAATATTGTCACAAGCTCAGTTCGATAAAAGTTTTCATAATATGAGCTTAGAATATGCACAAAAGCTTTAAGCTTTAGAAACATTTAATGGTGTCATTTAAGAATTACAACTTATTTATCTTAGAACAAAACCTTTATCTCAGGATCATACAAAATTGATATAACTATTTAACGTACAAGACTACAAAGTTAATATGGAACTATTTTGTATTATAAATAAATAGATAGTAATTATGTATGGAGTTTAATGGGTGTTAATGTTTTTGTTACTTACATATAAAATAGTATTATACTATTACCACCATATGCTGAAAATCATACATTTTATAGGACGTAATGTCTAAATTACAAAATGTAGAAATAAATACCTCCATTTTTTTTTGTTCAGATGTGACATTATATATAAAACTAATTTCTTTTTTTAACTTAGCAATTTTTTCAATATTCAATAAAAGTTAAAAGTTACTGTTTCAAATTTTAGGGTTCTAGGAATTCGTTTCGATCATTTGCCGAGTGATGTATTTGTTTGTGTGTGAGCGCTTAAATGCGTAAATGCGTTTGTGTGTGCGTGCATGAGTATATGTAAACGAATTAACAGTTCCAAACGCACTTTGTGACATCAAAAAGGCTGCCGCAAACCATTGACTGTCGCAAACTGCATAAAAGTCGATTGATTTGTTCAATAGATATCGTAGGATTTGTTCAAAAGTGTAATAATATTTTTAAGCAACAGATAAATTCCAAAATCCAAAATTTTTCTTAAAAAAACAATATAATATTATAGAATTCATCAAAATCGCAAGTATTTGCAATTCATCAAGGTATCAAATTATTTTCAACTAGCGTCCGCAAACCACTTTCCTCGAAGGTTTAATTTTATTTTAGGAAATAAATAAAAAAAATCGCATGGTGCGAGGTTAGGAATGTGAGGCGGGTGAGCCAGTTATATCTAAAGCTCCCAAATGGATAATTATTAGTTTGGCGGTATGTAGTGAAGCACTGTCATGTTGAAGGGAAATCCTACTGCGAGATCTTTTTCCCCGAACTTTTTCCAAAACAAGAGGTAAACTGTTGTTAGTGTACCAATCTGCCGTGAAAGTTTTTTTTTTCTTTATCTTCTTAAACAGGTGTTGCATATATGACCTGTCATTCCAAAGAAAGGGATCACCATCTTTTTCCGACGCTTCCTTGTTTTACCTCGTAGGGAAGTCCATGAAAGGAAACATTTATTGAACAGACTGTCTTTTGGTTTCGGGATTGTAACAATAAATTTAGTTTTCGTCATTTGTAATCATGTTGTACACAGCATTTGAGTGACCACCGGAAATTTTTGCATCATTTTGCGACACCATTTAACAAACACGACGGAGTTTTTGAACTTTGGTCAATTTGCTGGGTATTCATCGAGTAAAAAGTTTTCGGACCGATAAATATTCCTGAAAGAGTTTACGCATTGACTTGAATAATACCAATGCATAAGCTTAACCAAATCTGCTGGTAGGTCACCCTTGTCAGTCTCTATCACGGGCCGCACAGCACTTATATTGTTTTCTTTCGTCGCCCTAGAAGGACTTGCCTTAAGCAGATCGTCATTCGGATTAGTGCGACCACGTTTGAACTTATTTAACCAGATATAAACAGTGGCAAGTGATGGAGCTTTATTATGAAATACCAATTATTAAGAAAAGCCAATCGAAATCTGTTACAAGTTTCTTTCTGGCGTAGAGAAAAATTCTTTTCATAATTCTTGCTTTTACTATCTTTATTCTTACTTCTAGCTTTTTGCTTTTTCTAAGCCGCCTACCGTATCAGATTGCGTCAGCGGTTTGACGTGAAATGCAAATAAACAGAAAACGTTTCGCTATTGCATATCGAGCCAATTTCGCAATATATGTAGATAGCTTTGCCCTCGTTTATATCCAATCCAGACCATTTATCCGCTCCCATTTACTTTAAGTGTCCATAATAAAGAAAATCAGACCAACATGGTCTACAAAGATGTACGCAGAGGCGGAAGACAACTATCCCGTCCTTTGTATTAATCATGAATCAGATTTACGTACAACAAATTATAATGTATGAAAAGCGCTAAAGATGGGTACAAACTGAAGAACTTTTCCAAAGCATAAACGTGTGGAACTTGTTTCATTCATGTCACGGCGTTATTACGAGTCTTTTTTAGGTCTCCAATCATAAACTTAAGACGTGTGCTTTTAAATGCTAGTATCGAGACCCAAAGCATGTTGGACCATGATCAGTGTAAGATTCCGAAGCCGTTACTACAAAGACATGCATTACAGATAAAAAACTACGTTTTTACACTTTTTTCCATGTTTCCCGCACATAATAAGTATAAGCACTTTAGTCGTCTATAACTAGAGAAACGATTAGGTTTATGGACTCTACTTAGTTTACAATGTTTTACATTGTAAAACATTGTAAACTAAGTAAACATTGAAAAGAACTTTTGTATGCTAACAAAAATTCTTTTCAGCTTCTGTTACACGTATTGAGTTGGGCACTCACCTTGAAATTTGTTTTTTTTTTTAATTTCTAAAACATTATATAGTATGTTCAACTACTAAAATACGTAGCGGCTTATACAAGACATGTCCACTTTGACTTACGGACGGACAAACAAATGAATATGATGAAACTGTATAGGTTTAGTTTTGGCAATTTTGGCTTAGAACCCTAAAAATGATGCATAGTTCATCATTTTCTCTTTTTTTTTTTCATTTAGTATACACACGGACACTTGATTTGTACAAGTGTGCTTTTCGAATTAGTTTCTTATATTTAATACCGGCAACTGAGAAAGATGACTGTGACATGCAGACTGACAGACAGACGAACAGACATTAAAG
The DNA here is from genome assembly GCA_005406025.1 of Eumeta japonica. Classification (NCBI taxonomy): domain Eukaryota; kingdom Metazoa; phylum Arthropoda; class Insecta; order Lepidoptera; family Psychidae; genus Eumeta; species Eumeta japonica. The sequence continues at coordinate 70,477 of BGZK01000891.1, forward strand.
TGTCCTCATTAACTTATTTTTGTTAACTTTTGAAGAACAAATCTTCAAAATTCGTTGCAAACTTTAGCAAAACAAAAGAAACAAAAAAATACTAAGATAACATATAACAATAACCAAAATAAAGAAGGACTTGTAAAAGTTTCGGTAATCCTAGACAAGGGTTCCGAATTCTACGAAAACAAGGTTAGCGTTAGCGTTACATCCAAGGTTAGCGACACCTTTCTGTATATCACTGACTCTATTCTTCCTGTACTTACCACAATACACGTTGCTACGCAATTTCCTTAAGTAAAGGTACAGCCACAGGGAAAGAACTTATTATCGTAAATTCAAAGAGTAAGGGGACTCCTACTATGATAATGGAATGAAAACTAAGTAATATGCGAAGGAGGTGTAAATTAGGTATTCTTTATTGTCTGTGCGAAACAGGAGGTAGGAGTGTGTAGATGATATTCTGTGGCTAGTGTTTAAATCGTTCATAATGACAGGAAAATTTTAACATTAAATAAAATAGTTTATAGGAATGTAAAAAACAATAATATGTTGAAGAATTCACAAGCTTTAGTGCTTGTGGATTCTTGTGGATTCTTTAGCTACAGCAATATTAGAAAAAAATATTGTATCACAATTATATGTTTTTATATATATATATATATATATATAAAATTTTACAAAGAGGAATTAAATAGAAATAAAAGAAGTTTCACGTTGCAAAGTAGTGTTTTATTAGCAAACCGTAAGGTTACACATTTTGATAGAAGCGCCAAACTTTTTAAATCTCACTTAATGAAAGCCTCAAAAAATGACTAGTAACGGAACCGAAAGAAAAATTCGGATGTGAACTAAATTACGCACTATTATTTTACAATTACAAATTAGAAAGAATAGACATCTTTATGTTTTTTAACTAAATAAAGAAACCGATCACAAAATTAGATTAATAAGGAGAAAAAAAAAAGAATAATCCTAACGTTCTTTGAAATAAAACTTTTTAGGTGCGATTTGAGAGTAACTGATTTTTTTTTTGTGCGCAAGTGACGTCTAATAAAATTTATATTCCATTTACGCAATTTCAGCGTTTTAAATTTGAATTTCTAATTCCCCGATTATTCAAATTCAAAGAGGCCATTATTCGAAAATTGCATCGTCAATGTAAATCTCTAATACGTTTAATAATATTATGTTGTCGATAACAGGACGTGTCTGCGGCTCCGCCCCACTGAACAAAGAACGATTCCTTCATTTTTTTTTATTTCGTGCGACCTCTCTTTCAAATAAAGTTCAGTTTATATTATTAAAACGCTTTATTGATTTTTATCTTAATTGTGATAACAGCCACAATACAAAAAAACACGTATTACTCGAAGATAATATAAAAAAAACACGCACTTGTACTTTTATGATGTCAAATCAATCCACTAAAATCTTATTCAGTATGAGAAATTACAATTCGATTGATACAATAATGTCATATCTGATTAAGCACCAGCACGTACGAAAATGAAGAAGTGTGTAGCTTATGGATTGCTTTTCAAGTCAGATAGAGGGAATTTTCGTAAGGGCTTCCGGCAAAAGAAGCAAAGACAGCGCCAGAGATGTCGCAAGGACATCCACAAGAACTAGACTACCGATTCAATGATATGAGTGAAGGATCACGGGAGTACGTCGAGGCATCAGCAGTGTGTAACCAGCATACAAAGCAGAACGTATGGGCACACAATAGAACTAGTCGCGAGACATAAAGACAAACTAAACGGAGAAGAATGTCATGGGCATTCTTCACTTTCTTCGTTTAATATAAATTAGTTATTTGTTAATAGGAAGAAAACAAAATGTGTAAAATTCTCAGTTCCGAATGAAAAGCATGGGTCTGGTGGTATTTTAATAAGAGACGAGGAATTAGAGTTAATAAATATCAATAGGGTCTTCATTTAAGTAAGCCGGCGACGAGGTTTAGTTCGTTCGTTAGATAGTTAAAAAAAAAATAAGGACTTCGTTCTATATCCAGATCAGAAGATTGGTTTATTTTGACGGCTTCCATAGGTTGATGTATACATCATGCTTTGTGGGCATGCTGCGGATACTCATGGAATTTTCGTGCTGCAAAAGCAGACCATTTGCTTTGTATCTTGTAGAAGTAATCTTAAGAAAATTGAAATTTCTGTGGCATTGCAGCTTATAAATGAAAATTTAATATACGTAAAAAAAAAGTTAGAATCGTTTCAAAAAATTGTGATCAACTTAATTTCAATGTTAGAAATAAACGTAAACTGCTTATGCAGTCGATTAACATGTACCTAAACCTAACGCTACTTTATGGTAGCGAATATATTTAGGAGGCTCTGTGTGCGCTTGTTTCATAAGATTCTTGAGGATATACAAAATTCACCTTTACACGTAATGTCGACGATTATAGAATTCAAGTAGAATTGAACTGTGGACGAAAGCCAGTAATCTTTTAGAGAAATGCAATGACTTGTCCGAAAAGTTTAATTAGACCCGACCGATGTGAGCTGGATTAGAGAATAAAAAGTCGAATGTAATACGAAGGTTGGATTCTCATATAACTCAGAGTTTCAGAAGCCGAAAAAAAGGGAGGCGAGATGTTATGGGAGCAGTGATAAATGAGCTTGAAATGGCATCCGCCACTGTCACACAGCCAATCAAGCTTACGTAGAAGCCAACGATGTATTCATAAAAAATTTAAAAACGGTCGATCATGCAAACCTACCGTAAAACTTTCCGTTATGATATTTGATGGCATTTTTTTGAATTTATTGAGTACTAAATAGTTATCTACAAGTTTTTGAGCGTTTCGAGTTAAAAAATTCGAAAGACGGTTGGCTCTAGAGGTAATTCATGAAATTTCTTACTACTTTCGGCTTTAAAGCCTCCAAAAATAAAAATATCGGTAAATTATAGTTCTTTACGGCCTCAAAAATATAGCCATAATATATTTTGAGCACTTCAAGTTCAAAAATCTACATTTCTTAGAAAAAAAAGATGTTTTTATATTTCAACTACAATATCTTTTGAACTCATTGTTCGAATTTGGTCTACTTTATGGCATTCGACGTAGTTTTTTAACCAAAAGAAAGTCCAACTATGAAATAGCAATCTATCAAGAATTTCACCAACTATTTTAAAAAGAACCCTTTTATAGTTTTTCGTTAACCACAAACCAAGCGATTTTAATCTACTTTACAACGATCGACCTTTTTTTTAAGGACCAAAGTCGGTTCGATATTGGACCTTATTGGTAATGTAGCTTATGAACAATTGAAAAAAATCATTAAAAAAAAATTTTTCTTAGACTTGTATCTGTTGAACAACTATACCTATTTTTATGCAACTTGCGGCAATTGTTATAAATGTTTTGGGAATGGAGACGATTAGATTTTAGTATTGGTCGGTAAAGTAGTCTAAAAGTTATTTGAAAAAGTACTTTTCTGAAAAACGTACATTTTAGATTTCTCGAAATCTACTTTTCGGACTTAGTTCAAGTTAGTTTTAAAGAGTCAAAGTTGAGTGAAACGTTTTCGAAAGTCAAAAACTGCATTTCGATCGGGCAATCCGCTCAAAAGCTAAGAGAGACTTAAATATCCCTAATGACCTATAGACATCATTAGAAAAATGGTAACAGTAGACACGTAAAGCCCTAAGACGTCAAGATGTGATAAAACTCGATTTTCTAAAATCGAACTAAACACAGTGTCGTTACAATTTATGAAATTTTTTCAATATTCATAGCGGAGAGTTAAAAAGTAGAATAGGTGAAATAGAAGGATAGTAGGACGCTCGGCAAAACGGATGACTTTATCGAGATCGGTTATCTTTTTCAGGTGGTTTAGACAGACGAGTATAAAATATTTCGGCAACGTTGTCGTAACGACTTTGTCTATGTGTGTGTTGTGTTGATAGTGGTAGTATGTCGCCACCCCTTTTGTATAATATTCTATCTGATAGGTTAAGAATTCATCAAGAGTGAAAATAAAATAGTTTTCTCTTTAAAAACATCCCGTGTGAATATTATGGATGTATTTAAAGAAAATTGTTACTTTTTTATTATTTTCTAAGAACGGCTGTGCTGTTAGATACAAATTAAGTAGATAATTAAGTGGATTGCATAATACTTATATTGATAAAATAATAGAAATAAACAGAATGTAAAAACGGAATCAAAGAGAAATTAGCAAATCCTCAAGGATTATTATTTAAATAACGATTCAAGTTCTATGCCTTATACATAAGTGTGTACACGTATAATGGATGTGTTGAGTTTTAGTAGCATTTTATAATGCAGTCATTGATTTCGAGATGTGTCTAAATTGCGACTACCCCAAACATAATGACCACTAAACTACTAATAGTTTACCCGAACTACTACTAATACCGGCAAATCGGAAAGTCGAACGTGTAAGCGCAAACGTTGATCGCGCATAACAAATCCGGCTTTCTCGGATGCGACCACAAAGCAGCGGTTCGTGAATTCATTAACATGAGTGATAAGTGCCCGCACAGCATAAGGCCTTTCGCACACCGAGCGAGACGTGTGATGTTCCGTTGAAGTGTATACTTCACTAAATACGATTTGCACGTATGTAAGCCGGCTAAATAAAAAATGAGTATTTACGAAGAGCTGGGTGCTTCACGAGGTACTCCTCATTTTAGCAAGTACCTTACAAGTATATTAGCAAGTTATAATGTGGCTTGAGTGTGTTTTTTGTTACTTAACATCGCTCAAATTTTATGGAACGTGACAGTAACGGGGTTTAATATTTCCAATAACTGTATAATGATATTTGTAATCACGTGGAATGAAATGAAAAATGATTTTCGATTGCCAACGTTACGTAGTCTGTAATAAACGAATGTAAAAGACAAAAGTCTCTATCTGTCCGGTAAAACTAGTGCAATAGAACAATTAATACAATTTTCTTGAATATTTTTTAATGCTTTTGCTTCAAGTTTTTTGAAATTTGCAATTAGACTGCCAGGATGTTCAACACTCTTTTTATTTAGAAAAATTCACAGTACTTTTGGATCATATTTTTCGTTTGTACTAATAATAATAGCTTGCTCTACAAAATTTTGTCGGATATGTAATACATGTTTAATATATTATATATTCGACTAAATTTTTCTTAATAATCTCTATGATTTCATATGCGATCATTTTGATGACAAATAAAAGTAATAATATTATTATGTAATTCAATTCAAACTACTATTTTGCTATTTTAAATGAAATTATATTTTCCTATGTATATGGTCAAATTTTCAACAATCTATTAAAGGTTACATTCATTTTTGAATAGCGAACTTCTGTAGAATCGTGTGTGTTTTATTGTGATTACATTGAACATTTGACTACAAAAGCCCTTTAATAAGTTTACATATTAACTGCTTGTTACGCCCGGTTTTTGTCACCCAACTGCTAATGTTTACGCTCCCACAATGTTCTTACTCCAGGTTAAGAGGCTTGACCTTATACATCCTTACCCTTATCGGTCCGCACTCACCCAGTGCCGATTAGGACTGCTGAAAATTGCTGTCTCCAATACGGTAACAACGTTCATTAATGACATCTTATCGTGCCCCCAGAGGCGCGGAACGAGAGGTTAAATATTTTTTTATTGAACTTTATAGCAAGCGATCAGAGAATAAGGTGGTCACCGCCGATCATGGATCCCGCAATCCAAAAGGAGCCAACAGTGAGTTGCTTCTGTGGGATTGCCTCTTAGGAGGGAATGAGCTATCTGGTGGTAGTTAAGAATGGACTAAAGGAGAGGGGAATAGACCGATGGGGAGATATTGTTTACTTTATGAATTTGAAAAAAAAATAATTTAATTGGTACCTATTTATTCGATCCATAAGCTATTCTACGTTTCGCATTACACTTTTTTTACTTTACACTAATCAGATTGTCCACAAGACTCTTCTTCATCACACCCTATTGTCACGCAAAACTAATTGGCGTTATCTTGTGTACCGATATGTGGTGCACCGCCGCGACCGCGACAGTGTCGAGATCGGCTGTGCCCAGATTTTGCTTGATATATAATAATATTCCGCTAAGACTCTTTCGACAAACATTGACGCCTCTATTGAATTAATCCGTTATGCCCCTTTATCAGTTAGTTCGATTTATGCTGCACTTTATATTCAAATAGAGCGATAATTAATGAAGTGATTATTTTAGGCAACTTGTATGTAACAGAACTGTTACATTTTCCTTTGTTTCCAGGTGTGTGTGTGTGTGTGTACAAATCCTTATTTTCAACTCCGCACCTACGCGCTGGGCGGTCCCTTCGAAACGCACCCTTTCCCAACTTTTTAATAATGTAAAATGGAAAAGTTTGTTCTTGCAACCCTCGTAATTAGAAAATGGACGCCGAGCACCGTGTTGTCATCTCAAAAATGTTCGTGTTTTACGTCCGGCCCGGGTGCGATTATGCGTCGCAGCGGAACTAATTACTCTACGCGACGTCTGAGGATATTTCAAACGCATCAAATTAAATCTTCAACGGGTTAAATATGGTTTCGAGATTAGCACGAATCAGAATCTGATTATCCTCCATGTGAATTATCTCTTTGCCGATAGCGATCTGTGTACAATATATATAAAAAAAATGACAGACCCTTTTTCTCGCTGAATCAAAACAATCAAAAATTCGTCATCCGCTAAGTTAATAAATTACATTAATTAGATCCCGGCAGAGAACTTACAGTAATTTTACTTATTAAGTAAATAATTGATAAGGCGCAAAATAAATGGAATTTGAAATTAACTATAGGCCGGGATAAAATATCGACGTATATTCGTATTAATTACAATCAAAATGGTACCGTAAAATGCACTTTAATCGGAAAGTTTGAATGATTTAAAAGAAAACGGAAGACGTAAGCGCACCATTTATAGCGAGTGCGATACAAAACGATCTTCTCGTTCGATAGTCGATGTTCTTTGATTTCTTCAAATTGAGCGGAATACAAATAACTGTGACTGTTTGAAATTAGGCGAGATCCAAGAAATGCACAAATTTCGTGCAGTAAAGGCATGCAATGTTTGCACAGCGAGCTATATTTTTACTACGGTGACTATGTATAGCAAACACTTTGGAACACTTTGGTATTAACTTTATAGAGACTGAACTTATTTTTTCATTTTTCTCACAAATTGAAGTATTTACTGTCATATTTTTATTATATCGTGCATATATCACACGACAGCAGTAATAGATATCTTCATTACAAGGGCTTCCGCACAATTTAATTTAAAAATTGGTGCTCATACAAATCCAGAAAAAATCCGACCCTCCCACGCAATTATAGCACTCGAACACCCTCCGTCAGACTGGAATTGAATATGATCGAAGCGACATCCCGTGCGATCGCCGAGTTTGACAAATGATAAAAATTGGCAAAGGAAACCGGCGCGGCGATCAATCAAGCCGGATCGCCGCCGCGCCGCGCCCGCGCCTTATGGCTCATTTCCGATCATCGTCCTTGCGAACTCCCGCGGGTGAAGGTTTAAAATAGATTGTCGTGAGTGAGGTCAAGGCCGAGGGGCTAAATTTAATTAACGGTTTGACCCGTCTCCTTTTTTAACGGTGATAAGATTTTTTTCGTGTTACAACGAGTTCACGTTGGAACGATTCGATGTCGACTCAAATTGATGTCGTTATTGTAACAAAGGACGTGACTGTACATAAACCTTGATAGGATCAACTTGAGAGTGAATTTTTACAACCTTTTCAAGTAACTGAAATGTCCACACTGGTCTGGAGACAAAATCATTGCACATATCCAAGGACACTGGATCATCGCCGTTCATTTCCGGTCGTTTCATTTCCGGTCGTTTCCAGTGATGGATGTTGACCGGCTTTTCATAAAAAATATCGAGGTCACTTTAACATGTTGTCTTAAAAATTTAATGTAGCCTTAAAATAGAACCGTTTTGTATCTTTTAAATCGTGTAAACGCTTAAACCACGTTTATATTGCGGGATTTGCATATTATTTAACTTAATATATATCGTTATTTAAGACCTATATTACACCGTTAATTTAAAAAAAAATCATATTCAGCAAAAATATGCCTAATGAACGAAAAGCTATTAATTAAAAACTTTAATTTGTTTGCCTTGCTAATAAATATAGCTATGTAATATTTAGGAAGACAATAGATTTAATTTACCTTTTTTATTATAGTAATACATACAAAATGGTTTCTTCTTTTTAATTTTAGAGACAAGGGTCCTTAGTACTTTTGAAAACAATCAAGAACAATTTTAACAAAAAATTAAATTATTCTTAGAAAAAACTTATAGCCATTTTTCTTAAATACAGATAAGGAATTGTTTAGTAGCAATAAAGACAACATAATAAACTAACACCGTTTGCAATACCTGCACAGGTTATAACAAATATTTCCCAAAGCAGCTGTGAATATATCTTTTCTGAGAATAGAGTATAAGACGACTGCCCCAGCGCCAAGTCACGTGTTGTAAATGATGAATCTCGTACAATATGCACGTTCAATCAAAACAAACTCCTCTATTTATATTTTCGCAAAAAGTATTTGTACGCAGATGCGCGCCATTTATTCATTCGATAAATGAATTTCAATGTTTTCACGACATGTCAGCTAATTGCTCATGTCTGAGTTTTATATATTTTTAGGCAGTCAGTTTTGAAACATCTATTAGTGTGCCTTCTGAGTCAATAAATCATTAGAAACTAAGTTCACCCACAAGGTCTACGGCTGGTATTTTGAATCATAAAGCTTTTTCATTTCACGTTGAAGAATCAAATTCGAAAAAAATAAAGAAAGAGAATAATTATTCAGAGAATAGATATTCAGACATATTACGATTTGTGGTTAACAATTTGGTTTTATTTAAATTCTAGTTTAAAAAACGATATAAAATAGTCATTAGTATAAAAATAACAAGGTATTTCGTTCATTAGCTCCTTATATAGGAGAATTATATATTCTTTTATCTTAAACATATAAGTTTATTTCTAAGGTTCTACTACAGGATTATTGTTTGTCTGATCGGCAGTTAAAACCTACAGTACGTACCAGTATAGGAAGTTGGACGACTCGAGGCGAAGTCTTTTGTAGACGATATATATTCTAAGACTATTTTTTTAATTGCCTACGTTCTTCATCATTTATTTTTAGATTTTCATAACTTACAACGCTCAGTGAAGGGGAAGGGTGACCTCTAGTTTTGCATACATACTCAATTTAATATTCTAAAAAATCTGTTTCCACGTTACTAATGTTGTATAATTTCTAAGGAGCTTTTCCAAGTGATGCAACATGTATGTGTTTATGTTTGAAGACAAACAATGCGCGGAATTACAAAACGAGGGCCCTTTGTTGTCGGCCGCCCGCTCACGCGACGCGGCGGCCCCGAGCGAGTATTATTATTTTTACGAATACTCCACAAAATATAATCGTAATCCTTGCTTTATTGTGGCTAGATTATTTCTCAGCATGTGAGGGGCTTGTCGTTATGAATTTCAGAGGTCGGTGTAGTGGATATTATTTGTTAGTCATAATGAAAATTGAAGAATTTAGTGACAATTTATATTTGTGGGTGACGAAGCAATAGGTGCCTAATGGTTTTCAACGATTAGGAAAAAACAGTTTATTATTTATTATATAATTTGCGCTACATGGCGAGTCCCTTTAGACATATTCCAGAGAATTCATATAGTCTCTACACACATGGCGGTGATATTCCAAAGGAGTTGTATAAAAAACCTGCTTGTATATGTATAAATAAAATAATACATTTATAGCTTTCTGAAATACTCTCCTTCATATTTAGTAGACATTAACATTGATCAGAAGGATTTTTCGAAATATAAGGATCTGAGGGCATGTTTTCTGTCTATTGGTTAGAAGCTATTCTAATCTCATCTGAATTCCTAAATGTCAAATAGGAATCCACAAAAAATTAGAAAAGGTTAACAAAAATCGATGATTTGAGAAGAGATATGTCAAATCTTTTATTAAACCATTGATTTTTGGTAAAATAAAGATATATCACGCTGCAACATCCAGAATATGTGCGAGACGGATGATAACAATTTTTCAAAATCTAAATATTACTTATTCTCCATCACCACGTTTGACAAAATTTAATCATCATACGAGAGAATAAGATTTTCGTCAATTTGCCTCAAAATTGTATTGAGAGCACCAATACAATTTCGAGGTAGGGCACCGGTTTGATATTAACTCGTTTTGTTCTTCAAGTGATATTGTACAAACCTGACCCGCCTGAAAAAAGACGCAATGATTGTTTTACATGCGTTTTTCATACCTTTCGATTTTGTTAGCTGCTGTCCTCGTATACCATTCACAACACTGTTTCTTCTACTGTTATGTTGTCGCGAACAGCATTTGATCGATTGTAAACATGTATTTACAAGACTTACTGGAACAAATCCACGCGTTCTTCTTGCTGTTTTGTCGTGAGTTTAGGATGAATTCAGCGATAAAAATATTTTTCCAATTGTAAACTATTTTGATTTTTTTTTATTTACGTATACCAATTTCCATTACATTTAATCTCGAGTCGTATCTTTGCGAACTATTTCATGGAAAGAAAATCGACGATAACAATAATTAAATGTACCAGCGCTTCAGTGTGGTCAGACGTAGTGCTTGTCTTTCAAAGACAAACAGATCTTCAAGCAAAATACAACTTTTGAAAACATAAAATTGAAATTCAATTTATAATAAAAAACAGCTGACAGGCGATCTGCATATACATAAACATATATATAAAAATTTGCTTGCACAAGTAATTTTCAGTATTATTTTCCTCATCCGTAATTTAATCCTCTTTATATTTGTTATTCATCTGGCGTAAAATTGAATTTTCAGCACTAACCGGTCGCTCTGAATTGAAAATTCCTAGAAACGGACTATTTGACTATTTCAAAATCGCGTAATTGGTCATTAATAATTAACTCAATTTGCTTGTGTTAGTTTCAGTTCGTTCTGAATAATCAAATAATGAAAATCAAATTGTGTCGCTGACTGTACTACCCAGTCAAACAGACGCCCCCTGATTACACAGCCTTCTTGGAATGAGTTTGTGTTAGCATAAATGTTAATGCTTATAAGAAGGTTTCGCTAAAAAAGAAATTGTCGTTTTCTCTAAAAAAAAGTTGGATATATTTTAGTAAAACTGTTTGAGAAAACTCCTCATTACGTTTGAAATGATCCAAGAAAAATGATTTAGCTCTTCTGAATTTGTTACTCGAGTATAGTACAGTTAAGCGTGTTGAAACGAACGAATCTAAATAAATTTTCACTTTGCGTCATTAGTGCTAAATCCATTATGCACCCGTTTTCTAAACTGTGACAAAATTTATTATAACGCTTAAAAATAATCTATTCTCACTAAAGGCAAATGCCATAGACATGAGAAGATATTTAAATGGCAAAAAGCTAAAATAGTCATCCGTATCATACAGAACACCCAATTTGTCACGCTTACAAATTACCTCTTTTCATTTCCAGTTAAGCGTGTATGGTATGCCGAGCTAATTTGTATTTAATTTTATTGAATGAATTCGTTTTATTTTTGATAGTTGAAGGTTGTATTCCCTCGATAGAGAAAATTTTTTCGGTCAAATGAGTTTCGATGATAGTGCTAAGATAACCAACTCTTCTTGTGTCGCATTTTAATACTCTTGCCGCTGCTGTTACCTGAGGATAATTAAATATCGTTTTGATTAATTTTGGATTACCTATAATTTACATAGTTTGGTTTGATATGCGTTGCTCCATATTTAATTAGTTACGTAAAGTGTGGTTTTACTAGAGAATTATAGACTGTCATTCATTTTTTCTGGCGTACGCATCGATGGCACCTAGGAGGGTCGTTAGTGTTAATATTTTTTATGTCCGTATTCCAATAGTCAGTCCACTGTCTCTGGGTAGCCTAGATATTGTTCCATGATCTTTTTTTATATTAGCATGCAGTTTATGATTAAGAGCGTACGTACAAGTAAAAGTTTGTTATTAGATTTACAGAAAACGAAGGTAATTTTCAGAATTTCATATATGGAAGATCCAAAGTAGAATAGACGTGTATCATTGACACATAATGTAACCATGTAGACCTAAGTCATTGATGCTATTGACGTGAATCAAGAATAGTTTAGGACCCAAAATTGAACCTTGATAGACTCCGAAGGGTAATGATCAGTAATTGCTTTGTTGTTTGCTAATAGTCACAACTTTTGGCTTATAATTTTATACATTAAAACGTCCTATTGTCGTTCAAATTATTAATATCAAATTACGTATTGATAAAGTTCATTACAAATAAAGTTATATTTTCGTTTCAATGAAATTACATGTATGCTAATGACTAAGAGTACAGGCTCAAAGTAACTTTGAAAAGTAATTCAATGTTTAATGAAACGCTGTGATAGCAGTGTACTGGAAAAAAAGACAGTATCGGTCGAATCTTATTAATTTATTAAATTACTAGGCTTTTATTTGTTTACGAACGTCTAAGGAATAAAATATTTGTTACTCCACAAATTTATTAACGTAGTCTGTCTTTTTTAGAAAAAAAATCGGTCAAAAGCGAGTAGAACTCTCACACTGACGGTTCCGTACAAACTTAATTACGTATGTAGATATTTTATCCATCAACAACTTCAATGATTTTTGGCTTTTTTGGGTACCCTTACTGACACAATATTGGTCCATCGAAACTAAAACGTTTGCTTTTTCTTTTCAAAAAAGTTTTCGATTTTTTTTTATTAATTCGAATTTTAGAAAAGCAAAAGTTTTCGTAGCGTCTAGTTAAAAACCGTTTTCACATATATTGGTCTTTAATGCGGTCCATATCAAGTTTGCAATCATGAGAACATTTTTTCATATAATATAATTAAAAATCATTAATTTTCAAGCTTTTTCCTATACTTGCGCTGTGGATCTTTTTTCTTGTAAAAATTTATGATTCTATGTCATTGGGAAGTATCCTATAAATTTTGATTTATTTGCGAATTTCGGAAATTTTATGCATAAATGACCTTATTTTAGTTGTAATTTTTATTACTTTAACTTAAAAGCTTGATTTTTTACAGCTTTAAGGGATTGCCGACATATCTATTTGCTTGACGTCAAATATGTATTTGATGTTAATCATTAATAAATATTATCGAAACTAACATTTTAACTCGATGTCTCCTTGCGTCCCTAATAAAAAGGGTGTAGACAGACAGACGAACAGACGGAGTACGAAGTGACTTTATTCGGGTTTCTGTTTTTATGGGTAGGGTACCTCAAAAAATATATTACATATAAAATGTAGTTTCTAACTATGCCCTTTTCGATAACTTATTACGTGTAAACAAACAGACACACACAAGCGTTTCGAGCGTATCTCCACCGCTTTAAGCATGATGATTCACTGGAGTGCCCGTTCTGCCCAGGAGTAATTGAGGATGTAGAACACGGTTTCTTTGAATGTCCACGTTTTAGCTAAAAGCGAGAAGAATTGAAGATGGTACTAAACCAGAACATTCAACCAGAGACCATCGTCGATGCTATGTTAACATCAGAAGCTTCCTGGAACGCCACTAGCACATTTTCAGCGTAAGTCCTCATAGATTTGCGATCCATAGAAAGAAGAAGAGCGAATGACGCTAACTAGATGAAAATAAAAATAACATCTTAGCTACCAAAAGATAAAACAGTAGCTAGACCCTCTCCCTACGAGGTAATGCCTTCGGTGGCTTCCGTAAGGATCAGAGGCTAGAGATAAGGAGAAGTTTAATCGGTATTAGCATTAACAAGTCACCAAGTTAATGTTCGACTACATGCCCAGACACAACACCTACACCTGGGATGCGTAAATGCATTTATCACAACTCCTTATAAAAAAAAAATAATAAAAAAAAAACACCCACGCACAAACACACACACACACACAAACACACATAATATATATATGTTGCATATTCTCTGACAAGAAATGTCAATTGTGTAAAAAAAATGATGTGGCATAACAACTAATCTTCTTTGCGATTTACTGATTGGTTTCATCGCTATCGGCCTGACGCACCTCAGTGCCGGATACGTAATATACAGGCCAAGGAACATCATTACTGGTTTTGTTTATCGTTATTAAAGCTTTGCCCCTAATAAGAATATGTCATCCCATAAAACCCGGCCCGGTTCTTATTGAAACCGCTTCTTACGCACCAAAATTATAAATTTTAATCAGGAAAAAAGAACTATGACCAGGCAGGTTTCTCAATCCCAATCTCGGCGCTGAGTGACGCGCGCTCGTGTAAAAAGCTCCGACGCATTAAGCGCTCGAAGTTAACACAGATGTTCCATTATCGGGGTTCATTGGAACTTACGAAATTGCAAGAACAATTTATTGTTCGCAACTTCAGCAACAGCTCCATCTAGAGCACCGCCTTTGACGTCAGATTTTTTGGTAAATAATAAGCTGCTATAAGGTATTCGTATGTAATCTCACATTTTTACACCAACGACCTACTAAATGTGTTTGTATAGTAAGATGAAATGATTTGAAATTTCCATCAATCACTTTAAAAATATCGATAGCGGTATAATATTTCCCGTAACGGTACGATCATGTAATCGTTCTACTGCTCACGCGTCCGAATTCACATTTTATCTGTTCCCACTCGCTAACTCCTGCCCCCTATTTTACTAAAGTTGTCGGACTTGAAAATGAATACACTACCTCTAGGTCTATTCCTATTTAAAAAGAGTGTCTTGACAAAACCATTAAAATAAGTCACCTAAGCAATAGATAAATCGATTTTCGATGATTGTCATAGTCCAGAACGGCTTTTCAATATTCAAGTGAATTTGAATTCACATTTTAAAAAATATTCAATGTGGAGTGTTGTACACGTGTTGTAATGTACTGTACACTTATTAAAAGTTACATTGAGTTGATAACCGGCTTGGAAACACAAGAAAAAGAAAAACAAACGACAACTCATAGAATTTTGTTCAGACTTAGTATTTTAAATATCATACTTTAAATTATTAATTAGACGTTGAAACATATTTCATTTAAATAATCAGTAATACAATATTCAACTATTTACGACCTTAAACTTAAATACACTTTTTTTTGTTGTTTAACTCTATTATTCCCTCAGTAGGTTTGTCATAAAAACTCTCACTATAAGTATATACTTACGTACATATGTACGTAAGACAAAAGAATGCGGAAATATTTTGCCGAGACCGTGGACCCAATCCAGAACAGTGTCACGTAACGCTTTATTCTGTTCCCTCTGCTTCGCGATTATCACCAAGCTAATCCGAATTCGTGTAATAAAAAGGAAATTAATTCTCGGAACAGGTTATACAATGAATACCTTAATTAATATTTGCGCTAACGATGAAATATGTAAAACAAACTTTAATAAGTATGTTCTCGAAATATATTCATTCAATTATGTTATTCATGAGAATTGATCGACTCAATTAGTAGTAATAAGGGCTTTTCGACTATAATTTACTGCGTTAAAATGCTGACTGTAGGCGCATGACTGACGAGATTTTAATTTAAGTCAAATTAAACCGTTTGCCGCGTGTCTCGCAAAGCACGCTAAGAGAGAAGTAAAGCGCGGCTTTCGACGAGAAATAGACATTTCACGAAACGTTTTTTAGGTCCCACTTGAGGCGGAAGCGACCCCAACGTGACACGAGAGTTGCAGCCGGCGATTTACCTAGAATTTATGTGTAAATTGGTGTTTCGTAATGTTTCACACCCTCTAAATTACATGACTGCGATTTCATTTCTTTCAGCAAAGCATAAGTTAGGGATGCATTTTTTTTTCTTATTTTTTCATTTAGTTCACTCATTGTTGGCTTGAAGCTATCACAGAGAACCAATAATTTTGATCAAAAAGCGAGATTTCAAGTGCCGTTAATTCAAATTCATTTTTTTCTCAAATTCAAATTATCTTCATTTCATAGGTTACATATATAACACTTGAAATATGTCATAAAATTAAAGGAATTTACAGA
Organism: Eumeta japonica; assembly: GCA_005406025.1. Classification (NCBI taxonomy): domain Eukaryota; kingdom Metazoa; phylum Arthropoda; class Insecta; order Lepidoptera; family Psychidae; genus Eumeta; species Eumeta japonica. The sequence continues at coordinate 86,549 of BGZK01000891.1, forward strand.
TTTTTAATTATTTGAATTTACACGTTCTTTAATTATAAAATTTACAGGTTTTAATAATATCATTTTTTTTAATATTGTTTTAATTATTAAAGAATTTGATATTATTGTTTTCCATTTCAAATGCTTGACAGAAAGTAAAATCCTTGCTATTTGATCTACTTCTAAAAAAAATTTTAGAATATTGGTAGATCTTTATGGAATGGAAATGTGTTGTGATTTGTTTAAAAAGTTGGTGGTGAATTTTGTTTAAGCTGTCATCCCCGGACGTTATTATCGCACAAGTGACGTAACGCCGTTCGCGGCCCCCAACCTACACCGGGCCAGAGTGGATATAAATTCCCACGTCTTCCATCTGAAGTAAAACGTTGTAAGAATTGGGCTATTAAAATTAAATACACCCACATGCTTGTATTAATATAATACACCCAATGAGATTCACAGTTTTTTGGTAATATAATATTTTTAAAAATACTTAAGTGCAAGTCAGACATGCATGAAGAGGAATCTGTATTATTATAATACCAGTTAAGTATGTTTTTATATATCCTAAATTTCTTACTGAAAACTAAAAAGTCTGTAAAAATTTTAGAGATATAAATTTTTATATTTTCGATTCTTTCAAAGTATGAATGAAGATCTAAGTTCAGCATCGCTTTTTACACAATTTAGACTGAAGAGTTTCGGAGATAAGAAAAAAATGTTCGATTTTTGTTTGTTGTCTTTATTATTTATTAAATTGGGCACTCTAAATAGCTAATAAAACATATTTGAATTTCTTATAACAAGCGTGTTTCTTTGATGTTTCACCTATCGTACCTACTCGTTGAAAGTTATTTTTATTGTTAGTTTACCCCTTAAAATTAACCCTCAAAACCAGATAGTCCATTTTCGTTAGATGTGTGTAATTATCAAATTGCATCCTTTTTCTTTGTCTACATTTGAGGATTACATGCTATGACAGACAGATATGAGAGTAATTTATTTTCATATATAATTTATAATAATATGAAAGTACTTAAATAATAAAAGGTTCCGCTTTTTTCATCGAATATGCAAAATCTTAAACGGCAAGAACTTTCAAGCTATCATCGAAACTAATTTGTATATTATTAATATTTCGTGCTTTAAGTAACGTAAGAAATAAACGAAATATGTATAATTCCGAACAAAATACAACGATCATCAGTCTTTCTATAGTAAAACTGGGACTTTATACGGAAATTCATTGCTAACGTATTCATTAGTAGAGCTTAATTACTAAGCGAATCATTAAAAGCTGCAGCATATAGAGCCTGTGTACCAATTACCGGTTTCCTAATTAAGTGGTCCTCTCCTATTGGGCACACAGGTGCTGTCGAATGCGTTATTTTATATACTTAATGTTATTGCTTAGCACAATATTATAATAAAAAGGATTTGAGATTGAAAATATCGAAGAATTTCTGGTGCTACATCTGAAAATGATAAAAAAACTTGAAAAACCTTGGATTTTGTAAGCCTTAAACCATAGAGAGAAATTGTAGCTTCTCGCTATGATATTTAACGTTGTATTTTAGAGCTTCTTGAGTTCCTAAATAGCAAATTTTTGTGATCATAATTAAAAATGTAAATTATAGCGCTTTTTGAAATAATCGTTAAAAATATAGCTATATTACATTTTTAGCTTTTCAAGTTGTAAAACCTAAAATTATTAAAAAAAAAACTATTTTTATTTTTCAACTACAATATATTTCAAATGCATTGTTCGATTTTGATCCATTTTACGGCATTCGACGCAACTTTTAAGAGTAAATACATAACTGCGTATTTAATATCAATCCATTTGTAAGTAATTCTTTTGATGCAGCTTACAAACCATCGACATTGTTTTTTTAGGAGAATAGTCATGTAGATTTTGAATTTATCGGTAGAGTAGTTTAAATAATGTAGTAAAAAAGGACAATCAATGTAACTGCTTGGTAAAAAAGCTGATTAGATTTTGGTATCGATTTGTCGAGTAGTCTAAGAATTATTTGAAAAGGCAAACTTTTTTTCTGAAAACTTTATCAGTTTTTTTTAAATTTACGTGGAGGAATTAGTTCAAACTTTTAGGAAATCTAAGTTGAGAGACCAATTTCGAATGTTACAGACTGTGTTTTACTCGGTTAATCCTTTCAACATTTTTGAAAGGTTTACATACATACGTACATGCACACGCTTGGTGTTTCGAAAACGAAAGGTTGAAACGCAGACAACCATAAACATCGTCTGTTTCTAATAACTGACTTTTTTTCGGGCGTATGAATCGAGTATATATGTGGATTTTAACATGCATCTTTTGGCAAAAATTTCTCTTTATAAAAAAAATTTGCGAGAAAAATCGTAGTCATTGAAGTAGCCGTTTCTAAGAAAAATAGCTTAGAACATCTACGTAGAAATGTCGTACTGACAACTTTAGAACAGCTGAAGCATAAGTACTCGCCGCGCGCCGCGCTTGCAGTCTAGCCGAGCATTTATAAAGGTTATGTTCATATTATTTATAAGCATATTTTCAATGAAATGCTTTTGTTATAGTTACTTTGGTAAAGTTGTTCTGAAAAAGAAGGAGATAATGAATATTTGCAAAAAGATGTATGATAAAATACATCGTATTGAAACACATTTGTAAGAATTAAGAAACAAGTGCTGGAACAGACATGCTAGAAACGGGGAGATACACTATTGTTAAGTTTTAAGTACCCTACTCTAGCGATATACCTTCACGCAATTCTTCAACTACCTTCATTTTTAAATTTTAGGCTGAAAGGCCTAAGATATTGGTGCATGTGGTGAAAACTTTTAGCGATAGGGTTAAACGCATGCTTGTTTTGCACTGAGCAAGTACTCTTTGTCTTAAATTACAGCTCATTAGTCACTCGTCTAGAACCAGAGAACAAACCTGTTGCATTCGGATTTAAAATAAATACACTAAACGCCAGCCAGCCGCAGCCAAAGCCGTTCTCGATATATTTTGATTTGGGCAACTGAAATTGTATTTATAGAATTCCAATAAAATAAACTAAACCGATACATCCAAAAAATGAATTCACACAAGGAACCGGTTCCTTATGTTTGAGCCTTCGCCCATTTTCCTCACTATCGGGTGTCACATTTTATATGTACCACATGTACTGCTGCCACTCTCACTCAGTACGTCCTTTCACTTTCCCACTTCGTCGGCGGGCCGCCGACAGGCAAAATAACGTGAGGGGATTCAGAGTCGTACACGTGACCAGAGGCAATCACCTGCAGCGCCGCGCTGACGGTGCCGCGGGGACGTAGCCTGTCACGTCCCAAGATACTTTTTTATATGGACCTGAAACTCGGACCTAATCTAAGCCTAAATAAAGCCTTGGAAATAAGGCGGGGTAGTGGCCGATGTGTGGCGCTGTCAATTTAAAAGACATCGGACTTCTTGACCTGACACCTTCTACATCCGTAAAATGTAAATCTAAAAAAAAAAATATAAACACTAAATTCTAAATAGCATGAACATAATACTAAAACGGACAAACTCATCGGTATTTACGTTAAATTAGATCAAACGGTTTCCACGCTGCCTTAAAAAGCTGTTGGTCTGTGATATTTTGACCGCTGTTGTGGTAACGTTCCGCTCGATACCAACACTCCAAGTCGTAATGAGGCAGCCTAAAACTATTAAAGATCTAACCCATCGATTCCAAATAAAAAGTTGGGACAGTGTATGTCTGTGCAGTGGACATCCAAAAAAAAAAGGTGTGTGTGCGATTCACACACGATAGAAGTGAAACTTCAGTAAATGGACAAAAGAATGAGATAAATATATAGAACAAGGATAGGATAATTCCAAAGTTTATTTGTTTAAAAATGAAAGTATTTTGATTAATTTTAAAAGATATTTTATATTTTATTTAACATATGTTATTTAATTTCAATTTTATTTTCATTTTTTTTGCGTCAATATTGACGACACATTTCGGCATTAATTTTAGGCATCTTATAAAATTTATTATTTAGCATAAGATATAAAATTACTCACAAACACTGTTAAAAAAAAACACACCACGCTGACTTCTTAATAAAAAGCTGTAATACGTAGCCGCATACAGTGTACAGTAGTATAAGCTCACGTACTTTTCACATATACTAACACACGTTAAATGCTCAAATATAAGCAAGTATTAAACAGTGTGCAATATACATACACACCGACATTTGTTCTCTCGCTCTGGCTCACTAATTACAGGCGACTATGCTTAGAAGACGGGAAGGGTATATTTCTGTGTCATTCTTTGCCGGCTTCATTCTACACATTCTATATTTGTGTCTCTTACTTGTCGTTTTTTTCGTTGCATCCGGTTTGAAATCACAACGATTCTAAGGAAGTTTCACTTCAAAAGCTTACACGAAATTAAAACAAATTGACAGCAATGTATAATAATGAACGAATACGTGAAAAAAATACTTTAAGTCATGCTGTGCTGTGCAAACCTATGCTGTGGTGTTTCTTTTTAGTATAATCCAAAAACATTGTGCAATAAGTTTTTAATTTTAAAATATATATGAATAGCTTTACAGCTGTGAAAATAACGTAGTAAATCCTAAAACCAAGACAAAGCTGGAAATGACATTTCTTGAAATCTTTCTGAGGATTAGGTATAAAATATAGCTAATCCAAAAATATCCAATTATTATAGAATCCATGCATTAATATAAGATAGAATTCAAGTGAATTTTTTCACTGGAAAATATAGGCTTTATTCATAAAAAACACTATATCTTAACAAGAATAAATTTATATATGTTTAGATGTTAAGAATATTGAGATTACTGCATTATATTCCATTATTAAAAAAAATGTTTTATAAATGGAAGAAAAAAGTTATTTATCTAATGCAATTATTAGTATTACTAATTAAATTATAAAATATATTTTATACTTAAAAACACCACACTTCCTCTTTCTTTCGTTTTCTAATTATAATCTACCGATAGATTTAATTCAGTAATTATTTAAACCACTAGTCTAAGCGTGATTTATTTTTCCGTATAAAATCCTGTTTCATAAAGCTATGAACTACGGATAGACGATCAGATGTGGCGAAACTATAAAAACTTCCCCGATTATGGCTAAAAATAGCGTGTCCTTCTACCTCCCTTATATCGATCACCAAAACCAACAATGTAGCTATAAGCAGCGTCGTGTGCCTAAGTTGAACCAAAGAATGCACATATTTATACAAGGTCTGCTCGTTATCTGACCGCGCCGGCCCGTTGGACGCGAGCCGTGCACCCGCGCGGAGTGTGCAGTTTGCATCCAGATGACCTCTTTTGCTCTGCGTAGACGATGTAGTCCGTAATAAAACTCTGAAGTATAATACAGAAATGTCAATATTGGGGAAAGTTGTGTTTGCGAAAATCGGTCTCAATTCTTATGTAATATTCATTACATTAATAACTATTCGAATGAACGATATTTTAATGACTGTACAATGTAACTTGTTGGATGCTAAATTAGTCTTAGAGCTGATATTTAGACGGTGAATTCTTTGGTTGCGTTGTAGTACCTTTTCTCTTTTTGGATACTATTGTTTGATATTGACATTCCTCGCCTTTTTGCACGGTTAACAATCTTGCGCTGGGGCGTGCCCAACGACCTGATGTTTTATGATTGTTCTTAAACACGTGGAGAGTGATTCGCCTCTTTGTTTAATAGTTAGCAAGTTGAGAACGGTAAGCTTTATCATATGGTCTTTCGAACGTCTTCGAATGAGATCATAGAATTAGAGGTACTTTTCTTTCATTAAAGAAAATTACATAGGATTCAATGGTCTCATTGTCAATCTTATAGTGAAACTTACTTTAATTTACATAATTCGTATTCTGTTTCTAATACACTCGCTAACCAAAGTAACATGCATATTTTTTTATATGTAATATTTTTAAGGTACTGTTTGTAATTTTCTCTATAAAACCACGAAATTTTAAACCAGATGATTTAGTGCTGCAGCCGAGTCGACCAACTTATCTGCCGCACAAAAATCGTGCTGCCCCGCCGGTGAAATGCCACACTCTACAGAATGCGGAAGTGAAGTAGCAGCTTCTGCTGTGGTATTTCGTCCAGTGACTTAGAGTTCCGGTAGCCCACCCCTCCCTTTCCCATCAACCCAATCCTCCTCCATTAGACATCTCATTCTTTCGCAACGCACTAGCGACTTCTTTGAATTTGCAAGTGTCCGTAGACTGTGATGACTATTTGCCTCTGATGGCTCGATTGCTCGTTTACACCTCAACTAAGCTATAAAAAAATTTTTTGACCTTAAGTTACATTTTATCTACATATACTACGCTTATGAGTCATCGTCAATTAAACCAACCAGTTTAGCCCGATGGCCAACCTCGCTGTCTATATTCATGTCATTATTTGTCATTGATCTTAATTATTTTAAGTCTCTCACTGCAGTAACATTTATTTTAGTAACAAGAAACTATATATTGATTTATTGATTTTTGTTTTGGTGTAAACCATTAATAGGTTAACAATATATATGTTCGTGATTGTAAGCAGGGATTTGAAATCCAATTAATCATTTTAAATTATATTACATATAAATATAATTTAAATTGTAACGACAGTCATGAGCGTTATTAATTTCGTATTTTATACTTAAGTATTCTTTAAAAGTCTTTTCAGGGATCATTTAACAACGACGCTAAAATCACCTACCACTCTCTGTATTGAAGGGTCTGAAAAACGAGTTAAGTTAAAGTAATCATTAAAAAAAACAGGTAAGCGAAAATCATCCAACGTAAGATCAAAAGCTACGTTAGACGCAGGTAAAGGGCACGGCGGATGGCCATTGCTATAGAGTTTGAAAATTGAAGATAAAACTAAGTAAGTATAATCCATAGTTAAGATATTCGATGAAACTAAATTACCTACTAGTGATATTACCTTAAATGCTAATCGATAGTTTTAAATGAGTAATGTAAGTAGATGTTATTATAAAAAGATCTAGTAAAATTTTGAATTGTGCAGGCTGTTAGTTGTAGAGACCGTTAAAAATTGAAAGGTATTTAGTTTAAAATTTACTCTTGTACTAGTAGTAGGATTACGTTGTATGTTTTGTGCCACTCGAGGTCTGACAGAGCAGAGTTCGCCAAACGTGAACATTCTATGAGTGGAGTACTAATGCAGTCCACAAAGCACTGGTGCCGTGCCAGGGGATTATATGCTGTAATTTGTTTCCAAAATGTTCTAAATTCACTGAATTTATATGAATTTGTATGGAATTTATACGGAATTTAAAGTACTATTCTTACTGTATGGATATCCTTATTTGCGATCTTTGAGATGCCGAAATACTTTTAACATAACTTTCGTATAAAAAAATTAACGACTACCAAAAATAAAATCGGAACGAATAGTATCAAACTCCATTTGTAAAACGCTTTATGATTACAATAGTTGCAACAGAAAACTAATAGAGAATTTAAGAGCGTTGAACTATTAAATGGTTTGATTGAAAATTTAAAAATGTATGCAGGAGTCTAGTTAAAATTGTATGCTCTAAAAGTGCTTTTCAGTAATCGTGGATAAAGGCATGTTTTTTTAACGTGTTATTTTTAAGATGGTAAACACCGAACCAATCAATTGTCATTGAACAAAATATACACTTAAACGTAAAGTTCAACCTTACATGTAGTTTGTTATTTTAATTTTTTGAGAAATATAATTTAGTCATATTATTTTTACTTACTCATAAAATAAACCTTAAATTAAAAAAATATGATTGCTAAAAAAATATGAAAATATGATTGAAAACATATTAACACAATAGGTATAGAAATAAGAATGGAACATAAGACTCGCCTTTTCTGTATTCGACAAGACCTGAACGTCGATTTTCGCCTCTTCTGTACATTTTAACGGCCATTAAATGTATATATAATAGTATATTAAATTAATATTTGTAGTATTAAAAAATAGAAGGATATAAGGATATATATATTCTACTGTTTTTAATTTAAAATTCATTTTGTAAGCGGTCAGTGATTGTAATAAAAGTAATTACGTCCTGGGTGCGAGAGTAGATAGCATATTTTAAATCTAAAAGCACACATACTGATAAACGAATCCTAAAGCTATACTATACAAAGACAGTAGAGCGGAGTGTAATGACCAATATTGATGTTTAAACCCGTCATACGTATTATATATAGTATTACACTATGTATCTGTACATAATTTTAACTATTTTTTCATGTTTAATATAACAAACAGATATTACATAAAACCAACGCTAATTAATTACACATTTAATAACAAATGTTATGTTTTTAAATAATAAATAGCAAAAGTTTGTTAATCACCAGATTAATGGTGTTTGTATTTACTATTTATTATCTTTTTCAATTCCATAATTATACTCTGGCAAATAGAGTATCTGGTAAGCACCAGCTAGACGACTATAATAATTTGTTTACCCAACCTTAATGTGTTTGTTTTGCATTTTGTTTGTATTTTGTTGCAATATCGAGAACATGCTTATTCCTAATACGTTAGTCAGTGTATTGAAATTCTACAAAATAAATACTGCATGTTCAATTAACATGATGACTTCCTAGTGAAATTAACAACAAATACTAAGGCATGTTTGGAGGATTGATCTAAAATTGGGAATTGAAAATAGTGCACCTTGGCTTTCTGTTTGATAACTTAGTCCACATAGATTGTAAACAACTTAAAAAACGATACAAATATACAACATCCGCGTCACTTTCTTTTCAATACTCTCATTGGAAAAGCTACATGTATTCAAAAACCAAAAGTTACGCCATCTAACGTGTTTGCGCATATCGCTGGCCGAGGCCCACAAATCATTTCCAAGCAGGTGGGCAGGGCCGCCGTCTTCGGAACGCCAATAATTCTTTCGGGTCTCGCGAAAAAGAGAAATCCACTCGCGATATGAACCCCTTACGCTGTTTTATTATAACTAGATTTTTGGGACGTGGGACGCACTTTAACTACCGGAATACTTACGTATGTGTTGCCGGTTCAATGCTACTCTTTTCGTTTTTTCTTTTGTGTTAGTTTCTCTACTGTTGTTACGGGTAAGATTGTTTGTTTCTCCTGGTACACAAATGATTGGTTTTATACCAAACATTTTGCTGATACAAAAATATATCGCTACTTATGCGCCTAGGCTTGACTTGACCAGCGCCCATCTGAATTTGTTTTATAATATAGAGTATGCAGTAAGATGAATAGTCTTATTCCAGTAGATACTACGATCATGGATTCAAACGCCGACTATCCACAACACTGAATGTTTTCCCAACTCTAGCTCTGATTAAAGACATCGATCACCACTTGATTTAGCGTCAAATTCAATATAATAACACAAGCTAAGGAAATACATGCTTTCAAAACTCAATAATGGGATTTATCGAAAATTATCATTATTTCTGACATCGAAAATTATGATGTCCTTTATGGTAAGTTTAGTGGCGATTTTTACATGTTAATTCTGCTTAAAGTATGTTTTAGAGAAAAGTCTAAAGATTGTTATTTTGTTGAGTTAAAAATTAATTTAATGACGATCAACGTCCTAAATGAATTCCATATTATATTAATTTATTTAAATTTTCAAACTACTTCTTTCCATGATATTATTATTCCTATACCTATTTCTTTAAAGAAAATCCACACATACTACGCATATCCGCTGCATGTATTCTTCTTTCACATTTCTTCTTCAACACCCAATTTTCACTACCATTTACAAGCAAAGGTAAACTCCATTATGGATAGCCAAACGTGCTTATCGTGAGGCAGTTTTTCTGTTTGCGATAACAATTAAGGCTCAATTATTTTGCTACCCGCAATTACTCAACTTTCAGTGTCTCTATAATTTTTAGCGTCATTTGTATGCAAATTACGCAAATTGATAATCTCTTTAGCTTTCTCGCCTCTCTAACATATTTTGCATTTAGTCATAATTTATCTTCTTTCAAACACCATAACCTTAGTTTTGCTGATATTAATTTCCATATTTATTTTTTAAAGAACTGTCGTTTTATGGGTGTCAGTTGGATCAGACAAATTTTGTTCAGGAGATCTCTTGAAGTATACTAATGTAGTTAAAGAGATGTTGGTCAAAGATTTCTATTATTTTTCTAATATAATTAAGGTATCTCATTGCCATTATTATTATTATTGCTCATGACAGAAGACGAACTAATGCAGGATTTGATTATTTTTCCCGAAATAATATAATTATATGAATCCTTATAAAGATATTTGTTGCTTTAATGATTTCCTAAATTCTATATTAACTTACAAAAATGTTTCTTATATTTTTAACGTATAAAAAATACATAGTAGGGATTTTGTCACTTTAGCAGAGTTCATAAATCTTAAAGTATAATATTTTTCAGACCGAGCGATTCGCACTCGCGGAGGGATGTCGTGCTAATGTATTATTCAAATTATACTGTTTTAAATTTTCAAAGGGCGAAATTATTCATAAGAAAACAATAGGAGGTGTCGTTAGTATGAAAATCGGAGGCAGACGTGTCCTCGCGGGCGCCGCCGGCGTGCTCACGCCGCGCCGCGCTGCAGCGCCACATTAATCTCGGGCTTAAGCTGCAGCGTCATCGTAGCAGGATACGCCCGGCGGTACAATGTAATTCTGTGTTACGATACGCCGAAGGACCTAAATCGTAACGGCTTAATTAATAAGATGATTAGACGTTTATCTACTGATCTAAGAAGTGTCGGTGTCTCGCGGCGCTTCTACGATTCGGCCCGTATAACCGGAAGGTTGGAAGGGCCGTGGGAGGCGGTGGTTTGATCTAAAAAGTAATCCAAATTATATATTATGCTGAAGAAAAAGGTTTTTCATGTTTTACAAGTAAAAAGTTGCAGTTAAATATCTTTAGTTTTGTTCTTTGTATTTGGCTAGTTTTGATACTATTAAGCAGATGACATTTAAAAAAAAGAAAAATAAAAAGGAAAAACTGAGTCCCGCCATTTTCCTATTGTTTTTCTGTTCATCAAAATGAGTAAATCTAATACAAAAGTTCGATACATTTTGAAGTTTGATTTTAAGAAACAAGGAAAAATGGTACACAAGGTACGAAAAAAAATTTTGACGTTTATGGACCAAATGATAAGGGTAGCACAAAGCTGATTCAAGTGTTTTCAGTCCGGTAATTGTGATGTTAAAAATAAACCTCCTTCTAGTCGACCTGTTACGGATTATGTTGATGTAATTTTGGAAAAATTAGGGAAAGATCGAGATATTAGCTTTTACGACATAGTTGAAGAGCTGGAGATTGACCACAAAACAGTTTTAGACCCATTTGGTAAAAGCTGGATATGCAAAAAAGCCCGAATCCCATAAGATCTCACTTAAAGAAATCTAATGACTCATGTACTCATTTGCGATTCTCTATTGAAGAGTAATGGAACAAAACGGTTTTTGAAAAGATTGACTATTGATGATGAAAAATGAATTACCTACTGTTAGAACAGGCGCAAAAGATCTCGGTCAAAAGGCAAACAAGCTCTATAGACTATAGCGAAACCAGGATTAATTCGCAATAAGTTGATGTTATATGTATGGTGGAATTAGAAGGACATTACTCAATATGAGCTTTTACCGCCGGGCAACACCATAAATTCGGATCTCTCGCTAACAGCTAATGTGAATCACCACAATAACGCCAGATGACACACATCTTAACCATAAAGCCCTGGCTTTAGATTTTCACATGTTTTGATCTTTTCAGAATTCTTTAGTTAGTGTTAGGTTAATATCAAGAGAGAACTGTCAAAACTACTTGTCGCAGTTTTAATTAGAAGTTCCAAAATTTCTACAATGATGAGATTATATCACTACCTACAAAATGTTGTTAAATAAAATGGCTCATACACACACACACACACACACACACACGCGCGCGCACACACACACACACACACACATACACACACACACACACATACATACATATATAATTAAATGTGAATAAAATATGATGAAAAATTATCTTGAATTTGTATGAAAAAGACGAAAAAGCTTTTTCGCCGACCTTATATTTCGAATAGGATTCTCCCCATCTGCTTCGATTATGCTAAAAAGCATTTTATCGATAAGCATTTTCAAAAGAATTTTGGGGAAGTTAGTTTTGGTGAATTACAATCTCAGACCACGTTCATATTTTTAAACGAATTTAAAGGTGCAATTATTTTAATGTTACACGCAATGCGCAGTCTATTTCATTTATTATACACTATCAAATTATCATTTAATCTCGTCCATCCGCTATTCGTTTTAAAAGCCTTTTCTGTACTTCAGGAATTGAATCTTTTGGTAAGGACTTAAGCGTTTCTTTTTGACATTTTTTTTATCATTTGAACTCAAAAAAATGATAGCGTACATTAAGGTCGTAAAAAAATTCGGAAACTCTGAAAAACAACAAGTAGAGTGTAATATCCTACTTTTTTGGACTATTTTACGGCTCACCAACACCACAACACGCACACAATCTTAGGACACAACCGCTCCGCTCAACGGCCGGAACGCCACTGTCACGTGACGTCGGCGCATGAGTCAACCAATACACTACATCCCTTTCTTGTTTTATTTATTTTTATTAATTATCTATTTATCAATAAATCCAAATTATAACACGCTTCTATGTTTGTGATGGGTTTTCTTCAAGTGTGATTAACATTTATTCATTTTCTATACGAATCAAGTATCATTGATGCATGAATAGGTAAATCAAAACTTACATTATTTAGGTGACGTAGGGTTGGTTCCCATATTCATTTCATCGTTGGTGATTTTATTTTGATCTTGGAACACGCTCCACTCTCCTTGAATCTTTTTCAAATGGACTACATTCCTCCTACGAATTTGACCAGTCTCATCATTTCATACCGTGATATCATGATACAGCTCATCACATCTAAAAACCCACATACGAGAGCATACCAACGAAAAACTTTATGGATGTAAGCATTGTAAATACAGAACATCTTATTCATGTGCTTTAAAAGACATGTTCATGCATACGATGGGAAGACAATCAAGAGTGTCGACAGAGTCAGTACAGGACAACTCATTTAACTGTTCTAACTGCACATATACAGATACGAGCACCGTGAATGCACTATATCCATCGGGGTCACCTAAAAAAACATTTGTTATGTATAATGGCAAGAAATCTTACCTCGTGTAAAGAGTTTGAATACATCTTATTCAACTGCTCTGCAAAAGTATGTGTGCTCACATATGGATGAAAAAATACAAATGAAAGAAATTCAGTTTGATAGGTACATAGGTCAATTGCGAATCCTTAAAAAAATTATAAACTTACCGAACTTGTAACACCTCAAAACGAACATCAGTGTTTATTAAGAAAGTCTCTGTTCTCTATGGTACTACATGTCACTATTTTATTGTTCTCTGTGACAAAACTCGTTTACAGCTTATAGCTTGGGTTGTATCAAGTTACAACCTCAGGCATTTTGTTTGTATACCAGAAATTAAATTAAAATTTTAAGCATTTTTGAGTATTTACAATTGCTATTATGAATACAAATGCTGCGTACAGCTATGCACATCACATCAAATTGATAAAATAAATAATTAATTATAGATGTCTATAACAATTATGTTTCTTGCAAAATCAAATGGTATTTCTACAAACACTGTCGAATTGAACTCTGGTAGCTCAGTAGTTACGAGCATCGACTTTGGACAAGAAAGTTGGTGTAAGGGTTCGATACATATAAAATGAATCACATCTTAGTTTCATAAAGAAGAAGAAAACTTAAAATGCTGCCAGACTTAACCCACAACAGTAGGGAATATGTATCTTGATTTAACCTCCACATGTAATTAAATGTCAACCTATGTTGTTATATCTCGTGCTTTTCATAAGATCAACCTGTCTTCCAATTGCTCTTTCTTTTTTTCATCATTTATACATAGATGTATTCACGTCAAACTTATGATTATATCAAAGATACGGCCAACCAGAAATTTTTCCATAATACGCCACATTAAATTAGTTGTAAAATAAATATTTTGTATTATTCGGGTATTAAGTTGAAAGATAACGGTGGATAGAAAGATCTTTATGTAAAATAGACGTTTTGTACTACTTTATATGTCTGCTGTCCTGGTACTCGCACCAATTTACATTATGTGTTACATCAATGTGTTATATTTGAAATTTCCTCTCGGATTTTCTAAATGTACCAAAAACACAAAACTTAAAAAAAGAATTTTTTTTTCAAATGTCTTTTTGATATGGACGAGCCTATTAATAGCTTAATATAATTTGATAAGTTTTATAAATATGTCACATAGTAACTTTTCGATCACAATTACTTTAAGAAGAATTTGTGAACAAATTAAAAGAAAACGAGATTTGTATGATTGAACTTTAAAAAAAAACAAGGACATGAAGATTAGGTATACAATAAAAATAATTGAAAAACGATATTTATAAATTTAGAAAAATTGTGTGGAGGGCGAATATTCCTTCACGGAAAAGATTACTTGATTAACTTCCGCATTCAATCCGATTTTCAGTACTCCTAATGATATTGCGGTAGTTTTTCCTAAGAGATTTCTCGTGCCATCACACACGACATAAAAAGTTGAGTATTCGTATCTCGATCCTACTTGTATCCGAGCTTCAAATGATCCTTTAATCATTAGTGGGATAGTACTACCATAGGCCATAAATGTTACATTAGGATTTGGATGTTGATTATTCAAAATAACTTTGTTTTTCTTTAATGTTTCCCAAGTTGCTTTCGTAATCAAATTTTGCTTGCAGCCCGAGTCAATCAACATCTTAGTTTCTACTCCTCCAATAGTGCAGTCAATTTCGACATCGTCATCAATATGGAAGACGTACTCGGTTTCTTCCTCTTTCTGTGCCATCTCGTTCGAGGAATCACGCAATTGATTAACTTCATTCTTCTCCCTTTCAATTCGACCTTTCTTTTGATCATGACTGTATTCTTTCTCTATTTTTCTCTTAAAAGCTTGTCTAGTCCTGCAATATTGTCTAAAATGTCCTTTGAGACCACACTTTAGACACTCTTTATCTCTTGCTGGGCATTTGGTATCAGTTGCAACATGTCTGGGATTACCACATCTACCGCATCCATGTTGTACATTCCTTGGTTTGTCAAAATTTCTTTTAAATCTACTGTTCACCTTATTTACTTCCTCATTTCCATTTGATTTTGCAAGATCTTTAAATTCCTCTAATTGTTTATTTACAAGTTCTAGTGTATTTGCCTCTGTGATTACTCGGTCTAATGTAATTTCATCTCCAATACGTAGTATCTTTTTCCTCAGTTCGGGTAAGTAACATTTTTCCGTTATTTGATCAATAATATTTCCATTTTATCAGTAAACTGACATTTATCAGCTTGTTTTCTGAGTTTCACTAGGAATTTTTCAAATTTTCTTCAGGTTCTTGTTTGAGAAGCCTGAATGTATGTCGCTCGTAAACTCTACTCTGCTTTGGTGCAAAGTAGGAATCTAGTTTAGATATTGCTACTTCAAACACGTCCACGCCTTCGCTTGGTTCGATATTAGCACCAGGAATATTGTAAAATACTTCTTGCAAATCTAAACCCCCGAAATGTAGAAGGGAGGCCTTTTTCTTTACGTCTTTATCAATGTTAGACGCTTCCAAATATATAAACAACGCTCGTTTCCATCGCTCCCATCGAACCCCCACCGAGGTAGATTCACCGTTACAGTCGAACTTTTCCAATGAAAGCAGTGACATCTTTGGGGCGACCTGAAATAATCAATTTAATGATTCAGATGAATATCATCTGCTGTTGTGTTTTTTATCCAACACATTTTCTGTCTCGCATCAATTTAATGATCAGATAACTTTTATCCGCTATTTTTAATATAAGGTTGTTTATATCAACAATTTTTCAACATAATATTACGTAATACTCGTAATATTGCTACATATATGTCATGAGATCAATTGAATGACCAGATTTTAATCTGCTTAGTGTTTGTACCTCATAACCATATTAGGTATATACCATTTTTATTTAATTCATATCAATTTAATGATCAGTTCAAATCTTACTGCTTTGGGTAAATAAACACACATGAGCAATATATCATTCATTAGACACACACACAGTTTTTCTTTTCATCAACTTAATGAGGCAAATCAATTATAATCTGCGTTCCCTACTTAGTTGGGTGGGTACCGATTAAATGCCAACGGTTTTATTTTAGCATTTGTTATTCACCTGGATAGACAAATTCAAATATCAACCAAAATGTTCCCTCCAACAGTGCAAACAAAGAGTTCATTGTACCTTCTATACTAAGCAATGTAGGTTTAATTTTGATTTAACGTAGATATCTAATTAATTTAAATGTTACTTATTTTTTCCACTTAACGTTCTAAAGGTTCGTTGTTTATTTAAACTGGAACCGTACAAGTGTTGTTGTTATTATTCATAATATACTGTGACACTAGTTAAATGTTAGTAGAATATTATTATAATACTATCAAAATGTTGGTGAAATATTCTGTAATTATTAGATAACTCGAGACGCATCTATATTGGTATCAATAAGTAACGAGTAAACACCCGGTCTATTATAATAAATAGGTACTTCGAGAATGACGTAGCTTGTTTACTTCATTTTATAACCTTACTTTTCATCATCTTTTCCTTTTTTTTTTTTGATATCATTATTGTGTTGGTAGGTACTCACTTTTGTCCTCGTCGCCACATGTAATATCCTACTTTTTTGGACTATTTTACGGCTCACCAACACCACAACACGCACACAATCTTAGGACACAACCGCTCCGCTCAACGGCCGGAACGCCACTGTCACGTGACGTCGGCGCATGAGTCAACCAATACACTACATAGAGCATAGCTATTTTTTGGTAAGTTCTAAAAATGTGAAAAATAGTTCTGTGACGTCTAAGTACTTGCTTGCAACGATATCCTGTAATACCTTTGGTTGCGTTACTTCACTGCATATTTCAGAGTAAATAAACGCAGAAAAAAGCTGGTGTCGAAGGCGTTACCGGATGTACGACTTGGACGGCGCTGGAGTAGAGCCCATATAAATAAGCTCACTTGTTCCTCACTTTATATATCCTACTACCGTATAGATTATGTGAACAACGGTAAAGTTTCGTTTACTTCATATTTCTTTCTTTATATCTTTGATTTCTGTATACTGTATCACCGTCATCTATCCCGCATTATCACCTTAAGCTAGCTGCCTGTATATCAACAACCTAACTTGTTTTAATGGTTCCATACTCAACAAGCAACCCTTTTAGTTTCGTCTGCGGCTTGGCTCGAATACTCTCAGTACTAGTAATTTGGCATGGGTATACACATTCATTTGAACACTACATAAGTACATACAAATTAAAAATAGTTAAGCAAAAACAAGAATAACAATTAAGATTTAATATAAAACTCAAGCCGAAAAAAACACATTTCCTATATGGGTATTCTACTTTAATTCTTAACTATACATGTATATGTCACCGCGTGGCCGATTGGAAATAAATTATCAATTGTGGTAATTATTGTTTAATGGATGATCGCAGTTATACCAGCTCTTGATTGCTACGTGATTCGACTTGTGATTTTCTTCTCTAAGCCTGACCGATGGATGTTCGTTGGATGCGAGACGTTTCAACGTGTCAACTCGGGATCGAAAACACTCGGAAGTTATTTGTGCCATCGGGAGATATTCCACGAGCACGATGAAGCCCGAAGACGACCGACGATGCCCGACCGATGTTTGCGCATACGACGTCCGATCGGATGTCTTCGGTGAAGTCGATAGGTATTCCTTAGATGCGACACGTTTCAACTTGTTAAGCGGGACCGAAAACACTCGAACGTTGTGCCATCGGCACATCTCTGCGATCCCGATGACGCCCGAAAGCGATCGACGATACCCAAACGATGTTTACATATTCGGGCAGCTCAACCGGTGGGCGTCCGATCAGATATATTCGGTAAAGCCGAGCGCTTCCGACGATTGTTTGTGTCATACTATAATGGGTCACAGCACGTGGCCTCAAGCCACATCGGCGTGAGCACTCGAGTCGACCAGACGCATCAAAGGATTTCGGACGCATCATGGATAACAACACGCTCAGCAACGGGGTTGTATCACGTGGGGATGTTGCCAGTGCTGCGAATTTTAAAAGCATCGGCGAAACTCGACATCCGATATATATACATGTATATAAGTATTTGTCTAGGAATCACGTAAAAAATATTAAGTGTATCAATGTACGACCGAGACCAATCCATGTGTAATCGTCTGTAGATGGTTATAAGTTTTTTTGCATTATAAAAAAATTAAAACGAAATTAAAGCTTAAAGCATCTAAATTTACGGTTTGGGTAAAACGTAGTTTAAACTTTTTTTAATATTGCTTAACTTTTTTTGGTATTTAAATAACTCAACCATTACGGGAAAATGATAAGGTTCGATGAATATAGTTTCATAATTGTACCAAAATTGTATTATGATTAAAAGTTGAAATGAAAAGAATTTTTTTTTTAAGGCTCTTATCACCTTATTTAGTTCTTAATGTTTTCCTATATTCTATCACCAGTTTCCAAAACATATTAACATTTTAGTTCTATCGATTCACATGTTCCTGAAAAAAGGTATATTTCTGATTTTTACATATCTTCCTTTTTTTCCAAAACTAAAACCACTTAGGGATTTTAAACTTTCAGGATCATATTATTTAAATTGTATCTACAAATCATCTAAGTATCGCTTAAATATTATCCAAAGGCAAATTCTCCATACTTATTCTCCAAGAATCTTTTTAATACCAGTTTCGCTTTTATCCACATATCTTCATTACAAAAGTTTGAATTTTGGTACGTAACAACGAACAAGTTCATCCATCTCTAGCTATTAAACGCATTTAGCCCGCAGGGCGTGCTTGATGATTAACCATTAATGCTAATGGCATTTGCACGGCCATAAATCTTCGGCTCAAACTGCAATATCCCACTCATCAGTAACAACCATAGGCATTATATTCTTAGAACTTTGAGTAGCAAACAATATTCCATTTGCTAAGGAATATTGTTTGCTATCCAAATGCCTAAAATTATAGTCAGAAGAAATACTAAATAAAGTGACAAAAATATTCATGCTTTTTTTTCTTCTCCAAATAATATCGAGAGAGACAAGTGAGATAAGAAGTACGTTTCTTGCCATTTAACATCCTATCTTAATGGGAAACCTAATTTTTATGCGACGTTTAATACTGTCTTAATTTCTTGGTTTGTAGGGGGGCCGTTTTCATTCATAAAACGACCATTCGAAAAACAACGAAACGGTCCGTTTTTCGTTCCGGTGTCTTAATTCGCGTCTCTCGCCGAAATAGAGTTCTGAAAACGGTCAGGTTTATTTTAAAAGCACCGCAATGATCTCAAGTCGCTCTCGAGGGAAATTCGTCCGCTCCCGTAATTGTCACGAAGAAAAAGGCATCTGGGGTCGTGATGTATTAATTTTTTTTTTCTTATGTCTGAGGTTGTTTCATAAAACCTTCATAACCCGTAGAATGTTATCTTTAAGTATGTGTTCTTAAAACAGATTTACATTACGTTTGTAAAATTGTAGATAAGTCGTTTTTACGTATACGAATAGAAAAAACGGTTAGTCGATTAATTTAGTAAATAACAAATTATCTAATGTAATATTTATGATATTTGATAAATTCTTTTGAAAAACCTTTAGACAACTAAAATATATCGCTTTGTGATAAATGTTTATTTTGATAGTTGTAATTTCATTATTTAACAAATTTTATGTTATTCGGCACTTTAAATGAGCAATACTTGTATGTAAATAAATTTTATATATTGGTATCTGATTTAGATGAAAATATTTTGTTTTTGCCTATAAAAGTTTCATAAGATTTTGCTTTTGCGTATCTATATAGGAGAAACACAATAAACAAAAAAATTTTTCCAAGTTTTGTTTTATAATCCCAAACCGTAAAATTTTGAGATAATTGCATTGCTACCGTGCTATTGAACTTAATAGCAAGATACTAAGAAACTACTTAAAATTATTTTTTGGCAAAGATTTCAGTTAAAATACCATAGTTGTATGTCTTTTTATTATACGTTTTGTATCGTATCTGAATTTTTATGATGAATGTGCGATGACCTTGAATATAAATATAAACTTTTTGAGCCTTTACAGTGATTCGTCATCCTCACAAATTTTAATTTTGTAAGTAAATGTATTTTCATTTGTCAAATAATGTAGAGACTTCAACTTTCTCTATTAAGAAACTTTCACAAACTATTCTACATACAGGTCGTGATAAAAACACATTAGCATAAAAATTGCACTATGAATATTTCGTTTCAGATGGTTACTTATTGAACAGTAAAATCTGGCCAAGTTCTTATCCTAAAGCATGCCAAGAAATCCGTACCTTGACACAATACATTTATTGTTAAAAAAAATGTGCTTTTTCCCTCATTTCGGGATTTTCCGTATGAACCCGACAAACACTAAAACAGTTATCATACTTTGTTCATTATTTATTGTTTCACTTTAAGTGTGCACTATAATCACATCAAGTCTGACTCTTTACGATAGATCAAAAGTAAATAAATACGAAAAAAACAATTTTATTGTATAGCGATTTTATTTCAATTTTTACCTTTGATTATTTCTATTATCTGGTAAGATATTCACTAAAAATCACATATTCCATATAAATTTCAACTAGCTACCTATCACAGTACAAAATATAGTCTTTCAAAATTTGGACTGTCAGACAGACGGCTAGACTTAGTAAAGGACTTAAAATGTACCTTAAAATGTATTGCATAGACATTATAGCAATACAAAACTAATTATATCACAATCTTTTTGTACTTAAAGCCAAAACTGATTCTGTTTCTGAATTATTTTCAGATTCCATTTTAAAGTATCTCATCGGAGTTTCCCCTGAATTCGTATTCCCGATAGTTGATCCATGCATAGTTCATTCGAAACTTTCTCCCGTGCTTCTCACAAGAGACTCACAAATGACCGTACAGTTCGAGCGCGCTCTCAACACCTAATGGCTGAGTGATTAATATAAAGCTTCGGAGCTCCGTGCGTAAACAGTGTAAAATAAATTAATAGATTTAAAAGAAATTAATCAAGGGGGCGGCGCGTGCCGGTACATTTAATTAGCGGGCCCGCCGAAAGCCCTCGTTACGGGCAGCCTTATAAAAAAGCCCTGGAACTTCGCGAACTGTGTACACGAAATTTCGTAAGAATTTTATTCTCGCCTCAAATTGAGTTGAAATGTTGCCGATAAAATTTTGCTTATTTTCTTGTGTATATTCCCTCGGTAAACGTTTACTGAATTGGAGAGTTTCGTTTGATTCGTTTTATTAAATTAATTAATGCATTGTGATTTAAAAGTATCGTCTATAATAATATCACTAACAGATAAACTTTTTCGTTTGTATGTAAAAATGATCTCTGGAACAAATAAACCAATCCGATTTTTTTTTGACTTGTTAAACGCTACGCTATAACCGAGTAAAATTTCGATCTCTTTGTATTCGAAAAGTCTCATCACAATTAATTTAATAGTTTCAGAGTTTTCACATCCATATTTACACTCTCATAATATTAGTATGATGTTATGGATAACTTTACGTGTCGGAGCGACAAGGTCATAGACGAACGAATATATCTAAAATGTACACTTAAATCAGAACTACAAGAAATTATTGCACTTATCTGCGACATAAATTAAGACGAGCATCCAACGCGAGTGAAACCGCGAAGCGCATATATACGTTGACGAATGATCGAGATTTAGAGTGAAATTAGGGTTAGAACAGAGGGTGATCAGGGGGTCGGATTTTAAGTGGAGAGCGGGAATTGAGAGTGATAAAGAAACCGGGACTTCGACAGACAACCGAACCGCAGTCGAAGGCAAAGACGAAACCGAAATCGGGGTCATGATTGAAAGGGGCATTTTCAATATAAAAGGAGACGGTTGTTCTCTTCTTCTTCTTTCTTCTTCTTGTAAAGAAATTCTTGAAAAGAAGTTAACTATGACAAAGTGTTTTTGAAGAAATAAGCGTTCTTTCTTAAAAGCCTTTCAACACACGAACTCCTACGGGGTTGCGGTTGTCCATGGGCGGCGGTGACCGTCTACTTTCTCGTGGCCCGTATGTTTCTTTTTGCCCCTTTATTTTATACAATATTTGCTCCCTACAACAAACATAAAAGAATATTCCACTAAATAATAACAAACTCGAGTAATAAAATCACAGAGTAAAAAATATTGTGATGTTTCTAAATATTTGCATTTCACCTAAGTGAAATTGTAAAAGCGAAGTTATAAAAGAAACTTTCAATCTTCAAAGAGACTCTCATCATAAGAATATGTGAGTGAAGGTTCTGAGATAATTAAACAAATAAATTCCCGTTTCTTCAATATGTTTTATTTTCATGCAAATTCAAGACTTCGTTTCCTTTTGATGTTCGGTGAAAATCTGTGTACATTTTCTATTGCCATTTTTCTTGCTATCGCTTTTTGTTTGCCTCTAGATCTCAAAGAAAATTCTAAACTATATAAAATGAAGGAGATTAATCTGAAAAGACGTGTTTAGCTTGAAATCTTTTCAGCCCTACAGAGTCTTACAAGTCCCTTTTTAAGGTGCAATCGCCAAAAGAATTTTTATTGATTCTACAAAAGAAACCCTACGCGCAGTATGCATAATGAGATATTAAAATAGAAGTAATTTTAAAGGGATTAGAAATAACAGCCTTGTTGTTATGTTATATAACATTATAAGTACAAGTTCCTAGTAATTTAGTTCAACTTCTCGAATTCAAAATGTACTTGGAGCATTTTACGTATGAAGGTAACAAGTATATATGCTTATTATGTTATTCTCATATTTAATTCAATCGTATATTTAAAGTTTGCGTTTTTTTATAGCATTTTGAGGGACAAACGAGTTTGCAAACCACCGAAGAGTATACAGTCATCGTCGCCCATAGAAACTAGCAACACCCAGACGAATTATCGAGGCCTTCCCGGCCTCTTGAATAGGAATAGGATATCTAATGATGGGGATTCGAATGAAAATAGCTATATTTGGTAGGTAGATACTTAATAGAATTAAACTTGAAATATATCATT
Organism: Eumeta japonica; assembly: GCA_005406025.1. Lineage (NCBI taxonomy): Eukaryota > Metazoa > Arthropoda > Insecta > Lepidoptera > Psychidae > Eumeta > Eumeta japonica. The sequence goes on from BGZK01000891.1 coordinate 109,813, forward strand.
AACAACTTTTTTTGAACATTAACATTACCACCTATTCCAAATGCTGATTCGATTGTGGAGGGGAGTGACGTCATAGAAGGGGGAGTAAGCCGAGGGAACTCTCGTTTATGGGACGAAACGAACAACGAAAGCATAAAAATTTCGAACAGTACTAAGCGTGGTGCTACAATAGCATTTAAATACTGGCGGTGTAATGTATACGGACAAAGATTACATTATATTTTATATCGAAAGGAAAATGTCCAGGGGAAGCGGCCGGCCGCGCCGTCGAGTTTTCCGCGATAAAAGCGAAGTCGTGTCGCCCGCTATTTCCGCGCGCTCCGCCGGACCGCGCACGTGACAGCGGAACGAAGTCGGGAAGTCGTATGTGTGAACGGGAGATTTAATTTTTAAGGTACCGTGCTCATAGGCTGTCGAAGGGATCTCGCTATTGCACCCGGTCCGTCTGTCTGTCGATCTTTCTATACCTTTAAGGGTTATTGTCTTTTGAATCCTGATAGGTAGCAGGTTGATATTTTCACAAAATATGAATCGTTCTAGTGGAAATCATAACTGATAAACATAAAAAATAAACAAAAATTAAAAACGAAGATAGGGTCTCCATGTAAGATATGTGTTTTTCCATTATTTTTGTTGTATAGTAAAAAACAGTAATATATACAAGCGCGCCAAACTAGCTGTGTAACCTACAAACTTGTATTGCAAATAAAATTAAACAATGAATATTAAAAACTTAAATATTGAAAAAGGTGTGACGCGCCCTCTTCGCTGGGCGGTATGTGTTATGAAAGTAAAGAAAATGGGAAGGGGAATCAAAAAAAAAACTGATAGCCCACAACCGTCTACAAACGGTTCCGCGTAGAGTGATCAAAGTCCAAACCGTTATGTTCATTATTTTTCAACTGACGGTGGCAAAGGAAAATCATTCTCATTTTATCCTACTAATATCATAAAAGTAAGAGTTTGTATGTTTAGTACTCAATCAAGCGTTAATAGCTGAACAGAATTATCTGATACTACATTATAGCTTATACATCGCAATAACATATAGGCTATAAATACTAAAGATACTATAAATACTTTAGCTCGCAACTTTGCTTGCGTGATCGTAAAGCAAATTCTTTATTTGTAGCGATTGGTTGTTGGTAATAAAAATGTTCAAAAGAGGTTCAAATTCAACATCGATTCGAAATTGGAATACGAGCAGGACAGGGATCAGAATGGAGAAAGTAAGTGTGATCGTTCATAATAAAAAAAAATAACAGCATTACCTCTGTTTACGGTGTAATTATGTGACTTTTTCTAATATGGAATCCAAAATGGGAATGAGATCAGGAACATGGTTCATATGATCGATAACTTTATCTATCGATATAAAAAATGGAAGGATTCATCGTATGCCTACACAGGCGGACCCGCGGGTGTGTTATGTGTATTTTGAACAAAACCGGAATCTAGATCTGAACCAAAATCGGAACCAAAAGCAGTGCCAGACTGAAATCGAAAGAAGGAGTAACATTGGAATCATGGTTGAATGTGTAATATAAAAGTTCAAAGAATCTATTTGATGTCCACGCGGACAAAGTCCCAGACGAAAGTCAGTATATATATTATATATACGATACGCTAACACTATAATATAATATGTTATGTATGGATCGTGTTATCATGTTAGTAGTCGTAATTTACCTATTTATAAACATAATTGTCAACTTCACTTTTCATGAAAACCGAAAACTGAGATAAAAATAATACATACACATTTTTAAAATTTCAACTGTGTACCTATTACGGTTCTGACAAACAGCCAGCTAATCGATAGACGGGCAGACGCAGAAGAATGGGCAGACTGACGGACAACGGAGGCTTAGTAATAGGGTCCCGTCCGTTGACACCCTTTAGACAACGAAAACTGGCTATAATTTCAAGGACGGCTGCGTGTGCGCATGTTCAATAACATTTTCTTTTAGATATATGTAATTCAGCCTTATTAAATTATTTATTTAAGTAGTCACTAGTACAAGAGTATTACGTGATAAAATTTCAGAGGAACTTTAACTTTCTTGGTTGTTTTTATTGTAGAAAACTGCCTCCCAAACAGATAGCACAATGGAAAATTTCTTTAAAATAAATGTACGTGTTTCAATTGCTATGTTGTAATATAAAGCTATAGCTAAGATATAAAAATATTTTTAAATTCCAATTTGAATCTCGCAACTTAGGGAAAGTCGAAAGATTCTACTGATGTCTAAAATCTGTAGATCTACAGAAAGAAATCTACAGGTTTTATACATTCCATTACAGAGGCATGAATTCTTATTTTTTTTTAGAATGAGGGGTTTTAACCCGTCTTAAAGCCCCAAATGTACAAAAAATGGAGTGAGTACATTCATTTGACTTGTGTAGAAAACGCATTAGTCCATTTTACTGTAGTAAAGATTCGAACCCAATTACCGTCGGATCCAAATCGACCCGCTTAACCGCTGAGCTACCATTGCAACTACATGCCGATATTACCATTAAAAAAATATTTCTCTTAATGTTGTTTAACATTATCCATTTCATACAAATTTTCATTATAAAAACATATCGTTAATTTGTTTTCATTTCAGTAAACAAATTACCATTACAATTAACTTTTTAAATTGGAGTGTGGATTGTGATGTAGACCGATGTCTGAGAGAACATTTTGTAATTTCTCGCTATTAAAATTTAAGATTTTCAATAACAAAAAATTGAAAATAAAACCTGCTCCTTTTTATGATATTGATTAAAAAAAAACAAGGAAACTTTCATATTTCCCAAACCGATAGCTTTGTTAGTGTCGGTGTCGAAAACACACAAAAATCTTCGAGAATTTTAATGGAATGAAAATCTACATATATAATAAAGTTTGTACGGATCCATAAAGATTTGAGTCCTACTCGAATTTGTTCGGTGTTTTTAAGATATTGGAGTCCTTAACATTAGCCCAAAACGGATTGAAATCTGATAACAACTGTGGTGGGAAAGTTCTAGACTAGATCAGATAATGTGTTCTAAGAAGTAACGAGCCAATGGTTTAATTTAGCTTATTATTAACAGATTGAAGGCTTTCTAACAGCCTCATTTACAAACTCATTGGTGAATTCGCTTAATTTTAGATTCTGGTAATTCCACCACTCGATTACTATTAATATTTAATTCCTCGGTTTCTATTATGCGATAATAGCGTATAAAGAAATGTACTTATTAGCAAATATTCACATTGGCAAGCTTCAAAAGAGCACTTTGTATTAATTAAAGAAGCAAAGAGGCTTATATTTTTATTTTATGAATTTCCTCCTTTTCTAATTTAATTATTTAAAATTTGCCCAATGAGGACATCCCACAAAAGTATTATTATTTTTTCTATCTTAAGTACAGAGCAAGGGAGGAATTTGTAATTCATTCCCAATTTTTTTACGTAGAACTTCCTTTTGTGCTCCGGCCAATTTACATTTGAGAGAGGGAGCGCCCCCTCTCGGCGAGAATTTCGCAAATTGGAAGTGATTCGAAAAGAAACCTTGTCAAAGAAGCGCCTCGGTAAATAAAGTCAGTACAGCAAACTTCCGACGCGCACAATATCAAACTTTTTTGTTTAACACTACCGGGCGACGAGTTCGGTGCATTCGCGTACGTCCCGAGAACACAGATACTTTCAATAGTAGGCTTAGTGATACAAAGAACAATGCTATAAAAACAAATTTCTATCTAATTAAAGCTATGGCGGTCTACAACCAGTCGTAAATAGAAGTTAATCTGACATGCTAATATTAAATTCCGCGTTAGCGTAACGCTCGTGGCAACCGCAGTCTTGTAGAACAATACAGAGAGAATTAGTCGAAAGTAAATGTAGCATAATATATAATAGGAACGTGGATGGATAGATAAGGCATTCAGTTTTGTTCGTAAAATTTGCCTGTTCCTTGTGCTACATTTTCCTCGATTTTTGGCTTTATTGAGGACTTATAAAAGAAAGACTTTTGGCCATCACGGGACGCCCGACAAATGTGAAACATTTACATTAATATTAGAATTTATAACTAATAAATACCAATAAAGTAAATATGTAGCAAGATAATAAAAAATAATAAAATCAGTTGCAATAAAAAGAATAAAATTAACTTTTTAATAAAATCGATATATTTTTCTTATTATTTTAAATATAATAATAATTAGAGAATATTTATATTAATAAAAAGTAAATATATTTGGATTTAATTCTTTTGGTAATGCTGTCAATTAATTAGTAACAAAAATAAATAATTTCGTGTGACGTCACGAGTATGGTAATGTATTTTAAAATTATTAAAATTGTCAAATAAATCAATGAAATCAATTATATAGCGAATTAATATGAAAGTTTATTTTGGAAACAACAAACTCCAAGTATAATAACAATCCAGAGTAATAATAATATTAATATTATAATAATATATAAGTATAATAACAATAATTTTCCAATTTTTTATGAATAAATTATTATTTTGTCAACTAATTAATAAAAATAGTAAATAATTTAAGTCAATTTCTTAATTTAAATATTAGCTGAATTTAATGTATAATAAAGTGAAGTCACAATAAAACTGTATAGTATATGCGTGCGCACACACAGAATAGTCGAGAGCGGCCGCGTAGCGGGAGCATCACGGCAAAACAGCATAAGAAATTCACGTCATTTTAAAAAACCCTTTTCTTAAATTTTTTTATTAACAATATGTACCGATCGATTTTGGAGCAGTTTGCGATAACACAAAAACGCTTTTCGAATGTTTTTTGTAAAACACATACACAAATAGGCACGCATGCAAGCACAAACGCACGCACGCACAATTTTATAAATACTTTCTTTCGCTTGTCTAGCATATTTCAAAAGAAATTTTCAATCACATTGCTTTAAAATAAATACAGGTGTATAGTTAAACATATATTCCTTCCTAAACAAATGTTTGACCCACCAAAATGAAGATGGTCACAGCCCGCCATGGATGCTCGCATTGTAAAGGAGTCGCTAGTGCGTTGTCGGCTACTTGCTTAGGAATGTATTGTATTTAAATTTTTATGCGATATTTCACAGATTATTTCGAATTCGAATGTTAATTTATGATAGTTTTTCTAAGCACAGCATGAGTGCACAGTAGTTGTACGCCAATAAGTATTTTATAATTGCTAGCTGCTAACTTATCTTTAAATTTTACCTTACCCGATTTTAATTTTTTAAGTTGACAAATTTGGTCGATCGGTAATATCTAATAAAAATATATGCACGACAGACGTAAATGATAATACGATTAAAAAAATATTCATGAATTTCGCTCATATCCACGTGCACAGAATTCGGACGGGCTTTTTGAACCGTTTTAATGCGCTTTCAACCACGTCATACGTAACTATGACAGGAACAAAGAGAAAACCTTATTTCACCAGCGAAATCGGGCGAATTTCACCGAGTAAATTGAAAAGATGAATATTTCACCTTGGCATCGGGTAGACGGTGAAAAACCCACTCGCTCGAGATTTTTTAATTTAATTAAGTTCTGAGTTTTGCTCGCGTTCCCCCTTCTTCTTTTCCCCTCTACGACACAGTTAATCTAGATTTCCTCGTGTTTTATTTTTACGCGGGCTTGTGAAACCGATTTATAGCGTGATTTCGGCGTTTCGGCGCCTTTATAGGGCAATGCAATAACTCGTGCGAGCGACGGAGGGGGCGGACCCCGAGTTTCAAATTATATAGTCTAAGATCCGGCATTAGAAAAATGCCACCGTAGTTTTGCTGTTATTAACATTAATAACTTTTTTTTTTATGTAGGCTGCAAATAATTTCACGGTAACTGCCACTTATACGTATATTTAGAATTTTGTAAACTTTACATAAGTGGTAATATTTTTTAAATAACAAATGAGGGAAATAAGTTCGTTTTATCTATCTGTTTTCACCTGGCTACAGGTAGCTGTAACTGCCTATTGTAACAAGGTGTAAAACATCCTACTCGAAAGTTTTGTACTTGCGCTGTGCAATTCTCATAAGAAACATAAAATTAATCATTAATTAATTTTAATAGCAGCAGGACTACGGTGACAGACATTGTTCTCATAAATTTATAATATTGTTAAGTGACTAAATGTTGTTTGATTCAATTAATAAATAAGGATGCATCTTTCTTATGCCGGATCTTAAACTAATAGGTATATATATATGGAATTTAAAACTTCGTCAAATAATTAAAATTAAATATTTAAATAGACAAAGCGAGAATCATTTTGTGGTGTTAATAATGTGCGCTTGTGTGCAATGAGTATAATACATTGAACATGTATGAACGTATTATTATTTATATCACTGGACAAGTGCGATTAGGAATAGAACCTTGAGGGTTCCGTACAAACTTAATTATGCATATAGATATTTCATCCATCAACAGTCTCGAATATTTTGTATCGGCTATGACATTTTCGTCCAGGAAAATTTTAAATTTACCATTCTTCAAAAACTATCGGTTTTAAAATTTTGTAAGTCATATTTTTTTATAGTGGAAAGCTAAAGATCATTTTTCCATACATCAGTCTACATCACGGTTAATACTCTAATTGCAAATTTGTAATCACAAAAAATATTGCTTCATGCGATATTATTACTAATTAACAATTTTCGGATTTTTCCAATATTTTTGTTATAAAACCTTGCTTCTTGCCAAATTTCATTGTTCTAGGCCATTAAAAAGTTTGTATATATAAAGGTCGATGTCTGGATATGTTTCCTATCAAATATAGGACAGTTGCACCGATTTTACTGAAATTATCGCAAAAGCTTTAGATTGGCCCTGCGGATGAACTTGTGATGTTTGGTAACGATCGAATAAACAGATTTTTTTACGTTTTCTTTGTATATTTTATTCTAGCTTTGTCGATGGTCAAACAATCGAGCGAGTTGTCACAGTATAGGTGGTCAACGTTATCCATTGACACTCACGATTCCGGGGAAGTCACCAGTGAGTGGCCTGCCTATTGGGTAGAAATGGGATATCTGATGTAGAGAAGAATAAGCCCATGGAGAAAAGAGGGGTTGATGAAGCTGAGAGGGGAATGGTGAAGGGAGGTTATGGAGTAGGCTACCGGAACTCTCACTCTCTGGGCACAACAAAACAACGGAAACTGTTTGTTCACGCCTCTATTCTGTGATAGTATATCATTGCGCTGGTCGAACCCACTCATTTACGTGCTGCAGCCAAGTTAAACATAGCGTGGCTCTACCACAATAAATGGCAAATTTGTGTCATATTTTCGCTATAAATAAATATTTTTTTACTTAGGCATAATAAGACACTGTACCTATAAATATTTGCTGACACTTTGTCACGTGACTGCTACCATCCATCTACGAGAAATTATCTGGCTATACCTAGATAATTACTTCTAGCCATACGAAGCCAAGGCGGTTGACTAGTACCCTATAACTTTTGATTAACTTGCGACTTTCAAAATGTAAGGTATAAATCGCCGTATTTTGGTTGTATTTTGTAATTACGTTGAATAAAGCTTGATTTTTTTACAGCTTCAAAGGACCCAGATCTAAATATATGGTAATAATTTCAACTTGGTTTTATCACTATCAAAACGCGTGGCGATACGTTATTATAAAGGTTTAGCTTTGTAGGCATTACCAACAAAAAACGTGTTTGATTACGTATAACGTGTGGCATATCGAATAAAAATATTTTGTTTGATGTAGTATATCGATATTAAAAAAAATGTTTTTTTTTGCGTAATACTTTCATTCAGTTATAGCTACAAAAGAAAACCTAATGCGAATAAAACGATAAAAGAGAATAATATATACCTTTTCTTTTTTTAATTTTTATTTATTTAGGGGCCTTTGTCTAATAGGACATGTCAGTCCCATAAAAATAAATTCCTGAAAGAAAAACTTAAAAAAAAACCTAGAGCTAATCTTTTTTTTTTCATAATTTCTCTTTATACTTATATGGTGAATTGCGTAAGACGTCTGTCTGTACAATTTCACGGTAAATGATAATAAAAAAAAAATGGTGCAGTTATGAGTCTGACAGGCTGACATCACGAAATTATAAGGATTTTTTTACAAACTTCAGTCACGGAATCCTAAAAATTCCAACGGCGCCGCCAGCGGAAAAGTAATTTTTGAAAGGTGCCCCAATTAGTACGAGAGCTAGTAACGTTGGAAAACAAGAATTTCAAGTTCGCTACGAATATATTAACATCCTTCCTTTCGTTACTAGATAGTGTTTTCTTGATAATTAAAAAGACTGTCCGGCTGAAGGAAGAGTTTACGTGTCTAGTGTTTACTTACATATATATCGATGACGTGTTTTCATTCCAGTAGCCGCACAGTAAAATGATTTTAGATTGGATGTTCGCTTTTCATAGACTTTTATTGTCTTGTACACCAACATTGCACTACCTTATTAAAAAAAAATGCTCATTTTAATGCACTTTTCTTAGGGCAAAATTTTAATATTACGAAATTTGTCTATCGAAAAAAGTCAATGAATCGACTTACCCTGAATGTTACTCGCATAATTTTGAGAGTCGGAACAATTAAATTTTGTTAGATAGAGGATAAAAGTACTAGCGTACTAAAAGAGATGGGACAGTAGGCGCGAGGGAGATGGACAATGACAAATTTCTTTTATTTCAACATAGCGTTGCTCTTATAACACACTGGGTCTTATCCATATAACTACATTTTTGTGGGTCATGCTTGATTTAAGATTCTGATGAGAAAGCCAGTTTAAGAAAAAAATATGTTTTCATTCATGAGGAGATTAGTAAAAACCAGATATCGTGTAATCGGTAAGCGCGATTGAAGTAAAAGTATTTTTGAACTGAAACTTCTAATGCGACTTCCAACAAGGTTGCATTAAACGTTTAACGCTACCATGGAGGGGGTATGAAAGCACTGTTGCGTTAAACGTTCAACGCTCCTGGGGAGGGAGAATAGAAAGCGACTGAGCTAGAGTGAATGCGTGGCACTCGAACGCAAGTGCGTAGTATACCTGTTACAGGGTAGCGCGAGTGTTAGCAATGAGTAACGTCCAATATTCCAACGCAAAAGGGAGACAGAAAGAAAGATACACAAAGATAGAAAGTAGGAGAGAGAAAGAGAGTGAATGGGTAGATTTCGTTTCGCAAGTGTAACGTGCGACGTAAAACGCAATTTCTACCCCTTCCTATTTTTAATTCCACATTACGAAGTTTCACTTCTTCCGCGCGGAGGAACTCCACACACTATTTTTTTTCTTTGGTGTTGTGGCAGATATTACCACTAAACTAAAAATACCTTATTGATATGCGGCGAATAGAGAATTAATAACAACTCAATAAAAAATTAAAGGAATTTATTTTATGTCGACCCGTGTGGCGCTGTAGGAACAGCTATTTATTGATAACATTATTATTTATAGACATATACTATACTGTTAAGGCTTTAAATAAGATATTCTTATTTTCGAATACTGACCACTTTGAATTTGAATATTTCTGGTTAGGGCACAATTCCGATACTCAAACTGTAAACATGGAAACTGCGTAAAGGGATTGTGTATTTTACTGAACATTATTTTGGTCAAAAAAAGGTCTTTTAATATATTTTTTGGAAATTAGTTAAATATGGAGCGACAATGCGGTCATAGAATCCAATTTCATATTATAAAAAAAATAGTTCACGTAATTTATAATCTGGGCTTGCATGTATCACTCAAGACAAATTAAGAAATGTCGGCAGACTAGCTTTATTATGTCATCGCAGAGTATTTATGATATCATTATGAAAATTCTTAATAATCTTAAGTTCTTTTTGAAAAAATAAGATATTTATATCAGTACAAAAAATAAGAATAAATCGACCTTACCTCGTTTCCGCTCGTAAAAGAGTGGGTCGTTTGTGTACAGGTTTCTGTAATTGCTGAGGTGACACTGACCATTCCATTAAAACAATTTAAAATGTACATAAAAAAAACCTTGAAAGAAATAAGTTATTATTCTGCTAGGGCATATCTCTGTGAATTTTATTTACATAGATTTATTGCTGTATTCATGTTAATATTTCGTATGAATAAATTAGACGATTTACTGTGTGTGTGCGTGCGTGTGTGCGTAAATATGCTTGTGTATATTCTATATACCATATAAAGAAATTAAAAATATAATTCTGGAGAAAATTTCACCATAAATTACTATTATATTAGGAGTACAAATAAGATTCCGCCGTTTTTTGTCAATTAAATAATATTTACCGTGAAAGAACGGTAATTTAATTTTAATCGAACTATTGTCTATCACTAGCAACTACATTTTTCCATCTTCCAGGTAGTGTTCGGATTCTAAGTCTGAGGAACTATTTACTTTTGGAAGCTATGCACGAATCAACCTAATTTTTGATATCTTCAATTTCGTGAACCACTGCTGCGACAGAGTATGTTACATTGACCGGAACAGATGATAGCTGAACGGCGCTATGTCTGGTGAATACGGCGGGTGGGGTAGTACTTCCCAATCAAGTGTTTTCAAATAGTTTTTTACCGGAACCGCTACATGCGGACGAGCATAATCATGTAGAAGAATAATTTTGTCGTGTCTAGAGTAGTTTCGAAGGCGTTTTTCCTTCAGAATTCGGCTCAATCTCATTAATTGTGTTCCGTATAGAGTTTCAGTGATTTTTTTGCGTGGTTTAAGCAACTCGTATTACGCACACCCAACTGACCTCACCAAATACATAGCATGATTTTTTTCCATGAATAATTGGTTTTGCTGTGAAAGTTGACGCGTGGCTGGGTAGTTTTCTTCTTTTTCGATTATCATAATGTATCCACTTTTCATAACCAGTGACAATTCGATGTAAAAAAAACTCTTTTTTGTGCCTAGCTAGCATCATTTCACTCATGTTTAGTCGGCGTTCAACATCTCTCGGCTTTAATTCGTATGGAACCCAATTACCTTGATTGTGAATCATTTCAAACAATTTTAAACGATGCGATACTGCTTGCTGAGTGACTTCTAAGGTAAGTGCAAGTTCCTTTTGTGTTTGAGACGAATCTTCCTCCAATAATTCCTCTAATTCTACATCCTCATTATTTTTTTACCCTTCCACTGCGATCTTTGACTTCTACATCAAAATCATAATTTTTAAACTTTTGAAACCACTCATGACATGTTCTCTTACTCAAAGCAGCCTCATTATATGATTCTACGAGCAATTGATGTGCCTCATCTGCATTTTTTTAAATTAAAGAAGTAAATTAAAAGTTCCCGCAAATGACGCTTATCTGGCTAAAATTTAGACATTTTTATGCTGTTCTCGAATGAACAATCTCATTTTCAAGCCGGTTATCATCTGCCAATTCTAACGTAAGCCTCGTGCCATGCCATTTCTATCAAAATGCATTAGCTATTGGCTACGCCGATTTCAAGATTTACGAAGTAGTAGTCTCTCATCCAGCGGCCGGCCCAGCGGGTGACGAATCATACATTCCTTGATTTTCGAACATTTTCTCGTAAACTTGGCAACATCGCCAACGCGTTTTGGATTTTATAACACTGTAGCGACGCCTTCGGTTTGGATGCATAGCCAGGCTGACGTGTGATAACGCACAATATATTAAATGTACATGTTCAACTGGCTACGACCCCTCAGCGTCCTAATATAACAGTGTCCTAAGTATGCTATCGTCGTACTTATATCAGTCACGCTTAGCGTTGAGTTTATTTCAAGACACGGAATCATCAAGAATCGAAAAAGGTGGAGCTCACTTTTAAAAAGCACCACGCTCGATGACGATAAAAAATAAACAAAAGTCTCGCCATAAATATTCCTAGGCATTTACACAAATTACTGATTCCCGACTTTCACTAATCGTACGGCTGTCGTGTCTCCCCCCGGCCATTATAAATTCGGCAGACGTGAATCATTACACGTAAATAAGCCAATATTTTTTCCTCAACTTCGCTTGGAATCGGAGCCTTTGAGGAATTAAGGAGTTAGCACAAATTGTAAACCCTTTCCGTTTTGAACCCAAAATATAACTAATCATATAAAATAAATTATGTTTTTAACTAAACGCCTAAAGAAGTATAATAGAATACATACTACTATATTTCTTAATGCACATTAAGGACGAATTTTTATTAAATTCCTAACAATACAACAAAAAATTTCTAGATCGAAGTTTTTAAACGCGTATTACAAAAAGATGAAAAAAACTTGTAACCAAACTCTACAGCTTTACTTTCCTCGTTGGTTTCTGACTCATTTAACATATCTAATATAAATCTACGCTTTTATACCGTTACATATAACAATGATTATAATTTCTATTAGTGTCGTTTCAATTTCCTATAATTTTATAAAAATAAACTTAATCCTTTTGAGTATTAGTTTTAAACGTTTGCTTTACAATTTAAAGGAGGAAAATGCTGAAAATTTTACAGATTTTATGAAATATCTGATTTTTCGCTTAATTTACGCTCATCTTAAGATGTCTTATGGTTGCTTAAAAATAAAAAGTCCCCACTGATATTTTACTTACTACCCGAAAAATTAAAAAAATACAGAGCTTATTCACTAATTAATGATTGTTAATTAATTAAAATTAATTATTTATTATTCATAAATTACACAAGCGTAGTATTAGCGAATCAGCTAGAAAAAATGTCTTTCGATGGGCATTGCTATCTTAAATCAAGTTTGGAAGCTCAACTGCTTCAGTGTAAATAGGCTAATACAGACATACAGCCTCGTAGACAACAGTATAATTAAGATTCCATTTTTTTTCTTTAAAGCAATGAAATCTTTATTATTATCAAAATTAAGCACCTAGTCATACCGTCATATTTATCAATTTTTTTATGAAAAATAACATAAGAACAAAAAATCCATAGCTGTGTATTAGAAAAATGATTCCACTATCATTTTCAATTATTTTCTCGTTTCCACGTATAATTCCAACTCTGATTCTAGTGTTTAAGACCTTAGTCCGCTCTTAAATTTAAACTTAGTAAATGTTCAGTCCTGCTCTAGATTCTAATTACAATATCGCTTTTGATATTGATCTTGGACTTTCTCTTGATTTTGCTTGGTCGCGCACTTGATTTCGATATCGGTTTGCCCTCAAATCCAATCCCGGTATAGATCTCTGTTAGATAGGTGATTCCGCCCTCGAGTTTGATGTCAATCAATTTATTTCATAGACATGCTCCAGTAACTTGAAGAGCATTACATTTGTTGGCACGGGTCACACATCCGTATGATAACATTAATCATAATATATTCAGTCGTATGTGATTAGTTTGTATTCTATTGTGTGAGGTGCTAATGAATGAAATCCTTAATAGACGCTTGCCTGCAACATGCATTAACATACAGCATGCAACCCATCGCTGACACTAGAATTTGCCCCTCCACTGCAAACCTCTATTCAAAGAATTGATTCGAGAGGATTGACAGATATCAGTACACCTAAGCAAGTGTTAATTTTATAATTGTCTTAGTCCGCTAAACGTTATAGTGTTAAGTTCTACGTACGTTTCATGCTTACCAGGCACATCGTCAGGAAAATGCAGACAGATGTCGTACCGTATTTAGCGCCGTTTGCCATTGAAATTGTTATTAGTGGAAAATTTTCCAACATCTGCAGTGTTTGTTAGTTTGCAAGTGACCTGTACTGATATTATAATGCAGAGAAGTGTGTACGTTTTAACATGCTCATCTCTACAATTGTGAGTCCGATTGAAAAATGTTTTTCATAGTTAATTACTTATTGAGAAATGTTGTAGGATACACAGTATTTTTTCTTATTATTTTTTTCATTTACATCTTGTTATAATAAATTATAAGTCGTTTATGCGGTGAATTTTATTACAGTTAACAATAAATTCGGAATGTCTTAAAACAAATAAATAAAAATGAACTATTGTTTATAAGAGAACGGATAATATTATATGAGGCCAAATGCAAAATGTTACAGACAACACTAAAGGTTTTTAATCATAAAAGCAATTAGTCAAAATCTTATTTTTTATAATTACAGAGTAATTAATAAATTAAAAGATAGACGGTGGAAGCCATTATTTTAACTTCTCCGCAAAGATAATTTAAACGAGTTAATTTGTCGTCATAAATTTCTTGTAACTGCTTCAAATGAACAAAATAAGCGGATGTTTTGGGTACTTTTAGCCCATTAAGGACATTTATTGGCCATCACCGATTCAATTAAGCGTTTCAATTGGCCGATTTTTCAGTTGTAGATAACAAACTTCCCTTTGTCCCTTCGGAACGTAAACAATTTCAACCCAAACAGGTTGGTACAATTCATTATTTAGTCTCAAATTACTGCGGCTCCTTGATGACTTCCCGTTTCATTTTTATTTTCACATCTTTTGTTTTGAAACGAAGACGACATGTGAAGAAAGAAAAAAAGTATAAATGATTCTCTGATAAATTCAAGTAAATATATCACGGTTCTCCAATTATATAAAAATAAGAAAAATAGTTCGGACAAGTTCATCCAAAGATTATATAATACTATACAAAAACAAAATTATCTAGCTTGCGAAAACAATTGTACAATAATGATATGTTCGTCAACCGCTTATGCTCTACTTGTTCAATAAGTAGTAAATAGACTTCGTTAAAAGGATTTCGAACCATTTGAAATTATTTATTTACATATTTCCTCATATGAAATTCATTAATAGTATGAATGGTAAACACCTTTTCTGAAAAATTAAATATTAATTGAAATATTAAATAAAACATATATGAGACACATTAAAAATTTACTATTTTTTATAATAGTTTAATAAGAAACAAATTTCTGACTACATTTGAAAAACAATCCAACAGATGTATTGTCAAAACAATAAAGTTCTCACTTATTAAACAGATCGTAAAAATACGTACAAAATAAGTTTTAATTCTTTAATTTCTCATGCTGTTCCACAATAATCAGGATCAGTTAAACATCAATTAAAAAATATCAACCAGTATTATTTAGTGGTTAAAAGTGTTAAATTCGAACCAGAAAATCCTGGCTGTCGACGAAATGAACCCTGAGTTTTTGATTTAATTCGAATTGCCCTAATCATTGACTTATAAAAATCACTCGCTTTGTGGCTCGGAGGGTGCGTTAAGCTGTTGGTCCTGGAAGTATTATTCCATCGGCGTTGAAGGTTGTCAGTAGTCCCCGACCTGTGTTGGACCAGCGGGAAGAGTTTCTGGTCTAAGTCCTCAATTTGAAATAAAAAGATTCTAGGTAGTAACATAAAAGCTGAGCTCGATTAATTATATTTGTGACGACTTATGATATAAGAATACAATGGATGTATAATTTTTTGCGATCGTTAATATTCATGAAGAATAACAAATGAATATAAGTAATTTTCTTGATTAATGTACATTTTTACAAAAAGTTTGATCTTTGCATCAACTTTACTTAATATTCTTATTATTTTGAAAATAGGATGAATGAAAGTAGACTGACGAAACAAATCTATAGAGCAAATGTGTGTGATAAAAAGGTCGTCAAAGATCAACCTAGAAAATCCTAAGCAAACCATATTGGTGGCATGTTAAAAAAGGGCCAAGTTTTAAGCACCCGAAACCGACGTGCTTGCATGAAAAGATTGATAGATTAGTCCATTGAAAAGTTACATTTGGGGTTGCGTTTTTAGAGGACGTAATTTTATTTTGTAAAACAAGTTTGGGAAGCCGCTTGAAAATATTGAAATGGTATTTACGATATATCTCTTAAACTATTTATTTGATAAAAAAATTTGTTAACATTTTTTTACAAATTAAATTCTCTACAGTAGTCGTATAACTTATAAGTTATAAGCGAAATCTGAAATTAGAAAAAATATTTTTCGATTTAACTTTTATCATTTTACGAAAAATGATATCTGACCATTTTGTAGATCGTTTTCGAGGAACGACTTTCATTCGCATCATTTTTCATTAAATCAATAGTTAAGGTTTTAGCGCTCCGAAGTGAGTACTATTTTTCAGTACTCTTAACTATACCTATATTATACGTGTGTACCTATAATATGTCATCAGTTATTGATTGTTTTTTTTTTTTTTTTTTTTTTACTTTATTATTATATTTTTTTTTTAATTCTAAATTTTGCAATATTTTAACAGATTTGCAATATAACAGAGGTTTGAAATAATAATAACAATAGCAGGCAGCTGTTCTTTTATTCCCTCATGGTCACTTGGGTATTTTCTACCTGAACAGTATTCTCAGTAACGGCCATCAGATTTAAAATTATTTTAAAAATCAATAATTGTTAAATCCTGTTATGGAGTGAAAAAGAGTCAATAATTAATTTTTAATAATATTGCAAAATTTAGAATTAAAAAAATTATAATAATAAAGTAAAAAAAAATTAAATAAAAAAAACAATCAATAACTGATGACTTATTATAGGTACACGTATAATATAGGTATAGTTAAGAGTACTGAAAATAGTACTCACTTCAGAGCTGTAAAACCTTAACTATTGACTTAATGAAAATGATGCGAATGAAAGTCGTTCCTCAGAAAACGATCTACAAAATGGTCAGATATCATTTTTTCGTAAAATGATAAAAGTTAAATCGAAAATATAAATTTTTCTCGAATTTCTGAAGATTTTCGCTTATAACTTTTTATTTATAGTTATACGACATAAAGTTACTGGACCAAAGTTAGAGAATTTAATTTGTAACAAAAAATGTTAACAAATTTTTTATCAAATAAATAGTTTAAGAGATATATCGTAAATACCATTTCAACCCCTATTTTCAAGATGGCGGCCGTGGGACAAGGGTGGCGACCCCACAAACTTGTTTTTAGCTTTACACTGACCCCCCCCACACATCAAAAAAATAAAATTACGTCCTCTAAAAAACGCAAGGTAAGGCCTAAAAAATGTAACATTTTAATGGACTAGATGTCAGTGAGGCAAGAGAGATATGCAAAAAGTGTACCATGTGGAATTTATAGTCTCTGCTTACACTTCTGGGTAATAGACATTAGTTTATATCGTTATTACTATTTTGAAAATACATTTCAAAGTTTTTATGGACTTCAATATTGGTACTAATACAGTTATAAGGCTCATTATAATATCGATATTAGTATTGTAGTTGGCTGTACAAGTAAATATTCAATTTGTCCGTCGGTGCAACTCCATGAACCGGTATAATTACTGGCTGGGGTAATTCCGCTGGGGCTCGGCGTCGTCTTGCCGCGCCGAGCCTGCAAATGGGATTAAAATTGGACTTAATGGAGTCAACTGAGAATTTTAAACGCAAAGTGTACTCCGACCTGCCGGAGCATCTAGTTAAGGAGACGATAGCTTTATTTAATATACAAGGAGACGTCCGAACCCCATCTCGGGATCTCTTAATCTTACTGCAGATGGCTCAGTATCATAATTCACATTGTTTGTACTCAGAATTTATACAGAGTAATATCGAAATAACCTTTTCTTGAGACGTTCTCGGGTGTTCTTGGAACACTGACAGACCTACCATACCCTCCGAGAGTTGGACGATTATAGTAGACGTTCTAGGAGTCGTGTTGAATTATATTTAGACCTTGCGGAAAGAACGATAGTCTAACAAAACAGATCACTTGGTATTTACTACAGAAAAATATGAATTATTAACATCTCATTGGTTAAGGACGTCGCTTTCAAGCCTGAAATGAAGAAATTGTGAGAGGATACGCTTTAGCTATACGAAGATTAAAATCTGATGCGATAATAGACAAATGGTAAATGTATAAACACTTTATTTAAAATTTCAAATTTCCACTACTCGAAAAAGTATAACATTAGATATAGAATTAGAAAGTAAGAAATGCATATAGAAAATGTAAAAGATAAAACATCACGGTGAGTCTATAGTAGAACACTCGGTTCTCAATCCAAAAATGGTGAATCCTGAGCATTGTACTGATGAGTTTTTCTAAGAGAAAATATCAAACTTGCATTCATTTATCCAAGAATACCGTTTGCTAACGATGAAGGAAAGTAGTCTGAGGAAACCCACATTTCGTTAATAGGTGAACACTTGGAACTGGCTGGATGAAATCTATACACGGCTCTGGAGTAACCTATCGTGTTGGTTTCAAACTGCAAAACGTAGAGGTGCATCTAATGCATCATCTCTGGATACCTCGTATTGGGAATGACTAAAATATAAAAGGATTAAAAAAAGGACACAACAAATAAAAATCAGTGTCAACACAAGAAAAATGAATGGAAACATAAATCCTTGACACATTCAATAACAACCGATCGTTAATTTATACCTTTGCACTCAAAATGGGTATCGAATAAAAAGTAAAAAAAGAACTCCTATAATTTAACAGCAATGTAATAAATAAGTCTTAATGTTTAAGCGTTCATGCGTTTTATATGTTACGTACAACCGTTTCTTTAGGGTTCCTCACGTATCAGATGAAACCCCTTTATATGACAACCATGTGATTTTACGATTTAGTGTTGTTTTCATAACATTATGTAAATCATTTGTTTTATTTATTATATTATTTATTTAGTTATTGAATTACGGTTGCTTAAGCCTTTTAGAAGCTAGTTTTTAAGAAAATATACAACTTGTTTGTGTATATGTATGTTTGTCCGCGATTTTGTCAAAATTAATGAACCTGTTTTGGTATTTCTTTTATTAACATAATCTTTACACTTCTATATTTTCAAGAAAAAATTACTATATTAGAATGTATCTATACATATAATAATTATAAGGATGCCAAATCTGCATATGTGATATGTACTATATAAACAATACAGACTCCAAAACAGCTGATTTCAAAATTTTTGTCTGTTTGTTTGTATATTTATCTATTTGTTCACGCATAACTCAAAAACTAATGGACCGATATGAACAAATCATTTTCTGTTTTATTAGCAACAATCTGCTTCTTAAATTAGGACACAATTTATCACGTTACATTACCTGTGGCCTAGACGAGAGGAAATTGAAAATTTTTTGTTCTTAAAATTAAAGTATTTACTGAATAGATTAAAACAAATTGTACCTATCTACCGAGTGAATTTTCAACAAAGTTAGTATGGCAGAAAAAAAATGTGCTCAACTACCAACAACTTCCCTATTCTCTAAACGACTTCAAAAAAGGAAGAACTTCTATGTTCCTTTTTATGTATTTTTTTTTTATATGTTCAACGATAATTTCGTCGATTTTCCACCGATTTTGAAATTGTTTTTTTGTTTGAAAGGGTGTATTCCCGGGGTGGTCAAATAGTCACCAAGTCAGTATTGAAATTCCAGAAAAATCGAGAGATACTCTTAAATATAATTGATACGAATATTATGTTTGACTTCGTTTTTTTAGTTATTCAAGTTTTTGTGTCTGGTAGTTATCACCTCATGCTGCTAAGCTAATGATGGAAACCACACGTTCCTTGAGGGTAAAAGTTAAAGGATAATACTACGATTTGTTGTCAGACATTATTTTTCAATGACCGTTCGTAAAACCTAGTATACACAGAATTAAAATTAATTGCTTATTAGTTTTTATACATATTTTCATTCAATTTTATAATTGTAACGTGACAGGACACGTAGCAGGAAAAAACCGGAACTCTTTAACGATAACTGAAAAATTAGGGTGAATTAATTTAATATGAATGTGAACTAAAACGTGTTCTGTATTAATTGGAAAACTTTTATATTATTAAGAATAAAAATAATTTATATGCTTTGTATGAAAATAATTTGATAGTTGACCTCCAACTAAAAATGTTAAGAGACTGGAATAATTACCAGTGGATAATAAATTCTGGACCAGAATTGTTTTATCATTTGCTCCGTATAAAAGTAAATGAGAAGCCTGGCTAATTTTATTAACTGTGACTTAATCCACGTGCAAATAAGGTAAAGGAATTGTAAAGTCATAATTACTAAATACATAAAAAAAAATAAAAAAAAACCGTCTTGGAAATCGTATTTAAATAATTGCTTAACCAATTAAATAATTATTTTTGGAGTCGGTTCCGGCTAAAACAAAGCAAAAGGACATATATCAACATTAATTTGAAATGTCAAATGATGGGCCGATTTAAAAGGAGATCTTTATCTTTAAGAGGACACAACTGTGCCTGATTTATCTTTGTCAATTGTACCAAATGTACAAATTTGATTACTCCTTTGAATAATACTGCATTTTACCAGTTTCACTGACTGATATATGATATTTTTATGTGCTTTAAGTTATGTATCATCGAAATTGATCTCTGGTGACAGCGTACATTATATGTATGAAAAGCTTTCACGAGTATTTTTGTATTTGAAATTTCAAATACTCATTCAAATTTATCTGTGTGTCAATTCATTCATGCACAATTATTTTAGATACATTACTACATTGTTATTGTTTATGAAACGTATACTTTTATATTTGATAAGCCGTATACGAAAAGAAAGAACATGCTTTGCTCGCCATTTTCGGCTGGCCTCTACCAGCGAACGAAAAGAACGAGCGATCAGTAGTGCTCGCGTCAAGAGTTAAAGCGATGCTCGCGTTGCTCGTTAGTTTCGGCTTCTGCCGAACCGCGAATGCGCTAGCGCAACGATGCGTGTAGTTTTTGTGTTTATTTATAAATTTCCGCGTTAGTAGCTGACAAACACGTTTACCGAGAGAGCGCGTAACGGCGCTCTCATCTCATCATCAACGGCGCGCGCACCACGAACTGTGTGTGAGCATGTTTCCTGATAGATTGGAAATGTTCTTTTTTGGATTGAAAGACATAGTCTTAATTATGACTATTATTTTCTTGCATCATGACTTATTTTTCCGTCGGAGCGCATTTTATATTAGTTAAGATGGAGAAAAAAAAAGTGAATGTAAAGTGTTGAGAAATGAAGAAATGTTGCCTTAGATAATAAAAAAACAAAAACAAAAATGAAAATTTAAGAATAAAAACAAATGAAAAAGATCTCTTTAAAAGATGATACAAAATGATTTTTTTGGAAGTTAATGAGAATCGAGAAAATAAATGTAAAAATACTTCATTTACATTACGAAACACAAGATTATTTTTTTAAGTCAATATCAAATTATATTTTATTAGTGTGTTTGCGTTGAGACACATTTTTATCAAAATTTCCGTAATCAAAGTATTGTATTCACAAGAAAAGTAAATATAATTTCAATGTTTCTCATTGTATTTACTCCAATTTGATATTGTTACATCAGAAACGAAGATTTTGTATTCAATTTATTATATATAGATTGAATGCAAAACCCTATTGATTGTTTTTTGTTCTAATATAACAATGTAAAAATGTTATACTGTCATATTTAATTTACTATATACCTATATACCTTAAATTTTACACTTAAAGCAAAAAAAATGTTACTCTTATTATAATAGATAAGAGTTTCAATTATTATGTAGCAACTCTATATACTTACAATAATTTCATTTTAGGTATTTATGAAAAAATAGAAAAATATTTCATTTTAGAAAAATAAAACAATGCCATGTACAAATATTGAATGATTTTGTTTTCGAAATATTTGCTTATGGTCAAAATTATATAAAATCATAAAAATATTGAGGAAAGCCATTATTTGAAAAGAAAAAAAACACTAATCGTAAGCCTACAGAACCAATTGAAAACACCCTCATGCAGTGTTGTCTATTTTTTCAAGCCATGACATAAATCATCCTTAATTCTTTCACGCATTCGCTCTCCGATATCCCGTGGTCATAATTTCAAAGGGGTTACGAAAATATATTCAAACCTTTTGTTCTTATCTTATCTCTAGCATTTAGATAAGTCTGGCTGATTTTCGGTATGTGAATAATTTTCGCCTAAATTCTTACCTTAAATTTAATTTAAAATAATGAAGATCAACGCATTTTTAAAATAAACAAAAAAATTAAAAAAATGTCTCCTCGTTATCCGCTCCTGTTGTATTTATGTAATTTTAGTTTAAACGCTCGCTATTTGTCGCTTTATCGTGATTATCTACAAATATTATTTTTATTATCGCAAAAGCACCTTTACATTTATTCTGTGGTGCATTGTAAAAAGAATTAAAGTTTTAATTTACAGCTATCAAATTTGATTTGTAGTTAACAAAGTAATATGTCTCACTTACTCTGGCATGTATACCAAAAAGGTTCTTGCATTGGCCATTTCCTTTAAATGCCTTATTGGCACAATATTAATATCCGTTGCTGAATTCGGTTTATATCGCCGTGGTGGTGATACGTGCTTTCTTATACTAACCTCAATATCGAGAAAGTGTCGCTATTGTTTTTTAATATTTCCGCTAAATGTCTACTAGGTCATCAACTAATATAAATATTTATTTTACGCTATGAAGAAAACAGCATGCTTTAAAGCAGTACTCTCAGATTTTATGTAATTGAATTAAATGAATTATTGACTAGTAAAAAACATACTATATGTGAGAAAATACTAATATGTGCGAACTACTAATAAGTAAAATAAAGGTGAAGCAGTGATAAATTATTAATTTGATATGGAGCGTAAAGCCCCGCAACTCGTGTACACTGGCTTACTGCATACTAAACCACGCGAAAGTTTGGAGGTTTAAGTCAGCTACATTTGCATGTAACATGTAAACCCTGTTTTAAAAGAGATATTTTTGACATGTTTTCTCTGTTACAAAAGTTAATAGATTGTGGTACGGCAGCTTAAAAATTAAAGACAATAATATAAAGAATCACGTCGTCGAAGATCACTTTCACATGTTTTGTATTAGAAAAATCTTTTTTCCAAAACCAAAACTTCCAATTCGTCAATTTAAGGCAAAACTTATTTTATTTTTCTATACAAAAAATAATACATAAGTTATAATAACAAAGTAAAACTAGCGATGTTTTCTTATAATTTTAATAAAAAAATCTTTTGCTTGCTGCAATTTATACCTTTTTAAATATCAGTCGGTAGAAAATTTAAATTTGCTACCAATTTATCTTTTAGATCATTTAATATAAAACAATTTGGGAAAATAAAAGAAAACTACCTTTACTAGAAAAACTCTACAATTACAAAATATAACTTCTAAACCATACTATAACTCTTTATTGATATATTAATATGAAATGACAATTATTTAGTCACTTAACGTAAACCAATATATAATAAAGGCTAAGCGCAAATAATACGCAAATTATCGCTTTGATGTATTTTTATGTTAAATAGCGTTTGCTAACAAGTAGTAAAACACTTTCACAGATGTGTAATAAGATGACTTGCCGATACTTTTGATATGCATTATTGCAATACTTATATAAGGCACAATAAGTATTTAAAGTACCAAAAAACCAGCAACAAAAAAAGACACCGATTTATTACAGCATATAAAAAAACAGATCTTTCTTAAAATGAAAATATGTAATTAATTGAATTTATTACCAGAATGATGGCCTAGTAGTTATTGTACGAGATGGCGAGGCAGGTATGTTGATGTTTAATAAACAGGTATGAAGACACAAAATGAAATTTGAAGTTGTCGAATATCAATTACATTATTGGTCTAAGGCCTGATTTAGACAATCCAAATTACAAAATAACGTTCAATAATGAATTTTCGTTTTTGATGTTCCCTCATTACTTAGAAATGTTATCTCTAAATAAAATAGAAATCAAATTTTAAGAACCTGAAACAGACAAGCTTGTAAAAAACATTTAATGAATGTTGGAGAAGCAAGGAGATATATAAACATCGTATCATATGTTCTTTTGGGTAAAAGGCGTGAACTTATAAATAAATATAATTATAAAAAACTTTGGACCTTAAAGACAGAGCATTTATTTGAATTTTTTAGCTAGATGTAAAAGGAATACGACAATTAAGAGAGCGAGTGACTTGATGAGATACACATAATTTGAAGCTACTAGGATTTTTGAGGGGACTTTGATAATAAATTAGCTCATGTGATTATTTTAATACATGCAGAATTAATAGGACTCTATAGAATTAATTTTGTTAATAAGTTAGTTCCCTGTCAGCAGTTAGGTTTGGTGCTTTCAAAACTGTGCTTAGTCAAGTTGGCCATGTTGCCTTTACTCGGTTTTAGCTTAGTTGAACTTAGTCTCCCTGCAATTAGAATGAACAATCCCCCTTAACTTCATCGTTCCTCAGAGTTTTTAGTTAAGACATATCAATAAAACTTGTATCGCTTTTGAAATTTAACATTTAGAAATTAATGAATATCAAAATAATATTTTAATAATGATTATCGGGGCACTTAACGTTATTTTAGTTACTTAAGTCAACACTTACCTGGACAATTTTACGATTATAGTTCGTAGATATATTAAAAAAAAATATATATATATATATATATAAATTTCATCGCAACTTCTCGCTTTTGACCAAGGTGCTTAAAAATGGCCACATTAACGCGGTAGATTTAAACTGGTAGTTTATTGTTCTGTTTCTTCTAATTTTTGTATTGTTGTAAATTTTAGGGGCATCTTTACGAATATCGTGAAAATATTGTGTAATGTCCATAATCGATTGAAACAATTACAATATATGCTAATTCGAAATATCGTTGACCGCGCTACATAGATTATATTGCTGAGGGAAATTTATAAGGAATATTCAGTGATTCTCCATTAGAGCAAACGATCATATCCCGTGCGTCCCCCTATACTTCATAAATTTTATTTCAGTCCAGTGCAATTAGATTTATACCTCGGAATACAGTTGTAATTGATGGTTTTGAATGTTTCCAGAGTTTTTGAACTTCTTATATAGAATAGTATAAAGTTTACCATTTTAAATCTTCTACGCTTTGTTTTTTTTTAAAGGATATTCTCAAAAATATAACGTTACTTCTATTATGGTGTATTTATTTTACAGATATATTTTTATCGAGAATTATTTTAATTTTCGAAGATTCGAGTTATTTGAAGAATAAATATTATAGGCACCAACACAGTATGTAATACAATTTCATCCTTTTTCCAAATGAATAAAAACAAATTAATTTAATTATCCGAAAATTATATAGATTTACAAAGTAATTTTACTATTTTTACTAATATAAAAACCTAACAAAATATGACATTTTGCTACCGGATTTTCCATGTATTTTAGCAAGGTGCTCTTAAAAATGAAAAAAATGTAAATGATTTTCGATGCGCATCGCTTTTTAAAGCTACAAGTAAAAATATCGGTTTCAACTTGTACATATACTCGATGCTACTTCAGAACATATAAAAATAATTTACTTGCAAGCGCAGTTGTAGATGGGACCTGAAAAGTCTCCAAAAGAATGCGGGGGTTAAAAAGACACAACTTCAATAGCGGTATTTTAGTAATTCCGTTTTAGTAATTGAATTACTAAATTTAGTGAAAATTTAGTAATTCAAGTTCTGAATTTTTTTGTAAATGATTTTTTGTTTTTCTTAAAATGGGTGCGGCTCTGCTTATGGATGTAGAAAGTAGCTTAAATTGGACAAGTGCGTGTTTACAATGTAAAGGAGTTAGCTGCTTAAATGCTCTACCAATGACATTAACGGAAACGAAAACGGTATTACAATTAGTTAACATGATTATCTCATTAGCAAATACTCATAATTGTTTATGTCATCGTTACTTATAATAATTATAAATTGGAGCAAGTTATTGATAAATAATTTCATGTGAAAAATGGCGTGTGTTTTTATTGTTTAAAGTTTCCCATTTCCATTCCATTTGTGTCACTTTAGAGCTGGTGCAAATTTCAAATAGATTTTCAATAGTTTAATATTTAAGATATTCTTTATAAACAACTTCACAAACTGTAGCAATCGTCACATTCTTAAAGTAAATATTTAAAAATTCCGATAATTATATTTTTCCTTGATATTTCTCATTCATTATAACCGGGTTTTGTTATTTTCTATTTATAATGACTAACTGCGCCTGTCTATGTGAATAAATGGTGAAGCCTTTTTTAAAAATTAAATACATCCAAAGGATTACTTGATTAAATTGACGTTAGAAAGTCGATGTTTTTTTTCTGTGAACAGTTTAAAAAAAAAAACATTAAGGTTTTGGACTCATAAGAACCATTTTATTTGAGATTCAACCATTACATTTTATAATTTTCGATCTTTGATAAATGTTTATCCTTTTTGTTTTACATTAGCGTGATACTTATATGTCATGAGTCTTATTGAATCAGTACAATGTCCAATACAATAAGTACAATGAAGACTCACAAGCGTATATCAAAGGACACGTTGGAGTTAATGAGTTGTAGGTAGACAGATAACTTATTTTCTACAAGAAATCAATTCTATCGAATTGAGTCACTTTTGAACGATTATTTTTAGTCGACTAAAACTGACCATCGATTGTCGCGTCCTTACAAGTTAAAGTAAGTAAGACAAAAAAAACTTAGAGGAGAAACAACGCAAACAAGGTATAATAAACTAGAACAACTTGTTTGTATACAGGATATTAAACCATTAAATATTTGTAAAAACCTTTGTTCTGAATATTTAGAAATGACCTCACGTTTTCAGCTCAGTCGCGCAGAACTAGCTAAACGGCTTTGGATAATCTTTAAATGAGTGAAGGATCTTGTACTACAATAGCATATACACTTGATTTCTCGGCTAAAGAAGCGTAAAATGTTTTAATAGATTCATGAATAACCGTATGTGTTTTATGTTTCGATGATATTTTAAGACAGCGACATGTTGTTATAAAATTATTTGCGTGATAAATCAACTGTACTATAAATACGTTGGTCTCTTAATAACCCCATTCAAATATCTCACGGGGGAACTGAACAATTAACATAAATTGTATTTTTTTATAGATTATGGGAAAAAATCAAATTAAATATTAGTAGTCGTCACTAAATTGCATATTTCGTTTATTTAATAAA
The DNA here is from genome assembly GCA_005406025.1 of Eumeta japonica. Taxonomy (NCBI): domain Eukaryota; kingdom Metazoa; phylum Arthropoda; class Insecta; order Lepidoptera; family Psychidae; genus Eumeta; species Eumeta japonica. The sequence continues at coordinate 136,768 of BGZK01000891.1, forward strand.
TATTCTATTCTCACAGATATTTGGTAATGATTGAAATTCAGTTGGACATGGACAAACAATTGCCTAATTATTTTTTTTTGAGTACTTTTTATACTTTGTGTTTTATGAGATCACAGGCACAACTCTGTTCGTATTTGATTATTTCTGATCACTTTCAGTAATCTTACTATGAAAATTTATCTTACTCTAGATATCATATCTTTCCATCTAGATCACCTTATTCAAATTTCAAAATGTCAAATTTTTCGTTAATGTCATCAACGCGCCAGTTCTACACCGTAAAGTACTAACCAGCAGCTGTGCTACCATGGTGCGTTTTGGTATATACACTGCCTTTTTAACGTACCTTTTGTAGTCTCCCCACAAAAATCTTCAGCCTATTTCCTGTTTGATCAGTAATAAAAGATAATAAAAAACGGACTTCTCTTAAAAGTTGGAAGATACGATTCTGCTTTTTTCAGTCAGGAATCAAATATCACAGCGCTACAGAGGAAATAGCGGTGCCATAAAATATTTCACATCATAGGAAAACACAAAATTCTGCTCAATTACTTAGCTTTCGTTTCTAATATTTAATGGCGCTTTCCTCTTGTTGAAGGGAGAAACGCTTTGAATTATATTAACACACGAAAATTAAATTGTATACATGCGCTCCAGCTTACATTTTTATTTTACAGTTTGTATATTTACAAAAGCAAATATAATCCATTTTTTAAGTGATAGACCTGTAAAATATTTAAAAGCTTCTATTCACATAACTATAAGCATAAATATAATATAGACATAGATTTCAGCTTGCTAGTGAATTTCGAAATAACAGTATATAAAATGGAATAGTATTCAAAAAGTGTACCGTTGGTCAACCCGAAAGGAACCCATAGAGAGCAAGGTGGGAGTAGGTCAAGGGTTTGTTACTTATCATAAGATATAATATTCCACAATTGTTTTTGGTACTCGGTGATTGGATTAGTAGATGATAAAATATAGTTGTAAATTCACAAACCCAAACTGGTTGCAATGGTAATAGACTTTGATATTAAAATCAAGAAAATAACTTGAACAAATTTATATATTATATATACAAACACAGGAATGAGTAAAAGCGAATGAAAAAGATAGATATGAGTCGACGATGCAAGCTATTAGATATTCATAAATTCTAGGGTTCTCCGAAACAAAACACCCTCTGAAGAATTGTTTGTAAATGCAAATGCATATACAAACAAAATCCATTATACAGCTAACGCGAGCACGCTTTTACAATTTATTTACTCAGAGCCTCGAAGAAGAAACTAGCGCTGTTCAACTGAGAAAATATTTTATTCAAAAAAAATTACTTCTCTAAGGGAAAATAGACGTCTAGAGCGACGCATCATTCCATTTGGACGGTAAAGTGGAGCTGGTACCATTATTTTATCCTTTGGAAAAGAAACGTCGTGAAGAGAAAGTGTTTCTTTATGAAGGTAACATAAAGGTGTAAAATGATGCGGATTGTGAGGAAAAAATTAAGTTGTGTTCTCTTCCATTAATGTATCTGTCTAAATAACATTATGTCTAAGCTTTTGAAGCGAAACTTCTTTATCGGCGTAGTGGGGAAATTTAGTACAGTATAAAAAAAATAAGCGCCACGTTTTGTTGTAAAGCTTTATTGCAACGCTTTCTTGTAACCTTTTCCTTCGCCTCTGCTTCTTTTTAATCATATTGTTATGTTAAATACTACTCACTGATTGAAAACCGATGACAATAAAACAATGGGATATAATTGGACGGATCTGATGATGGAGTCAGAAAGTAGGCACAGCAAATCCATAGCCTAATAACATATTCTAGTCGCATTTGAACTTGTTAGAGTTGTCTTGATATATATACTGACCAAGAGCGATTTTATCATAACTTTTTAAAAGAAGCAAACGAATGTGCTTGTCCCCAGAAAGTAGATAGTCATCGTCATCAATGGGCACTCGCAATTCTTAAAAAATCACTAGCAGTTGCCGTCGCCTTGGGTTGGAATAGAATATTTGACGGAAAGAGGAGCGGGGTTATGGAGAGTGGAGGGATTGCTAGAGGGGAAGTAGGGTAATGGAAAGGGAAGTGAGGCACCTGAACTTTCACTCAATAGACGAGACGTAACAGCGGAAGCTGTTACTTAACGTTAGTCGACCCAGCTCGATCTGTGCTGCGGCTGAGTTTATCACAGCACGTCTCCTACCACTCTGTTATCTATTATAGTATCAAAGTATGCAGAAATGTTTATTTTCATATACACTTACCACTTTTCTGTTATATTCTCCTTGTTGAATATAAATATTAATTTCGATTTTTGTCTTACAATATAGATTTTTCGTGACATTAAAAGAACAAAATAACAATTAAAAATATTTTTACGTAGTGTTTTACAACAAGATACAAGATTTTCCAACAAGAAATATGCTTATAAGTTCTAAAAGATGGTTTATTTCAATGTGCTTTCTTAATTATAGGAAACAGCATACAATAGTATTAAACAGCAACATCGAAAAGTTATTATTATTAGAAACTTGTAACTATATTTTAGTTCTTATTAAACTATCACTGAGAAGAGATCAATTATTTAAAAACTAAATTAAATATTTATATTACTAAAATGTACATGGTAATAAATGTAGATTGATTTCAATAACTATTGCACGAGATCCGTGGTGCAATTTTTAAAAAGCTCTTACTTAAATTTATCTAACGCAATACAAACTTGCTGGTCGAAATGGTTTTTCTTTTATATTATGTTGAATTGATATTTATTGAATATTATATTTGAACAAGCATAAAAACCAAGACAAGCCTGAAAACGAGGAGTGTTAAATAATGTGAATGCCTTTGCTTTAGGTAGATTTATGGGAATATTAAGTCTGGGAAGTAGTATAAAATATGATTCGAAAACTGTCCTTGAAAAAAATTCTATCGTTTTAACATGTATTATGCACTGCAATGAAGATTTCAAACTGTAATAAAGAGGTCTTGATGCGAGCGAACTAGGGAACTGAACAAATTAATTTTGGTGGCATTCGTTTTACAACTAGACAAAAGGATGTAACGTATTGTAATAAGACAAAGTTGTCTGGTCAATATAGTGAATGAACGCTAATTACGGCACTTACACGTGAAACGGCCGGTCTTACAGACTAGTTATGGTTGTGTTCAATTATATTATAAATTAAACTCTTGGCGTGTCTGTCTGTAATTTGTTCCCGTTAATCTCGGAAAATATTAACGGAACTTAATTTTACTTTTTGCATATAGACAGATAGATCAAGAGCAAGATTTTAGGTATATCATTCGCGCGTATATAATTTAAGAATGTTTCTTGAAAATTAGCTAACATTATGGTGATATATTTCTATTAAGTCTAAAGTCATCGTGCTTTTGAACGCTTGTGTAGCGTGCACCGAGTAAAATGATACAAGTATATAAAACAATATACGAAAGAAATTGTTCCTTTCAAACTGTTCCTTAGAAAATTCCGCAATACTGTATATCTGCCTATTAATACATCAATAATCAAAACTTTAAAAATACACATAATTACTTCTCATTTTATGGATTATTTATCAAAAATATAAAATTATTTATTAATTTAAGTGAAATTATCGTTTTATGCATGCGTTTCATATTAAAACCAAACCGTCTTCAAAAGAGACAGACTATTAAAAATCTCTATCTAATTTAAATTTCTAATTCTAAGCAAGAATGATTTATAAAGACGTACCATGTGCAGTTTTGTGGTTTCTAATTGCTCCTTTATGAAAAAAGGCGTACTAATAAAAATAAAACAACCTCTATGCTAAACCTTTCGAAGTAGTTATTTAGTTTTTACAAGTGTTTTTCGCGCGCGAAAGAGGCCCTGACCTCTTTCTTACGACCGCCTCCGTCCCGTCAGCGAAGAAAAAAAGTAAACTATTTTATTGAACGTCGAATAACTTTATAATATAGTAACCCTTCTACGGAACTTCAGGTCAACATTTTGTCACCTCAATGCTCTATCAAGGAAAAGGGTCAAGAAAATTTGAATGTAAATAGAATTTAGGAGTGGTACGCAGCGGGCGGGTACATAAATGTACTACTATACCGCCTACATCGTTACTGGTCATCAAGCCATCATACAATCAGAACAAATAAGTATATTTTTTAATACATGCCCGTGATAAAATATTCAAAGCGATCATTATTTAGAAAATTCACGTAGGACGTATCTCATGTAACTGTGGGTGTGTACAGACAATGCAGTTCTAGAATTACTGGAAATACTTTTTGAAACGATCATCCGGCTCATGGTCAGGTATTACCCTATCCAAGGGTCGAGTGTAAGTTTTCTTTTATTTCCTTTGCGTTTATTGTCCTCTGTAAAACATTAGGGAATTACACGAAACGTCCGCTAGGGACTCTGCACACATTTTCATACGATAGTAGAGGTAAACGAGATAGCAATAGTTGAAATTAGAAGTTGAAACGAGATAGCAGTAGTTAAAAGTTGCAATCATACCTCAATTTATTTAAAAACATTTTTCGTAAGACAATCAATGAAGCACAAACTAAAATTAAAATTACATTTCGTAAAGTCAAACTAACTCTGTAAGGTAAACAATCAGATTTAAAAGTGAACAGACTTTTCTAACATATAAGCCTGAAATTCTTTCTAGAAATTGTTCCTTTTTTTGTGCACAAAATGTACAGCTTCTAATATCTTGCTTAACATTTAACACATTTAGGAAATAATATCTAAACACAATTAAAAATGGTTTATCATTTTCCTACAATATCCTTGTCTAAAATTACAGTCAAAAGACCGTTAAGAGTATAATATCATCGTAAATTCTAATAGCGATACTTTTTCCCGTCCCGAAGCATAATTCATGAACAAAATACCAATAATCAACAAGTGCCTATCAGATTTCTTTTCCTAAATACTCAGAAATCATTAAACACGACGCTGATCGACTTGTGTCGCTGAACCACTCATAAAATTAATTTGCAAAAATTTGTAGTCTCTACCCGTCGTTGGCAATAAGGAACCGGTTTGATGATATATTTGACTCTGAACCTGAAAGGTTAAATATATATAATATAGGTGATTGCATAGCGAAATGTTTGTACCGCGGAGTGGCTTGCAAAATACGTTAGCAGCAATGCCATTCCTCCACAAAAAAAAATAAAATAAACATTAATTTTCTGGTTGCTTTTCGCAATTCTGAGCTACCAACATACTTTGCACCATGTCGATTGAAACCTGCCATCGTATTTTGTACCAGCCACGTGATGGTAAAAATTTAGTGTTTGCCATTATACTTACCTTGAAAGTAGGCGTAAAATTATCTCCAATAACTTTTGTTACACCAAATCATGTCATTTGAAAGTAATTATTGTATTGCTAAATATGACTGAAATAATTTATAGAATCTGTCTCATTTCTGAAAACCGATAAACGTAGCTCTGATGGCGATACCAATGGCGTTAATTTCACTTGACCACTGACGCAACTCTATACAGGGCCTTTATTTTTAAACTTAAATGTCTTGCAATGTGGACACGCAACATTCATTGGTTCAATGGCAACGATTCACTGTGAACTGTAATCCACTGCTTCGTTGTAATTGAATACAGCTCGATGGGGATTAAACACAACATTTCTACGTTTTTGGTTTCAATTCCATCAATTCTATTCAACTTCATTTCATGCTTCGCGTTGCTCGTCAGTTTGACTTGCTCCTAAATATCTTTAAGTTGCAGCATTGCGAGTTCTGAGACATAAGTCGGTATGTCTAATATGTGGTATTTTAAAAAAACCAAAATTCATCTGAAAATAAAAAATTGGCTTTCTTAGTGTTTCTACATAACCATGTGTACCACCTGTTAGTCTGTAAAAACTTCCAAAGCGTGACTGCGGTGAGCTAACTGCGCTGAACAAACACTTCTCAAAAACTCACTTAACAAATTCAAAACTGGTTAAACGTTAGATCGAATGGATTGTGCACTAAGAAATAGATAAATTAATTTTTAAATCGATATGCCGATATGCCGAATCGATATCAGATGCTGACCAATGCAGCTGTTAGGCGACAAATACGGTGCGCGAATTGACAAACGCGTGAAGGTTAAATAGTTGTTAAGGTTTCTGAAATTTTGCAATTTTTTGCGCAATTCTCTTAATTTTTCTTTCCCTAAGAATCTTCTACAAAATAACTTAAAAAAAAGATGAATGAAATCGGTAAAGTCGTTCTCAAATTAGGGCGTGACCAAGGAAAATAGGGATTCATTGATATATATACAGAAGTTCCCATGTAGTCTGCTAAAATACCTATGATTTTTTTTTCTTACTTCAAGCGCCATATATATTTTTGTATCGTCCTAACTATTGTATATTTTACTACTGCATGACTTCTATTTTCTTCTTATATATATATTTTCATTATATATATATATATATATATATATATATATATATATATATATATATATATATATAATGAAAATAGGTTGTGTTTGTTCATCAATCACGTAAAAACTACTAAACGTATAGACATGGGTCTGGGACCATTCGATGCGGAATGATTTGTAGAAGATTCTAAGCTACTCATTTTTTGAATTCCGTAAATCCTTCGCCATTTTATTTATAATAAAAATTTCCCAGCGAAGCGGGCGGGACAGCTAGTACTATATAACTTGAAAAACCTTCTTATTGTTTTACATATAATAATGGTTCGTAAATTATTTTTTAATTATAACGTTCGCTTTGTTTGGCGAGAGAAAGTGGTTGAAAAGGGCGATAAAGATTGAGAATGAGAGAGGAAGAAAAGAGAAAAGTGGACAGAAGGAGAAGAAAAAGAGAAAGACTGCAGTAAAAATAAAATGAGAGAGAGAGAGAGACTGAGAGAGCCAGATAAACAGGGAGAGGATTAACATAAAAAAATAAGACCCTGATCGAGTTTGGTAATTAATTTGGTAATCATGTTTAAAGTAAAGGTTTTAATAAAAGTGACAATCTTAATTAAGATTCTTTATTCGAACAGCTAGAATCGCGTGAAAAAAAGGATGTTATCAAAATATTATACAAAAACCACTGGGATAGCTAGAACACCAGTCGTCTATGGACGGCAGACTGAATTACATTGGCTTGCCTCCGATTTAAACCCGACGCCGTCCCTGACACCGGAGCGTCGGGCACATTATCGCATTTACCTGCTACTCTAGCCCCAAACGCTCACACCTTAAACAGTTTTTTGTGTAAAGATGGAAAAGGCTTCTTAAATGAGAATAAAGAGGATTCTATTGTATTCATGTATGTAATAATATTTTGTACAATATCTTCGGATGTATATAAAGAGGACCAATTCCAGCGTAGCAATTGAGATCACTACTAACTGCGCCAATCAGGCAGTTGATAGTAATATGTCCTAAACAATAGTTTTCTTTTGAGTGAATTTTTCGCCGACGTCTAGATTTTCTGGCTTATTAGGTTCCAAAATTGTTATGATCCCATCTATAACTTTGCACAATTTATTTACTTATTTTAGAAATCAGAACAAGTCATTGTAGTAGAGTTTTGTGAATAAAAATCGTTTTGAAAATTCCATTCAGAATTTTTTTAGCTATTAACAATTTTCAGTTGTCAATAGTAACAATCTAATCGCGGGCCTATTTTATGTGGACTTCAATGTGATAAATACTTTACATTTTAATATATATTTATCGCCATATTATTTTATATTTTTTTTTTCTAATTCATAGGGAGTGCTAAGATATCCATTTGAAATAAACTCAGTCATTTCATTCTTTGAACAGAACCCTAGATCCAGAAGTTTTATTGCTATCTTGACCAATTTTTATTTACTCGCGTCTTACGCATGAATGATGGGAAAATTATTTTCTAAAAGGTTATGAGTGGTGGTTGTTCAGTAACTAAGTGCCTAGCTTTCGAACCAGGAAGTGCAGTAGGTTCGATCCTAACCATTCGCGAACTGGTCAATGAGTTTTAACTTCAAACGATTATACCAAAGCTCCGTACCTCAGAAATCGCGCCAAGTCGTCGGTCCCGGACGCCGTTGACAGCGACGACCGTTAGCGCCCCCCACGCCGGACCTGCGGGAAGGGTTCGAGATTAAGTTCATGCGATCTGAAATAAAACGAATGCTTCAGCGGTGAGGTGAATAAAACCCGATAAAAACTTAAATTATTAAGGTCCCATATGTCTAAATGTAGAAATGGAAATCTTAAAGATCACTGGACTGTCTGTCTGTCTGACACGGTCAAGTTGCTTTAAAACTATTAATTTGAAAAAAATTGTGCACATTTTTTCAGAGCATTTTGAGCGGCGATCGAGTAAGTGAGTCAAGTGATCACCTCTGCTAGTGGTGATCACTTGACTCACTTACTAGTACTTTGCCCACCTTTTAGGATGAAATATGTTATTAGCTACAGGAGGGAGCATGCCATCGGGATTCTCACTAACTTTACAAAACACAACAGCGGAAGCTGCTTCTATAGGTCTGTATTCTATGATGGGAAGATGTGATGCAGCATATCTATTTCTGTGACCCAAACAAGGACGCATAACAAAAATAAATTGATTTTAAGTAGAGAGGACGCTTTTAGGGGTCAAGTTGGAAAATAAAAAACAAAGAGCTTTGCAAACTGCACCGTGTGACATCTCAAATAAAAGGACTTACTGTGAGAGTCGCAAATAGATTTTTTTTTCATCCATAATTTTCGAATACGTAGCTTCATTTAAGAAAATTTATGTAAATTGGGCATTACCTTCTTATGTTCAAAACTATGGAACTCAGAATTTTGAAAAAAATTAAAACAGAAAATATTTGGTTACAGAAAACTACTTATAATGACATCGAAAATCTCTCAATACTGTGCGTACAAACTTACATTAGCAATTTTATTATTTTAATTACCAACTAAAAAATTTGTGTCAAATTTAAAAAAAAACATGGTAGATAACAAATTCTACCATAATGTCCGACGAAATGTGAGTGACCAACTAGAAATTTCTTCGTATTACTGTGTAGCTTTACATAAGCTTAATGTAAATAACAAATATTATAAATGAGAAAGTCACGCTGTTTGTAATATGTTCACGGCTAAAGTGCTAAAGCAACTGAGCATAAACATAGGGAACTATTCGTCGGTCTGTCTGTATATTTATCTCTTTATAACTAGGTATACCCGATTTTAAGAAAATTTTGCAATCTAATCGAAAATCGCATCATATAAAACATAGTTAATTCGTCTCTTAATCTGTTTGTCTGTATGATTTCTTATAATTCGCCAATGGCTCAAACAATTATAATAAAATTTTGTATCTAATAGATATCATAATCATGCAATAAGCTACGTACTTAATAATGTATGATGTAAAAATAATGTAAATGAATTTAAACATTATTATTTGTCCGGTTTGTTTGGAGACGAAAAAAAGTAAAGGAAAGAGTTATTAATTAAGGAGAGAGCAGTTATTACGAAGCGAAAGGTTGAGGTCGCTGAAAAGAAAGAGTACGTGCGAGAGACAAAGAGTAAGAAGGAAAACTAAACGAGAATGCGTAACATCTTTTTAGGGTTCCGAGTCAAAATGACTAAAATGGAGCCCTTATAGTTTTGTCATGTCCGTCTGTCCATCCGTATGTCACAGGCATTTTATTCAATAACTTCACGATATATATTGATGACATTTATAGTGTGTCTTGCATAAGTCACTATTTAGTTTGGTGGTTAAATAAAAAAAATAATATTTATAGGGGGGCAGGCATTACATACATGTAAAAGAAGCTGAATAGATTTTTTTCAGTAAACATCAACGTGTGGCAAATAATTTGACAGTTATTTTAAAAATACTTTCAAGTTTCTAAACAATATTTCTGATTACGTGAATAATTTCGGAAATAATCGCTCAGAAATTTGCAGAAATTTTATTCCTCCCCCTCTATTTTCTAAACAGTATGTCCAAAAATATGAAAAAAATAACAAAGGTAGCACTTAATAAGTACTTTCAAAGAAAATTATTTTGATCGTGGTAGGATATACTGTTTCTGAGTTATTGTCAAATATACGCTTCTTAACAAAGGGACGTAAGTGCCATGAAGATATGCTCTTTCGCTGATGCACATTAGTTTACTCTAGTTTAATAGTAATAGTCGACATATTTGTTTTTCTAGTTAAAGGCGACTAAAATGCTTATAACTATTCTGCGCGGAAAACATGGAAAAAGTGTAACAATGTACTTTTTATTCTGTATTGCATTTCTGATAATGGCTTCGGAATTCCATAATGAGCACTGTCCGACATGCTCTTGGTTAGTTATTTTTTCCTTTATCTTATTTGAATCTCCTACTTTCTAAACGTACTCAAACATTATTTAATATTTGATAATGTTTTAACCTTGTAATGTCATTTAGTTATATCTGGATTAAATTTTTATTCTGTTGTTAGGGTTATTAATAATTCATTATTATTAAAAATTTCAAGTTTCTCTGATACTTTGATGATTTCTGGAAAAAATATTATAACGTAGACGTAGATATAGAGATCTGATTTTTTTCTCTTGTTCGATATAATTTCTAATCAACACAAAACAAATAATTTTTCAGGATAGGATTTACAAAAAATACAAAAAAAAGACTTATTTTGCAACATATTAAATAGGTATTGATATTGGCCGTAAACAGTAAACAGTAAACAGCAACTTGTTACAAATTGTGAAGGTCGTCGAAAAGGCATCTACCATTTCCCAAGGCAGGCTTATCCGTGAACTTCGAAATTAGCCTGGATTGGACCGCATTATAAGAAAGGTGAGCAACACTAATTTTATTTTTATGTTTTATTACATTTATTGAACTAGTCTGTGAAAAATTTACCACATTTGTGAAAAATCAATGCAAATATGTATCGAAATATTTAATTACTTATTTAGCTAGGTATTTACCTAGAGGAAGTATTTTTTATATATGATTATTCAATGTGAACTGCTTGTACAAAGTAAAACTGCACGTTTTTGTTGTGTTGTCTTCGATTTTTAATGACGATCCCAATGTTTACATACACCGTTCTACAACATATTTATTACTTCAGGTTCAGGATCTCGCACGTTAAACTTTGCACGCTAGTCTAGTGCGAGTCGGGGGCTGATGACAAACTTATCATCAATGTGATAATAACTCCCGAGAGTTCCAGTAGGAGGTTAAACACAAACTCATTGCTCAATTTGGCCATGATCAAGATGAAAACTTCAATTTGAAGGCGCTATTCAACCATCAGTCACCATTGCTCAGCGAGCCAATTATATTACTTTGTTATATTATGTTTAATCTTACACAGTAATTCTAATTGGCTCTTGTATAAAAAAAACTGGCTAAAAGCATGTCGGGCCATTCTTATTATAGGATTCCAAAGTCATTATTAACAAGAAATGCACTACAGATAAAAAACGTAGGTTTTTACATTTTTTTAATATTTCCCGTTTATAATAGTTATAAGCACTTTAGTCGCCTATAACTAGAAAAATAAGTAGGTATGTTGACTGTTACTATTAAACAAGTGTAAATTAAAGTGCATTAGCAAAAGAGCATATCTTCATGGCACTCATGTCCTTTTCTTGAGAAGCGCTGTTTTTCGGCAATAACTAAAAAACAGTAAGTCCGACTATGTTCAAAATAACTTTCTTTTGAAAGTATTTATTAGGCGTTACTTTCGGTGCTTTTTGTTCATATTTTTGGACATACGGTTTAGAAAATAGAGGGGGGACAATATTTCTGCAGTTTTCGGAGCGATCATTTCCAAAATTATTCACGTAATCAGAAACATTGATTAGAAACCTTAAGGAGTTTTTAAAGAGCTGTCGAAATATGTGCCACTCGTTCATGTTTGCTGAAAAAAAATATTTTCAGCTTCTGTTACATGTATGATGTCCCCCTAGAAATATTTATTTTTGTTATTCAACTACGAAACTAAGTAGCGGCTGATACAAGACTCCATAACATAAATTTCACCCATATACGTTTTGTAGTTTTTGAATAAAATGCTTGTGGCATACGGACGGACGAACCGCTATGACGAAATTATAAGGGTTCCGTTTTTGCCATTTTGGCTTGGAATCCTAAAAATCTTTAATACTCATTTTGTTATGATTCTTTTTTCGAAATGATTTAAAATTAAATCCGCGAATAAAGTCCTGGCTCGTTCTTGCACTACACGGTCCGATTGTTTATCAGAATCTGTCAATCTAATCAAGGCGACGCCTTAACTTTGTAGACGTCCATTACGCAGCGACATTAAGTAAACGCAGATGTGCGACCCCGAAATAATGCCATTTTGTAATGATATCAATGTCGTTATCGATCCTGGTAGTAGAAAAACAATGTGAAGTTCCTTTTGCGCCACGTCGACGCAGAAACGTCTCAACAAATAAAATTTGTTAGTGAGATCTAGAGTGGCGAAAATCTCAGAGCAAACACATTATCGTAGTGTATAGATGAAAACTGGTATCCGGAGAGGGACACCACTGTATGGAATTCTTTTGTCGAGAGATTATTTTGTTGTAGCCAAGCAGGACTAAATTGTTATCATTTGTATTCAAAGAGCTTTCTGGTCTATAAATTTAAATGAATATCGTACTTCGAAATTAGGTTTTATTTAAGGTTTTTCCAACCTCCATTGGTGTTTATTTAGTATTTTTTTAATACTACAAAATTTATTTTTGCTACAAAATTTAAAAGAAAAAAGTCAAAGCATTGTTTTGGGGATGTCTTTCAAAGTATTTTTAAGGATTGTACAACTTTTATCGCTAGAAAGTAAGAAATTCAGATGAAATAGGTATTCGTGTCCAACCAAATATCACCGCTAGAATTGAAAACAATATTGTTCAGACTCTGTTTTGAAAAGAAGTAAACAAGAAAGTCAAAAGTTTCAGCATTTCTAAGGAATAAAATTGTCACACTTATCAATAAAAGAGGGAGAAATTAGTTTAGAAGATTCGAAAAAATATTTTATACTTTTGGAACAATATTAGTTTGTGTGAAAATATTGTTGAGAGTGTCTCATAACTAATGCCAGTTTTATATAACTGAAATTCATACGCTTCAATTTATACATGACATAACTTTTTACGACACGTCTCTATTTCTATGAGTACAACTGTCTTATTTTCTTTTGATGATACTGGCTGTGTTAATTGACGTGGCAAAAGTTTAATAATAAAACGTGTGGAGTGCGACAAATATGAAATTCGTGTATTATTAAGACATTTTTGGTAACAAAAAGTAAGAAGCCGCGGCAGCACAGAAAATATACGAAATTTGAGCAGATGCAGCATTATATTATACTCTTACAGCATAATAATGCTAGACCACATATTACGAAAATCACGCGAGATAATATTGAACTATTTGGTAGTATTGAACTCAATAGACTGCAATATACACCATATATGGTATTTACTATCAGAATTTCTTTGGTGGAAAGAAATTTAAGTGCAGAGAAGATGTTGAAAATGCATTGCAGCAATTCTTTGCATCTAAGCTTAAGAAATTATTTTACCAAGGTCTCATAGAACTTGCTGAACGTTTGACCAACCATGTACTTCGACGGAATACAAAATTCAAGGTTTTTATATTATTATTTCAGGAACAAAGTGTGTATTAAAAACCGACATTCCTTATGAGAAAAAGCTCACGAGAGAAAGCTCACGTTTATTTTTCAGAATGGTAGACTGATATTACATATTTTAACATGGTACTATCTTCGCAAATCTCTTTTGTGAAGATCATCAATTATCTCGTTTTCGTTATCTATCTCATCAATTGTGTGCTTAGAATTTGGCCTTTTTTTATACGCCACCAATTTGATTTGCATAGGATATTCTAGAACGAACCTTGCCGACCTTTCCAAAACAAAATTTGCTCCATAGATTTGTTTTGTTAATCTACTCTCATTTATCGAACCCATATAACCAAATCTTCGCAATGTTCTTTTTTTTATTCTGGTCACGACATCTTTTTTCAGATCACACCGTTCTCTGACATTACTATTTTTACATCCATCTTTCAAAGATAACCTCACACATTCCACTCGGCATTGCGTATTGCGTAGAATGTCGTAAAAAAATAAATGTACGCGGTGATCGTATTACAACTGCATGGATTATACTTTCATTTTTTTTCTAATTACTCTGCTTTCACTACGTCATAAGCGTAGATATAAAGAATTTATTATAGATAACTAAACACGCTTATTGTGAGACACTCTTAATACTCTCAGCAACAAATAAAGCCCCATCTACATTTTTTTCTAAACTCGCTCTCCTTTTAATGTCTGCCATGATTACCGTCATTTGTAAACAGATTACTCGAGGGTACAAACTCTTTTACTTGTACAACTTTATTACTTTCTATACATATATCATATTCTGTCATATTTTTGTTTAATTCTAACACTATAACTTTCTAATATTCTATTGATTCAAGTTTTTTTAACATTAACTTTCATACTTCTTTTTTAACAAAATGATTATTTTTAGTTCCCACCGCCTGAAACTCACACGTCAACGGCAGAAGCATTATTTGGTCGTCGGCGTACAGAAGATATTTAACAGACAGCCCACCCATTCTCAGTTCACATTCGTTCTTTTTCAAGTAATATAAACAGCAATAAATATGTCGAATAGCCATTGTAAAGCCATATATCCCTATCTGACACCACTATGAATGTCAAATCAGTCAGTATATGCCCTACTTGTTTTGAAACGAACACCGGAAACTAGAAATTGTAGTCTCCGTATCAATATGCTACTCACATTAGGCTTTTTAATCTATTTTAAGCTTTTTTTAGATTTACGAAAATACTTAAGATCTTTCGGCCCTGGCCCAAAAAGTTTTCTCTCATTTTTCGTAGAAAAAAAACCATCACCCGTACACTTCGGTCTTTTTTCAGAATCATGCTTGTATGATGTATTGATTTTAGAGAATAAAAATATTTATTCTCATTTAAAATCCGTTTTAAATAATATTTTTTACATACAGTTCGATAAAGATGCTAAAAAGATTTATAGGTTCATAATATCCGTACAGACTATGAGGTTTTTTCTTTATAGCAGTATACAATGACAGCTTTACACCAATCATTATTTACTATACGGATTTTCTAGCATAGGAGCTGGTATAATAGGCTTGCAAATATTCTCCCGTTACCTACCTTTTAGCGTCTTTGGTGAGACTATCATATCCAACAGCTTTGTCAGATTTCACAAGTTTGATTAATTTCATTGTATCTTTAGTACTAATATCATTTTTACTGTCATCACTTATATGTTCCATTCAAAATCCTCATGTGTAAAAACTCTTTAGAAATAATTCTTTCACACAATATCCTTTATTAAGTAAACATCCATTATCTTTGCTTATAACAATTATACACGATGGTTTTGAATTGTTCCGAGTCTCTTAAACATTCTTCAAAAATTTGTTTGAAATTTCTTCTAATAATCACGTACAGCTTAAATATTTTCACACTAATCCCTGTGGCAATAGTTTTGAATTAATGTATACTGTGTATAGGGTCAAAGTATAAGTCTAAAACTGACTATCGGTGAAGTACGAAAGTTTTATTGTGGGGCATGAATTCCTGCAATGTATATTGAGAATTCGAGAAGGGAATGTAATGTTCTGTATTATATATTTACTTTTTAATTTATTAATCATATTGACACTGATTATACTTTAAGTAAATCTTATTCAGTTAAATTACTAAATATCAGTATAAGAAAAGAGCTTTAATTTTAACTGATAATTTACGATCTTTTGATTGCGACTCCGCTGGCGTGGATATATAATCAATTCCTCATTTTGTATATCTTGTAATCTAAGTATCGTTGATATCAATCCGATACAGTTTTTAATTTAAGTTCCGAATTCATATTCAGTTTCGACTCGGTCTTACTTTCTATTCCAATTCTACATCTCTTTCTCCACATCCTCTACATCCAATCGTACTCAAACTCATAATTCTGACATTGTTCCCGCTTTTAATACAATATGAATATCTTTTAAATTATTGCGCCGGAAAACATTAGTGGGAGGTATAAAATATCATGTGTATAATTCAGAAAATATTCTATTTGCGTGTTAAATTTTATTTAAATCCATTTAGTTGTTTTTACGTAATTGAGTTACAAGCAACCATACATCGTTACAAAGTATCACATTGGTAATATTAAATTAATAAGATACAGTACTGACAAAAGATACAGTGTATAAGCCCTATCGTAGTTTTAATCCATTTTGGATTCAACGTTATTAAATCATTAAATAATACAGTTACAATCGGTTTTTGACACTATCTTACTTTTGGTTTTGCTCTACTTCATTCTCTCAGGGCGGTTGTACATCTGTTCTAGTCGGTATATTCGGTTCCGCATTGATTTTCTTTCGACAAAGCCGGGCGTTATCTCCTTATTACCCGGATAGGGATTAGTTGTAAAAAAATATATATTTTGTAATGTTTGCCTATTTGTGTATAATTATTTTGTTTTAGTGGAACTGAATATATTGTGTTTTGTCGTATTTAATTACGAAATGATTGTGATGCGCATATGAGTTGCATATAAAATTGTGCCTTGACAAGGAAGATAAATAAGAGGCCAAGAACCGCGGCCGTCCATACGGTTTGGCCGCAAATCGGTGTACCGAGCGCATGTGGTGCTCATGCATGAAATATGCAAAGTTCATGACCACGACCCTCGATTATAATGTATGCAGCTTATATATTCAGGCGGATGCACCGTTTATAAGTTGCAGCGGAATAAGTGCATCCGTTGCACTCTGCAGCATCGCAGTTGCACTCTGACCACCACTTGTGAAGCTCGTGATGCAATATACAAGTCTGAACATGGAAACGCTGTTCATCATTTTGCGCGCACAGCGCATGAATTTGTACTTCGAGGTGACTGTAAAGGAAAATCCAAAGTGTGGGATTGCGCGGCGATACTGAAATCGCCGTTACAGAAAGGGCAGGGGACGTGGAAATGCTATAATTTCATCTAAGAGGCTAAGTATTTGAAAGTTAAGTATTAAAATTCAGATTTTTTTAAAAAAATTAATATTTTATTTGTCTACTTATTCATTTCTTATTTTGTACAGTGATAAGCTACACGTTGATTACAAAAATTACACTGACAAATATTCGTTAGAATTAAATTAGCGCTAAGAAATCCAATTCGAACGGTAGTTTATTAGATTATTATTTTTTCGTGTTTTCATGGAGAGATAATAATATTACTCGTCTGTTTTCATTACGGAAAGAAATATTATCTACATATTTTCTGTTGGCTTACCTTCTTCCTTTGTACCTGAACGCAGGTCGTTAATTTAGTTTTGGTCGAGGCATAGAGAAAATAATGCTCCAGGTGTATATACGTGGTGATGTCATTAATCATGCTGAAGGGAAGGGCTCAGAACCTCGCGGATAACTAGAAATGTTTGTACGGAGGGTACCTTCAAATTTTAAGCACATAAAAGCGCAACTAATGTATCGGAATAACCTACCTAACGGAGTTGTATGAGCTTAGCTAAACTTTTTGTAGAAGTCTATTTTATTCATATCAATCATTTTAATAAATTATTACTTTTGGAATGCTAAGGAATATTAAATAAAATATTCTGTTCCAAGGTTGCAAAAATTGGGACCATCGGAGTTTATTTTAATTATTTTAGAAACTGCTAAATCTAGAAAACTTAATTTTTATAATAGTATTATATAATTACAGTTGACTGCAGCCGGAGGACAGATTTAAGACATTAAGTTGTTGAAATTATGTAAGTTTATAACATCGTTCCTCAAATTATTAGTCTATATCTTCGCGAGAAAGTACAAGGAAGAGGGGTGAATCTTAATTAATGATAGCACGAATATACAACAAACCCATTATATAAATGTATGTTTTTAATTTTATTTTAACTGATGTATTCAAAATTTCATCTAAACTTATATTATTAGGGTTCCGTGCGGAAACTTATTATTACGTGTACGTCGTCTGTCTGTCTGTCTTATCTCTAAATACGTGTATCTTTTGAATCGTAATAGATGTATGTAGGTGAGTTTTTGGTATTATTTTATAAAATATCCTAACAAAACCTAAAAGTGAAAATTTAAGGGGATACCTTATATAATAACGTATTTCTTACTGTATGTCTTTTTTTTGTTATGTATCTATCGTAAAAATGTTTAATTTTATATTTAAAATTAAAACACATTAAATTATTGTGAATTAAATATTCACAATACCTGCTTAGTCATTACTTTTAAAAGGAGCTGCCAGCCAGGTAGTTTGTACGTCCGCCTTCTTTCCCATGCGCTCTCGTCTTCGCTCGGTTTTACAGATTAAGTAAATTATATAGCAATGTTTTATGTTTTTAATTTTATAATATTTTTAACCTTTTAGTGGAAAATGTTATTTTTTTTATATAAGTAATTATAATTCCACTATCCACTTCCTGGCTTCATCATCAGATCTTCATTAAAAAATGTAATATATAATCGTTACAAGACAGTAAATTAACGTCAACTCGAATAACTTACTATTGATCACTGAAAAGTTCCAATATCGACCTCCTGGTTTCATCATCAGATCTTAGTTACGAAATGTAATGTATAATACTCATCAAAACAAAACGATTGAATTCAAAATCGAGGATATTCAGTGATTCCCAAGTTTGGGCTACTGACCTTGATGAGTTCACTATCCACCTCATGGTTTCATCTTCGTTACAAACGCTAATATATAAGACTCGTGATAACAAAACGAATGCACCCAAAATCGAGAATACTCAGTGATCCCCCCGAGCTTGGGCTACTGACCTTGATGAGTTCACTGTCCACCTCATGGCTTCATTTTCGTTATAAACGCTAATATATAAGAGTTGTGATAACAAAACGAATGAGCTCAAACTCTAAAGCTTTATGAGTAACGACTGAAGAGTTCCACTATTCATGCTTTAACTCCATCTTCAGACGTCAATACCAATGTAATATACAGGATTTCTCAAAATTAATGAAATGATCTTTTTAAAGGTTTACCAGTAGCCATATTAAAAATTAGCTTTTTATCACAAATCGATTTATCATTTCTCAACTTCTAATTATCAATGATATTTAGAACTACATTTTATGCTACTGAGCTGAGGGTATCGCCATCAGCTCAGCATCGGCCCACCAAAAAATATATCTTGATTTGTCCGCAAACCTGTTTCATTCCATACGCGTAACATTTTAAGTAAAGCTCAAACCTAATTTAACTTTGTAGATAGTTACTAGAGCGAGATAAACTCTTCTGCTCCCGTATCTCAGAAGGTAATAAATTTTGAAATTTACTTGTGCATATTGTACTAGAAAAAGACGGTGATTGTATATGTTTTCAAAATTTAAACAGTATTGAATTTGTTAAAACATAGCATTATTCTCGGAATGGTCTTGAGATGACCTTTAATTGTGATTGATTTTTAGGATCTGATGACGTACTTGGGAGTTTGTTACTGGTAGTTCATAACCGAACAACGTATCCCATCCGTGTTCGGGCTCTTTGCTTGTGCAGTTCTTTTGTAAATAGTCTTGCCCTCTATACGGTCTACTAGACGGCGGTTTGAAATCAACCTGAAAGTTAGGAATTCTGTGTTCTCCCATAAGCCATAGTGAGAAACCTGCTAAGGGATGAATGGTATGAGGGTAGTTAAAAATATCTTTTCGCTAACCACACCTAAAGACGTCGGGCGCTACCCTACAGTGAGTAGCCTTGTCTTTGTAAGGCCTATTGCAGAAGGGTCGGCCTACTATGAAAACTACATAAATATTGTAAGAAGTTAATTCTCTTTTCAAATATCTGTCTAATAAATGAATCAATAGTTCCAAAAAACTAAAAAAAGACTACATACAGGTAGTCATTGGGGACTGTCGACAAAAGTGAAAAATTAGAACTTACTATAAAATGACATTGCTTTCTTTTCACAAACGATTTAAATGTACTTGATTTTGCCGTCCGTACACTTACTCATCTAAATTATTATAATCCATACACCTTATTTAGTGTGCAATATTCGAAACGTGTGTGCGAATAGTAGAATAGTGAGCAGTGCTATTATAATGAAAAAATAAATCCAAGAATGAACCAAAATGTGGTACAAATTTACGGTAGCGACATGTCGTTGTACTACGTTGAATGAAACGCGTAAGCGCCGCGAAAATCACGGCTATTTCGACCTTTTGGTCGTGAGGAAACAGCACGCTAAAAGCGATCAAGCGCTGCATGTTTACATCGTTAGGATGGATGATTAATTAATACCGCACGCGAACTTTAGCATATCGGTGATGCGAACTCATAAGATTTTACCCATAGGAAAATCGATTAACGCGCTTTAAAAAGTTTCACTCCAAAAAGATGTGTTTATAAACAGGTATGTATTAAAAAGCAAAAAATAATTATTAGACCTGTTCTCCCTGTCTGCTCCAAGAGAATTTGAGTGTAAACCGTGTTTATAGTAAATTATAATATAAAACGAAGGACGCTTAGAATCGTTTATCCATTTATTTTTGTGGAACGAAAAAAAGAAAGGAGAGAAAGTCCGACAATCATTTTTTGCTTCTTAATAATATTTTAGATTGAAAGACAACAGAAATCTTAGAGTCGCAGCTTACGTCCCCCAAGCTGCCTCAGTGCAGTTTAGAGTGTGTTAACAATCGCTGTTGACACTGCGAGCACTCCTCCGGGACCGACTGCTTAACGTATTCTCAAATATATTAGATGTTTCAATTTGGCTTAAGCTATTCTATAAGACTCATTGGATAATTGGCCCGTGGTTAAGATATGTGGAACGGTGGTGGCCGAATGTGGGCCGATAGCCGAATGATCAAAAGCGTTGCCTTTCGAAAAGAGGGTATCGAATTTGAATTCTCTTTTTGACTTAAGTTAAATAATATTCGATCAAGCCAAGTTTTTTTACTGTAGTCGAGGCCGTCCTCCACAACTGACAAAAAGTGTCAATTATGACACGGCACAGATCATAAGGTAAAATTACAGGGTATCCTTTACCGATGTCAAAAAAGAGGGCTTAATGATTTCACAAATGATGTTCCACAAATGCGGTGACTTGAACTATAAAATAACATATTTTAAGTGAATATTCTCTTTTTACTTAAGTAATTAGGGTGTGTGACTGCGTTATGCAAAATAAATTCATAGTTGTTTCGAACAGTTTCATTCTCAAAATTCTCTTCAGTTTTTGGAAACTAGCGATATCTAGAATTTTACTTCTATAGGATATTCTAGGCGCAGACAAGCAGGCAAGCTGTAGAAATAAGATATCTAGTCGAGAGAAGATTAGGCTGAGGGAAGAGAGAGAGTGGAGTGGTCAACTAGAACTCTCACTTACTAGACGAAACGTAACAGCGGAAACGGCTCCTTCACGTGGGTATTCTGTGAGAGTGTAGTATAACACAGGTCGAACCGGACCATTTTTAAGCTATAGGTAAGTTATAGCCAAGTTGTCTGCGGTACGGCTCTACAACAATAAATTACCTTCACGGTGTACGAGTCTTTATTATCTTTGCTATAAATTTAATGCATTAACGATCCATTGAACAGAAAAAAAACATAGAAAAGAAAAACCAACTATTTACTGTGGGCCTGCTATATCATGTTTTTAAGGCATTTAAAATAGCAAAAAAGCATGAGCATCAACCAATTATACGACCTTTCATATGATTGTCTTAATAGGGTCATTGTTTAGGGTAGAACAACTTTACTTTCACGTAACTTCTGAATTCACGCTTGCAACAGCTGCTCATTTGCGACTTCATTCATGCATGCCCCGTACGATAAAGTAAACAAAAACTCTGCGCCTCTGCGCAGTCGGTAAATAGGCAACTATTTTCTATTACATGCCTGCAGCCCGAATCTGTATTACATCCACCCCGAATGAAAAATCTGAAGTTTATCCGTGTTGTTATCGTTGCTCCGGCACACTTTTTATGTCTCTCAAATTTTAATATTCGAATTTATTGTAGGATCTGTTAAACATAAGGTCGACATTCCCCAATCACAGTCGGTTAACCGTACGCCGACACAATATGCGGCGAACCGAAGCCGATTGTTCGGCAATCGCGGCACACAACGCTGACGGGTACAAGTGAACGTTGCAATAGTTTTGGGTTAACGCAACGTACACGCGCGGCTTAATTTACACGAACGCGATATTAATCCGGTAAACATTCGCTACATCCGCATATTTAATTAAACGCGCAGTGTAGCGATTCGAGCGTATCTAAACGGTTCGATCGGGTATAGCGGCGCACTAGGAATCTGTAAACCCATGATTTTTATTGTAGTTTTCGGATAATCATTATGTTTAAAATGCATATATTGACTAGCTTCTACCCACGTCTCCGCCCGTGTGGACATCCATTCTTTCATCGTATATTTCGACCGATAACTCCATTAACCATGATTTCGATGTTATCTCTGATATCGATTCCAGTCCCGGCTCCACTTCTTATCCCGATTCTCATCCCTATCTTGATTCCGTTTCTCTTCAAAATATACATAATGCACCCACGGCTCCGGCCACGATATCGATCGACCAGAATCCTTTCATCTCTCTTTTTGATCGATGAAGTCATCAACCATGATTTCCATTTCGCCCCCGTTCTCGAATCCATACAAGAAAAGCCCAAATCCTCACACTGAAAACACTCGTAATTCTGCAAATTATTTTGGTACGAAACAATTTAGTTTACGCTCTTGTTCTCGTACTCAATCCTGCTCGCGACTTCAATACCCAATCGATGTTGAACTTGAATCTGTCTTGAACGTTGTTGTCACCAATAATCAATCGGCATAAGTGAAGAATTCGTTCCACGATCAACGCAAGCAAAGTCGCGAACAAAAGTTAGCACCTTACATATTGTAGTATATATAATTATTACTCTAATGTACAAAATATATTACAGTACAGTTTCAGATAATTCTGTTCTGCCGTTGAAGCGTAATTGAGTAACAAACATCCAAACACAAATTTTCACATTTGTAATATTAATAGGATTAATAAGTTAAACATGTTCCTTTTTTTGTGTAGTGTTTCGATTTTACGGTTTCAAACTTTCAACACACCTCTTTATACGAAAAACTTTGTAAATATTTGTCCCAATTTTTGGCATGATTAATTCAACATCATAAAATTTCCAGAATTTCGCAACATTTTCTAAAATACATATAAATTTCTCCTCCGCTTGCGAATCTGGCTTGCTTTTTAATATTTATTTTGTTTTTTTTTGTTAGGCTTCTTTATCTCCACCATGTGAGCAATCAAATGTTATTTTGTTTTATCAATATCATTGAATACAATATTTATATATTAAGCTCACCTAGCTTTGCTCGCGCGTAGACAGAGTATGAATTGTTCATTTTTTATATCAACCTGTAACGCCATCGAACATGATCTCTATCTCGGTCCTACTCTCGATTCCGTTTCCGGACCGATGTTCAACTTATGCCTCTTTTTAGCATAAGAATTTGTTTCTAAAGAACAAATTCTTTATTTATGCCGATTAGTTAGGCTTTACTTATTCCGATTCGCAGAAACACAAGCAACGTCATAAGCTACAGTGAGCAGAAAGCTTATATGTTATTCTGATTGTTAGGCATGATTGAGTTGAAAACCTCCCCACTTTCACATTTATAATATTAATTAAATTAAACTAACTTTATTTGCGAGCGTTGATATAGCGGCGTTAGGCTTACGTGCCCTCACCTGTCAGATCTAACTATCATCCATTACCATCAACTTCAACACCACTTTAATATTTTTAATTACATAAAAATTACTTTTATTGATTAAATAAAATAGTTAAATAAAAGATGTCGTAGATTTTTGTGTAGACTTATATAAGATTGATATTTTTTTGTAAATCATTGTTATATGTATCAAAAGGTTTAGCCATTCCACGAAAATATGTCAGTCAAAGAGGCAATTTTGTAGACTCCTTGACAAAAAAAAGCCAACAGCTCGCTATAAATTGTAGCATAATGTTGCATAGCTAAAAATATTTTTCAACAAATAGGCTATGAAATACTGAAAAAAACAACTTTCAATTTGACCGTTAGTTCCAAAGATTAGTGCGTTTTAAATAAAAAATAAAAACAAGGAAACTCTTCAGCACTTCAGCTCATATTAGTATAGATAATAAATACATCACTTATGAAATTTCTTTTACTGGCATGTAGCACTAGTAAGGGTTTTCAAACAAGGGGTCGACTTGTTTCATGTGAACATAATGATCATTAAAAAAATTACTAGTATTCAAAAAATATGTATGCGGGAACAACTATGTGATAACGGTATATCAATTAATTTTGGTTTATATTTATTGTAATTTGTAATCATACTATATTTTCTATTTATCAGTATATATTTTCAGAAAAGTTCGACAGTGCATATTATAAATGAGGTTGTGTAATATATGGTTCCATTACCTTGCTCGACACTTTTTTTTCGTTATATCATTCACATTTGTTCTCTTTGAAATATAAACTTTATACGATATTAATACAAATCTTCAATACAATACAGTACAACACAATAAAATACAAGTAATTAAATTAAATCATTTGAGTAGCCAATTTCGTCTATCAGTGGTGTTCTATTCATCAAGAATCTCTTATATGAAGAATGCCCAATTAATGTTCTAATGCGTCTAAATTATATAGAAATATTTTTTTATTTTACGCAAAAAAAAATTAAAAACTTTTAGAAAATTGTGAGGTTACTGTTTCAGTCCGATTTTGAAAAACGAGTTTCCATCATATTTTGACGTTTTAGGGTCCTAGGAATCTATTTTTATGGTACGTTCATTAAATGAGATAAAAATTCTCTTTTTAGTATTTAATATTGCCGTGACGTTAATTTTGATTAAATTGTGTGTGTTAGTTTGCCGTAGATGTATGATTATGTTGCAGTGTAGTTAGTGGGAATAAAAAATGGTTTGTGTGGAATATCACCTCCTTACCTCTGCACTGAAAAAACAATTAAAACTCATTAGGCTTCTAATATTACGATATACAAACAATTAAATATATAATATCCGTAGTCATTTCAAAATAGTTATGAATAAGATAGTCATACTTGCAGGAACGCTTTAATTAATAAATTATTATATTTGTTACATTAAGATTACGCTTGTTATACAGCAAGAACGGGATCGGAATTTGAAAATACATATGCGTGAATCGCGGTTGAAATTAGGTCAACTTAAGAAAAACAGAGTCGGGATAGAGTATGAAAACGGAAATGCAAATGGGAAGGGAATAGAAACGGAATTACAATCGAGGTCTAGATCGGGCTTGAGACTGGAGAGACGACGGGCTACTGGCTTGAATTCACAAGCGCCTTCGTAAAACCTAAAAATACATTCAAACGTTTGCCTTATAGGTGATTATTTTTTTATAAAGTTACAAAGTGGTGAAGATCTTTAAATTTTTAAGGATTTTTTTTTGTATAAAATACTTTCTTAGTTCGAAGAATTTAGACATTGCTGTTTTTAATATATTAAGTCGTCGATTTTAGTAAATTTCTTTAGAAATCTGACTTCTGTATTTGTTCTCATGGCGGAGCTTTGCAGAAATTTTGTCATAATATGTTCTCTGTGGCCGACGAAGTTCAGAAAATAGCATTGGTCCAAAAATGTATATATGTATGTTTATATATGTCTCATTGTATGTTTATATATGTATGTATCGGGATATAACGTGGCATCACAATAGAGCCCGCAATTCTCAAAAGATCATAATGCAATTTGGCACACTCATTTTATAGGAGATCACCTTGAGCGAGTTCGAAGATGAGTTTAGAAATGGTGGCCATTTGAAATTCTGAAAATACTAAAAACGATATTTCAATGGTTTTCTCATGAGATAACTTTTAAACGATTAGAAAAAAATTAGTAAACAAAAAAAAAATTAAGTTTAAAAAAAAAAATAACTGTTTAAACTATTTATATTCAGTCAAATTTGAATGAGAAATGTACGTCCAATTTGAATGCTGAATGGCCTTTTTTAAATTGACTTTGATTCATTCAAATAAATATTCTGCACAGAGTCGTTTTGTATAACTATTTGAAGTAGCAAATACTATCCCATATTATTTCTCTACATATTATATTTGCACAGTTAACACAAAAATGTGTTACTAAGGTTTGGTTGTTTTCTGATTTCATAAAACATGCACGAAATATCCAGAAATAGTACACTTAAAAAATGGATGTTCAAAATTATAAGGGTTCCTTGCTGACTACAGAACTCTATAAGGACCTGCACAGATTAAAGGAATGCTTAAAAATTCTTTACATTTTCGTATATTCATGGTTTCCTTAAAATGTTCCAAACGCGGCTTGCGATTGGGGCGGGGTGTGATCTCGGTGGTGGTCATGCAGAGAGTGAATGGAACAGGTCTGTATCGTCAACAAAACGAGTAACCAATGATTTGATAAGTCATTTCTATTATGTTCATTAAAAATATATAAATAGCGAGAACGATTTAAAAGTAGCCTCCTCACGTTACTTCCACACCGCGACTTGAACACTGACGATCAACCGCGCCGGACACACACTCGTCCGCTACTATGAATTAAATATTTATCCATATGAATGTCCCAAGTTGCTGGTGAGGAGCTAGAAGCAGCCGAGGCGCCGTTCTGCTCCGAGATCTAGAAATACGTGCAATTTTATTCCTCAAGGCGGTCTCCTAGATTATGTTCCAGGATCGTTCCGAATTATCTAATATGAACTGTATGTTAAATTCACCGATGTCAAATTCATGAATGTAAATATTTAATATCCATGAGTGTACTTATTAGACTTAAAAAGATAATCGTGACTCTTAAGCAATAGATAATAATAGTAAGAATCGTAGGGAGTAATCATTCTTTAGGAAACTCACAATTAAATTATTAGACTTAAGACCAACTACTTAAAATTAAGATCCGACATTAGAAACTTGTACCTTCATCTGTTAATTGAATCAAATAATAATATTATAAATTTATGAGAACAATGTCTGCCGCCGTAGTCCTGTTCCTACTTAAATTATTAATCAATTAATAATTGTTTTTTTGCTTCTTATGCTAATTGCGCATCGCAAGAACAAAACTTTCGAATATGATGTTTTACATCTCGTTACAATAGGTAGCGACCTTTATGACTGCTACAGCTACCTGCAGCCAGGTGTAAGCAGGTAGGTAATACGAACTTAGTTCCCTAATCTGTTAATTAAAAAAATATTAAACACATATGTAAAGTTTACGAAATTCAAAACATATTTATAACTGGCAGTTACCATGAAACTATTTATAGCCTATATAAAAGGAAAGAAATTAATGTTAACAGCAGCGAGACTGCGGTGACAGACATTGTTCTCATAAATTTTTAATATTGTTATTTGCCTTTAAAACATTATTTGATTTAATTATCAGATGAGGGTACATTTTTCTAACGTCAGATCTTAGACTATTCCTGCATGCAAAGCGTCTTTTTTGTTTTAAATCATACGAGCATTTTCAAGTCTTGTTTCAGGAGAACTATTTTTTTGTAACTATTGTTATTACTCTTTTTATTCTGTTTATTGTATAATTTTTATTTTTTTAACAATGATTAAATTAAATAAAAGTTATACAATTTGTGCACACACATGCGCGCACAGACACACACACACACACACAAAATCACACATAGCACGCTTTGTAACATTTGTACTGTACAAACAACGCATAAACAGATAAATTAAAAAACCGTTAATAAAAGCTGGTAAATGATATACATGTGCGGAAATAGCCAATTCGATACATATGAAGGTCTTGTAGCTATTCGTTTTGAACTTGTCATACGCCTGATCAATCTCCCCTTCCCACCATGCACGAGCTTGTCCCAGGATTACGGTCGAGTGTGTTCAATAATGAACAGCCCATAATCTGTCTGCTCAGAAAATAGATTGAAGCGGATAAGCGCTATGAATGGCATATCTGAAAGTAACATTTTATCGGTGTCAATTTTCCTAAAACTCTTATTATTGGAAAACCGAGGTTAACTGATTACCGAGGTCCTGCTTGAAGCAAAACTGGCAGTTTCCAGTTCGTCGGGCGCAACTGCGATGTGAAAATATCGCTTAAAAGTTTTTCAATAACCTGAACCCCTATCGATCAACGCCGTGTTAGCCTATTTTTCATGAAATTTGTACTTCAACAGCTCCTCAGTGTGTGAATTCCATGGGAGAGATTTGTTTCCATGTGGTATTAAAATATTAATTTTAAATTACGGAACACTTAAAAATAGTAAGGACTACGTGTCGTTTTATTTATGACAACAGATTTTCTCGTACTAACGATAATTTTACTAGTCATATATATATATATATATATATATATATATATATATATACATATATATATTTATTTACTTCATCATTGTATCTTAATTTATAATATACATGTTTATTTCTTTTTTTAATAGAAAGAATTCCCATTTTTCATATCCTTGTAAAGCATTTACATAGTTTATTATAACACGCACGTATATGAAAGAATGTTGCAGTCGTATCAAAATTAATTTCAAACGCTGAAAGTCATATAAAATGGCGAAAGTACAATAAACACGTTGATAAATTACCCACGGGCGGAATATTCAATGAAAGTCCCATTAATCTGAGCGCCCACTACTGGACGTTTAATATTCGGGCAACGTTCGTCCTTGATAAGGGCTCAGAGTCAAATAAATTTAAATAACGTTAATTATTATAATGTATGAAAATAATGTAAACATGCCTTAAAAAGTAACAATTTTTCACATTTTATTGCTTTCAAAAACATCATCAAAACCATGTGCAAATTGTATAAAAAAAACACATATTTTTTTATAGGTGTGCTCGGCCTAGATATTAACGGAGTTCTAAGCTGCCACGAATTAATATAGACCACAAATTAACTGAGATCGACTGTTCTACTATATTAGTAGCAGGAGAGGTGGAGGTAGCATTTTTGTGTACATTGGTTTTGTAATGAATTTTCAGTATGTCTAAATATATCTTTTTCTCTATTATTTATATAACCTATATAAATTATTAGACTTAATATATGTATAAGTAACTGTACGACACTTATATGTTTTTATAAGGTTCGTACGTACTAAATGAGCCATATGGTTCTTTTCTGATATGTTCTTTCAATAGCCTAAATCTTTTGACGAAAATCGTATTCATAAATGCAGAATTTTAATTTATGAAAGAAGTGTGGATATGAAAATAAAGCATGTCTTTGTTTGCGAATTCCGTAACTAGAGACTTTGATGAAATTTGGTGTGGTAATAGTTTATACTCCGAAGTAGTACATATATGGAATAATTTTTATCCCGTTTCGCAGCAGTTTTTTTTCATTGCACATATTTATCATAACTGATCATAGATGGCGCTAGCTGTACTCATGGTTCCGTTCGCGTGGAATTGGTATTTAAATACAAGGACATCGAGAGCAAGACAGGGATCGAGATTATTGTGTGCGCAACGTCAGCATTAGATATAAAAAAAAAATTTGGTTGCCTGTAAAGTCGGTATACGGGCGAAAGTTTTACGTGACAACGACTTTGAATGGTAAAATCATTTTAATGTGAATATTCATTCGTATAGTAGGAAGAAGGATGAAATAATAGTAACAATTTAAAACATTTATTTATACAAAGAATTATATTTAAAACATTAATTTATACAAAGAATCTCGCACTGAATTTCATATTAACAAAATTTTATTTTTACCTTTACACATACATACGTATTTATATACAAATATACATACAATAACAATACATTTGCAAGCTATGCACTAATTCTCTAGTGCTGCGCGCGCGGCAGACCGATCATAGTTGAGTGGGAGAGGGCGCAAGGCATTCGGCGGGCCTCTCTCTCGTTCGGTGACTCATCGTTACGTTACCGAGCGTTACACTTTTTCAAAGTGACTCCCAGCCGCAACCTAATTTAAGACGTTGTCACGTCAATAAAGTAAAAGATATAGGTGTGAAATCTATATCCATTAGAGCAGAGCTGCGGGTGAATGCAAGTGAATTATAAATTTAAAAGGAAATAAGAGAGACTAGGTTGTAGGAGTGAGAATATGTGTAAAATTCTAGCTAATTCCAGGGCCTTATAGAACTTTCTTTTACGTTCTAGAACTTCCATTATCATCATCATCATCATTATCATCATCCGCTCAACCTCCAGTCAGTCGCAATGACTGAGAGGGACAAAGGGACAAGTTCCGATATACTGAAGGAAGCGTATTTATACAAGAGAAGTGTAGGTTCTTGTCTGGTTTACATTTATCTTTGTAGTGCGTCAACTAATCTTATTTTGTTATTGTGCCATTATTAATGCCTAATGAAATGAAATTATTAATAATATTTAGATAGTGTTGCGAAAACACAGGTGTATCAGTTCGCAGCAAAGTTACCAGTCTTTTTTTTTGTCATTTTAGAACTTTCTGGGAAAAAAACCAAAAAAATGTGCGGACAGCACCATAGAAATAAAGCTATTTAAAAATTATATTTTTTTTTTGTTTAAATATACTTCCATAACAACTCTTCACGAATATAATTACACAATCACAGAACATAGACGTACAAAACTTAAATAATTACAAAACGATGTAATGAATATATATTTAACTTCTCCAATTAAAACCCAATGCGTTCAAGAAATCCTAATTTGTTTGTTGTGATGAAAGATCAGCAGTTGATGAAGATTTTCATAATTTTTGGTCAGTAGTGTTTCTTTCCAGAATATAGAAATATGATGATAGATAAATGGGGAAATAAATATAATAACGTCTCATGCAGCCTCGTATCACGAGTCAGTCAAAAATTAAAAATTTACTCGCTTTTTACAAAAAAAAAATAATAATAATGATGCTCATGTATTTGTTACAGGCACTGAAAAAATTACTAATCCTAAATAAAACACTAAATCCAATCGCAATAAAACAAACCGAATCAAACTCGATTACCACAGTTTACTATGCTAATGCTACAAGCCTCAAATTCATCGAAGCGGGGCGTGCTGTACGACAAGTTTTTCAGCGCGGCCGGCGGACCTTCGCGGCGGATCTACATAGTTGAACGTTCTCAAATCCTCAATCGGATTAGCGAACTTGTTAGTATTTCGCTGAACACGGCGCCGGCGCGGCGGGCCGGGCGCGTTAGCACCGCGCGCCGTGTGACCGTCAATAAGACGCGCATTGTTACGGCGGTCGGAAATATTGCGACGAAGCGATGATCGTGTGTTTCCCGAACACAATGCGCATTGTGAGGCGGTCGCGAGGTTTTTCCTTCCCTCCGAAGGCCCTTAAAGTTACGCGTGCGTGTTTTTTTTTCCGTGATCGAGTAGGTGTAACGTGAAAAGCCCTTGTAGAGTTTGTCGTCGTGTGGGAGGTAACTCGGAAAGATTTGCGATACTACAAAAAATATGTTACAAATCATTTTTTTACACATATCTGCTCGTAAAATCCACGGTAGTGTCTATGCAAAGTTCCTTACATCTAAACGAAAATTTAAAACGTTTTCCAGTCTTAATCAAAACCTCTTCAACAGCCTTCTCAAATGTCGTCGGTGCACATTTCGGCGATGAAAGCTACTTTTCTATGAGTTGATTTTTTGTTTAGGGGAATAAAGAACAATCACACACTGCTAAATTGGGGTTGTAAGGAGGATTACTTGTAAGCTTAACCAGTGCGTTGTCCAGTAAGTTCCTTGCTTTGAGCGCTGAGCGTGCGAACGCATTATCGCGGTAAAGCAACAGACTACGGAGAGCTGTTGAGCTTGGTCCGAAGTTGAGGTGGAGCTTCTAGTATACGTTTGAAAACATACTGTTTACTATTGATACTCCTTTAAACTCGTAAATGTACTGACAGAAAATAACGCAATAATAAAAAAAACAGGCGATCAAAACTTTTTCTACACCTCTCGCTCGCCTCATTTTGATAGATATCGGTTCATTTTGAAACAACTTTGAAACAGGCGTCAGTACGCCTGACGCTTCGTTTGTAGATCGTACTGATAAATCTAAGATCCATCGCCCGTGACGACATCTCAAACGATGAATCTGCTTTAAATTTTACCATCGTATCACGTCATTATATTTTTACCCAAACCTTATTCTGCGCCTCGTTAGATTGTGCGGTACCCAGCGTGAAACTTTCTTCTTTATGCGATGATTCCTTTGTAAAAGTTCATACACACTTTTCAATCTAACCTGTAATTAATATACGCTAAGTCTCTTTTTGTGTATTTTCATATCCTTTTAGATTAAGTATTTCACTGGCATCATGTTTTCTTTTGTAACATGCTCAAAAGACGGCTACTTCTTTCTTCGTCCACCAGTTACTCGATCACGCTTAAATTCACTAAACCAGCAACAACGCTTTAGAAGAAGAGCTTTTGTCTTTTAACGCTATTTGCAGTTTTTAAGACGATTATTTTGGTTTTAGTCGACAGTTGAAATCCTACGATTTTATCGCGTGAAAGAACATTTTGACGCGATAATACGGATATATTAATCAGTGAAACGTAGTACTTTAATTTTGTTTCTTAAAATGTACACAAAAATTTAAAGCTAGTTTCTTCCATATTTTTTTATATAATCGAATTTCATAACTCAGTAAAAACCTTCTAGTGTCTTTTTGTTTTTCACAAAGTGTTTTGTGTGCGTCAAACAAAAGTTTTATTGTATTAAGCTGTTTGTAAAGCACTAATTACTGCTTAAATATTTAATGGGTATAATATAAAGGAATCATAAATTTATCACAAAGGAGAAGAATATTTATTTACTTTTCTGCAACCACGTTTGTTATAATACTCTGTTACCGAGATGTAAAATCTGATAGACAATGTATAACTAGGGTTTCGAGTCAAAATTACAAAAACAGAACCTTTATAGTTTCGTCATGTCCGTCCGTCCGTATGTTACAGGCATTTTATTCAAGAACTACACGACGTGTATTGATGAAATTTATAGTGTAAATGTCTTGTATAAGCCGTTCATTAGTTTGGTAGTCAAATAATAAAAATAAGTAGGTATATCTAGGGGGGGCATTCCATACATATAACAGAAACTGAAAAACATTTTTTTTAGTAAACATCATCGAGTGGCAAATATTTTGATAATTCTTTTAAAAACACTTTAAGGTTTCTAAGCAATTTTTCCGATTACGTGAATATTTTGGAAATAAAAAGTTGCAGAAATCGTATAATAGTAGTGCTTGTTCAAAGTAATGAAAAAAACATCTTCCCATCACTTAGAGTATTCATAAACGTCCATAAACATATTTCTCTTAATGTATAGTACAATACCTTGCGAAATAAAGAGAAGTAACGAAGTTTTAAAGTAAATTATAAACCATAAATAACCGTAAATCCAGATCGTCATATTTTATTAAATAAAATACATATTTCGAAAAATTATAAAGATGTTTTAGCCTATTTTACAAGTAAGTTAGCTCATTAGTCATTAATAACGAAGAAAGTTAGGTAGATAAATTGCATACTACAGTATTTTATTCGTATGTGATAAAAATAATTTTAAAAAAATCTGGTCAAGAGCATGTCGGACCACGCTCATTATAGGATTCCGAAGCCATCACTACAAAGAAATACACTACAGATGAAAAACTATATTGTTACATTTTTCATGTTTCCTGCAGAGAGTAGTTATATAGCACTTTGATCGTCTATAACTAAAAAACAAGTAAGTATGTCGAGTGATACTATTAAACAAGTGTAAACTTCAGTATATCAGCAAAAGAGCGTATATTCACGGCACTTACGTACTTTTGTTGAAAAGCGCAGTTTCTCGGCAATAACTCAAAGACATTATATCCGAGCATGTATAAAATAATTTTCTTTTAAAGTACTTATTAAGCGTTATCTTCGTTATTTATTTTAAAATTTTGTGGACGTACTGTTTAGAAAATAAAGGGGGGATACACTTTCTGCAACTTTTTATTTCCAAAATATTCACATAATCTGAAAAATTGCTTAGAAATTTTCAAGTGTTTTTAAAAGAACTATTAAAATATGTGCCACTCGTTGATGTTTATTGAAAAAAACGTTTTTCAGTTTCTGTTACGTGTATGGAATTTCCCCCTAGAAATACTTATTTTTATTATTTAACTACCAAACTAATGAACGACTTATACAAGACATCTACACTATAAATGTTATCAATACACATCTGTAGTTTTTGAATAAAATGTCTGTAAAGAAGTGGCCGCTGACAATTTTTTATGTCATAGTGGCAATTAACGGACTCATAATACACCGCACTTATAATATAATAATGACTTAAACCTAAAACGAGTCGATATTTGAAAAATCTAGGCCTTGCTTTTGACAGTGAGCACTTAAAAATCCACCGGTACGTTCTAAGTTTACCACGAGAACTTCTTAAAAAAATCGTCCAATTTTCAAGCGAACCTATAGAGGAGCTCCCATCAAAAAAAAAAAAAAACAAATGCTCGTAAGAGGTATCAGGTGTATCCTACAAACCAAAGATAACAAAACTACACACGTATGTCAAGGATGCAACAAACATTTTTGTTCTCAACATATAGTGTCATTCCGTGGCAATTGCGTTAATAATGATAATTCTCATTAGTATTTTATTGTTATTTTATATAAGTAGATTCATAAGTGTACCATGAAAAAACTAAAGACTGGTTAATATTCTGTATATCTTAAGCTTTGCTAGAGGAAACCAATTTTGTTGATTTTTTAGTGTATATTTTTCAAAGCTTTGTTTCTATCAATAAAAGTTTCTATTTTCATTATATTTTTAGTTTTTTATTACCCTAATAACAGTAAATTAATGTAAATAAGAAATTATATTTATTTTCTGAAAAAGATACCGAAATATTTACATTCCTTATCCAGAGAATAATAACCCAGCCCCCACATCCGTGTAACAATTTTCAATCCCCATGACGTCGGGTTAATTTGGGTTAATAATTTTGTTAGTAATTTTGGTAAACAGGATTCAAGCCCATACTTTTTGGTTCGAAAGTAACGCTCTAGTTTAACTTACATATTCCTAAAACTTAACGGCTTTATTAGCTAAACTTTTTGTACTGACAAAGCAAATAGCTTTGAATATCTTATGTGGCTAACAAGGGCACAGTCCTCCAAATTCGTACATCCAAGTGTGTACATCTGCACATATAAGTATCACCCTACACCTGACTCGGACCGTAAAACATTTTGAGATGAGACTGACAAGTGTCGTTGTATATGTTTGTGAGTATGTAAATGTTATTTTACAACTATTTTCAATTATCTGTTTAATTATTTGACTAGCATTCTGAATGGACAGCAACATTTCCAAGTCTGGTTCCCGACTTCTCAAAAGAAAACCATGTTTATTACACAGACGTCGATAAAATCCCAGCCAAATGATTAGTTGGCTAATCAACCTCGCTCTAGTAGTCAATGATGTGTTAACATTTAACGATGTGCCTGATCTAAATACCTAAAACGAACTTCAGTTCTAACTTTCTGTCAATCATATGTAATCATCAAGTTTTAATCGAGCAAATAAAACGATTTTAGTATTCAGCAGATCAAGACAAGCGACAAATCGTTTTTATTTCTTTAAACATTAGCGGTTCAATATTTCCAATATTCGTCTCCAAAATTTGAAATTCAAATCCCAAGTCCACGTGACATTTCGTTAACTAAAGTCAACTCTGTACATTTATCGTTCTATTCTACGAGGGTTGACGACTATAGAAAGCCACTCGTCTGCGCTTGCTAAGTGAAAGACCATAAGCACGACAGCGGTGGCAGAGGTTTCAGCGCGTTATTTTCTAATAAGAAATTTGTCTTATTGTCCTATCAGCTCTCAACCACCTCAATGCTGATACGTACTCGCGCAGTCTTTTTCTTTCAAATAGAAATACTTAAGGCTAAAATCCCTTCACATGGACTCATTACGTAATGGGTGTGGTTGAATTCAACTTAAAACTCGGTTGATTCACCCTAGTTAGATAATAACGCCACAGGACACCGACTTACCCTCGCTATCGGATTCGCATTCAAATGGATTGACCAATAAGTCTTAAGCATAAGTCGAGTTAAAGCAGTCGTTCTGTACCTCGATACCCTACATTGTCATCGAATAAGTGATGACGGTCTTAAATAACGCCAAATCGGCAAAATTCAAAAAAAAAAATGTCAAAAACACGAACAAACGGAATTCCCATTTTTTCATTAGGAAATTCAAACCAATCCTATGAATGTTTGACCGGTGCCCGTGAATTCGTACGTACTAACAATTTATGCGAAAAGAAAATGTAAACGAAAATAAAACTAAAAAAGAAATCAAAAGGAATATTTAAGATGTAGCGGTGCGTGTTCCGCTAAAGTAAGATAGATGTGGATGTTTCGCGAGAACACTTTCGGGGCCGTTTCGTCTTGTAAGAAGCAAAAGCGATTTCTGGTGTACATCGTTTTTACATGCTAAGTCAAAGCGACTCCTTCTCCTGAGCGGCCATAAAAGGTTTTCCGAGTGTCCATAAAAGTTTTAGGCACAAAGGATCAAGAGGCTCATGCGAATGAAATATTACCGTCGAGGGACGCTAATGGCTGTAAAGTGGCCGCTCGACGACTTGTTTGTGAGGAACTATTTTTTCACTACAAATGATTAAGATCTAATTTCACCAACCGATGTCAAAAAAAACAGGCCGTTTAAACAAAAAAAAAAATGAACGTTATTTTGTATGATCAAGAGATTTTAATCTTAATCTTTTATAGTTCCACATACATTTATATCTATCGTTATTTCATTGAAAATCTAAGTAAGTTGTACAGCATTATATAAATAAAACTTAATGTATGATAATAATAAATTTATCTTAATTACAAATGATAAAGTGATTTACATGAAGTCGCTTACTATCTTTTAGTTTTCTATGTGCTGAAACAAGCAGAATACATGATTACGAAATTATGAAAACGTACAAGGAGACTTTAAGTACATTTTATATAAATTTATGAATATTAAAAATTCACTACATCTCTAATAGACAAAAAAAATCATCTATTTATTTTCAGATTAATAAGACTGAAAATTTTAATAATAATATTTCAAAAGTTTGTTATCATAATATCAAATACTTTTGATTATTTTATAGGTTTTAGCCAGTAATAATAACAGTTGTTTCTAGGATAAATCATACAGGTATATTGAGTAGAGGGATTAAATAAATATACTGATGCAGCGCTAAATGTGTCCAAAAAGGATAAAAAAGGTATTCGTACTTACTAATGTAAGGGATAAATCGTACTACACACACACAAGCGCGCGCTCGTATGTTTTTGCTACATATAAAATTAATATCAATGATACAGGTCAAATAATATCCCCTTTCAACTTTCAAAACAGTTCAATAAACTACACAAATTAAAAATGAGACGAATTAATTATTTTGTTTAGTAAATAGCTTATTCTCACATATAAGTGAATTACACTGATTCCATCAACCTATGAGAAAATTCTCTTATTCACTTTAATGTTTTTATTAAACTTTAATATTTAAAATTAATTTAGTTTTAATTAACATTCGATGAGACAAAAGGATTTCTTTTAACAATTCGCATTGATTTTTTACGAGTTTCAACAATGTTCAGTAAGTTATTAGATTATTAATTCTTCAAAAAAATATTTTCAGAAAAAGTGATATTTGATTGATAAAATGAAAAGCTTTAATTTTAGCATGTAAGCTAGCATGTATCTAGTAAAATTACTAGCTCTATAGAAAGTGAAAGCATACTGTGTTGAAATTTTAGGCTAGCTTTTGAGAACCTCGAACTTCTACAATTTGGAAAGCAATAATATTAACGTTTTCAGGAGATGAATAAGTGCTCATCCCCACTCGATATATGTTTAGCAGACAAATTTTTCTTCTGGAAAAGATTTCGATTGACATATATGTATGTATTATAAAAGTGGATCGATATGTACGTTTAATTTACTCTGCGACTAAAAATTTACATCGCAAACGGATTTTGTGTGTGTGGATATGGATGGCTTGTGTAGTAGCCTCAAACCTCCCATAGTGCATTATGATGGTTGTGCGTCGACAGCTATAACCATGTGGAAGATAATATGGGGGATGAAACTAATATACCTCAAAATATGCTATTTTAATATGAATGATTCATTCTTGAAGTAAAACTTCTTAAGAAGCGATTCGCTAATTTATATATGGGCGAGAATTAGGAGTGATATTTTAAGAACGCTTCACCTTTAAGCACATTGTGTTAAATGAAAGAGAAGAAGAAAGAGAAATGGGCAAAGAGAGCAATACATTCCGATGTCAGGGTAATGAAACAAAAGAAAATGAAGTATTTAGAACGATACAGAGCGAAAGAATAAAATAGTTTTGCGCACGCGCTGTTTGTAGACGTATGCGTCAGACGCTGTAAATGAATAGCTGAGCTACCACGCATTGTACAATTAGTATGAATTGTATGCAATGGGCGCGTGTACTACACTTCTTTTAGACTACAGAATGGCTAGTGAACGAGAAATAAATAAATCAACAATAGCATTTATTTTGTGAGTGAATTGAAATGTTATTTATAAATTACTAAATATCATATTTTTTTTTGGGTATGAAAATCATAAAATCATTTATATAAAATATATATGTATGAAATAAAATATATATGAACGTTTTCTTCCATCGTGTGCCCACTAACTAACTTTTAGCTAAGGTAACCTAAACTTGTTTGTTAAAAGATCCAATCAAGAAAAAATATTATTATAGAGGGCTTTGAGAGAATGTTGTAAAATGACTAGATCTCGTTTAAAATATGAAACTTCCACATTTAGCTAGTTCAGAAAAAGTTATCACAACGAAACAAGGTAAATATAATCTTGCCCCATAAAATCGCTGCTTAATAAACCGCATTTATTTCATCGACTTTATGTAAAATAAATACATTAAATTTATCTGTAAAAAATAAGTTTAAAGTTTCTTTTATTCCACGTGTATGTCGATAGTTTATTTTTATGTCTCGAAACAGCCCTGTTTTTAATTCAAGTAAAATGGAAAAGCTCAATTTCCAAAATATTTGTAAATAATCTAATGAGTGATATTAGGATATCGAATATTTGGACTGATTTATAAGATTGTAATAAATATCACGAAAACAAATATTAATAAAAAAAATGTTGAAGAACGAAGAAATTACAGTTCACCAAAATATTCTTTGTTATTTCTAAATTTTAAGTGTTTTAAATGGCGTCACAAATTTTGTTAATATTTAATTTTGTCACTATGTACTGGTCTATCTGTTCAACAGGCAACTTGGAGCATTTATTATTCAGTTATTTTTTCAATTAAAAAAATTAAATGAAAATTAACATAAATGAACATCTAACACCATTACCGGACATGCATACATCCTTTGTGAATTATGATTTTCAGTTATAAAACTATCCAGATTCCTATGTTACTTTTGCAAGTCTTAAAATGCTTGACAATTCACAAGTCTCATGGTGCCTAGTGGTTCCATTGTAGCACGTAGCACTTCTTCATTCACGATAGATATGTAATTGGCCCAAGCCGGGCACTAAACGGAGTCTGGGAATGTGCTAGCAGATTATATATATTAAAGATCTCCATGCTCTTGGATTCAGGAATCTGTCAGCGCTACTTCTTAGAAAAGAATTCAGGTTTCTGTCGAATCAAACCGAATTGTAGTCAACAAAATTTAAATAAAACTTGCTCCTTGAACTAGCGATAATTTTTCATCTGCCTACACTCGTCAGCGTACATTTTATATAGAAATAAAATCAGTTTGCTTTCTGTTTTAAAAAGTGATCTCACTTAATTATTATTGTACTAAAGAACAATACCAATTCAGGGTTGCATATCTCAAAAGGAACCCACATATAATATAACGTTGTTATTTGTCTATTAAGACCCTTTTTCTCAGGAATGCGTAGATACATTGAGTTGAAAGTAATATCAAATACCTCTCAAGCTTCTGAGTCAATATAACCTAAATATGTTTACTTTTCCAAAACATGTTGACACTCACAAATAAATCGAAATCTACTTCTTAATTACATTAAATCATAAAATTTAGTAAAAAGCCAACATCAAGTGAAGAAGAAATGTTTGAAAATCGTTAATCTGTAGGTACATCATAAAAATTTGCTACTGCAAACTTACATTTGTAATAACAGTTCTGCACAGCAATGTAGGACTAGGGTGTTATATTACAACATTTTTAACATTGAAATTTGAATATTTAATCACTTTTTCGATTTTTATAAGAAAAATATAAAAGTTTTGAAATTAAAGAGACCGATATCTTGATAGTAGAGCAAACAACAAAAAATCGTTGACACTGATGTATAAAACATTTATATACGTCATTTTTCCATAACCATCAGCGTGTAAGTCCTATTCAAATTTGTCCGACATTTTTTTTAATATTTAAAAGTACATTTTTTGAACCACCATGAGCAAATAATTACTGTTAATAATTATTTAATTTTAATATACATTTTAAATTATAATTTCTCGCTTTGTACAGAATTTTCTGAGTAGGTTGAGAATATATCCGCTGTGATAAATAAACAGATAATGCTTCTAGTATTTCTTCATATTGTGAATTTTATTACGAAACTCTGTAAAGTACCGAATGTATCAAAATTTCATTATTTTAAATAAAGTTTGCCATATTTCCAGATCAATGTACTCGAATTTTTTTTTAATAAATATTTTTTTTTAATTTTATGTCACTTTTCAAATAATGTCGTAGGCATATAAGCATACAAAAGTTGGATTTATTTGTTTATACATTGGCACTCGTGGCCTAAACCTTTACGGTTACGAATTCTCCTAAGCTTGTAAAATATCTATGTTTCTCACTGCGGGCTGACGCGCCCCTTACATAATTAGATACAGCCCTTTTGTGTTGCTGTATCCCTCACAACGATTACATCGTTGCAGGCGTCATATATAGCTTCTCTTTATTATTAAAAACTACTTCTAAAATCCTTTCTCTTAACTTTTTTACAACTAGTACTCTATTTGGTTAAATGATTTTAATTTTAGCGCATTAGACGCTCAACATGAGATCTTCAAAGACCGTAAAACACCAACAAAAGATCTGCCATACTCGCGAAAATCGTAGAACACATTTTTATTTTAGAATTTACAGTGTCACGTTTTTCTCTATTCAACATTAACCCTTTCACCGATGTAATATAATAAACACAATCCCGTAGTATTAAAAGTAATATTTTTTATTTGTCTCGAAATACCAGTACTGATACCAACACGTCGTTATAAAATACACTGAATAAGAAGCTGTAACTAAAACGTGAATGAAAAAATCATCACAACCAGAATCGTTGAAGGGACCAAAATTAGTATGTTCATTAAAATAGTTTATTCTGTGTCAATGCAGACGAAGACATAGGTAAAAGTTAGTATGGTGGACGTTGGCAAAAGATAACAGAACATTGTAAATTATGAATTAGTTATATGAAATCATTTACCTAATTGCGAGTACAAGCTTTGTAAACTTATGAACGTGCTGGGCTCACTACCGCCGACCAACTCGACATCGGCGCTGTCACGAATTAATTTATATTTACAAACACAGGTTGACTATGTAAGAACAGATAAGTGTATCGGCTGTAATAGTTGTACAAACTGTATATATTTTGAAATTTGTTTTATATGGACTACAGGCATTTTATGCCAGGTTCCTGCGAGATATAAGTAACAGCTCAACCATCGATATAGGCTCGCTTTAAATAAGTTGTATTAACACTGTGAATTAGAATATGATATATTTTGCCCTGAATCACATAAGAATCATAGATTGTGCTCGCGGTTCCTCTTGCACAGGACTATGATAAATTCCTTCATTTTCTATATCGATCTCATCTTAGGCTCGTTTTACTTGACTAGTCCTGACCTTATTTCCGGTAAAAGACTTCAATTCCGTTTTTACTTTCAGTTTATTGAAGCATCGGGTTTCATTGTCGGCTTCAAACCCTATGCAGCTGTCCAGCAAAGACAAATTATATTCGAGACAAACGAACTTACTTTCGCATTTGTAGTATTTATTACGATAAATCAGGAACACAGCTATTAATTTTAAAGTTCTGAGAAAATTTTCATATCATTTATTTCCAGTGTTACGTAATCGTAAATAAGATTAGTACCAATTCATGAAACTAACCCTAATAATTTATCTCGGTTCCGTTAATTACAGCCTTCGAGAATATAGAGTTCCCGCAGGTTCAGAGCACTGTTACCGATTTATGTAATGTGTTTTGTTTTAAACTTCACCGTCGTAAACAACGTTACGTAGAAGCTACGACTTGCGTAGGATGAGACTCGCTCGTGACATCTATTTTACGGAAGACGTGTTATTATGCAAATTTTCTCATAATTGGGTATTTTTGTGAATGACTTATTAACTCGTTTCTTTCTTTTACGCTAGATGGCAGCCTCGCCACGTCGTCGAAAATACAGTGGTCTGGTATACACGACGTCACATCGCACCATAGAGTTGTAATTCCCGATACATATATATATTTTAAAGGATTTATTTCGTGGCCTCTGATTCTGGCCAAAAACGGCAGGCTTTTTGGTCATTATTCAGCGGTTTATATTCATATGTTTTGCATTTGTATTAATGCTCAATTGTTAAAGAGCAAACATCTTCTTATGGAAAGAAAAATAGCAGGGGAATAAGTTCGAAACAGTAAATGATTATTTTTTCACCCCGCTTACAGTGCGATACAAATATTTATCATCAGTAAATTAATTCCAGTAATCATCAATACCGGCTCTTTTCTTCCAAAAGGGACCAACTCAAAAATAAAACACGTTGGAAATTGTTTATTCAGTTATTATATTAGTTTTCATAAACCAGATGTTGGAAAATAATTATACTCGTAAGCT
This sequence comes from Eumeta japonica, assembly GCA_005406025.1. Classification (NCBI taxonomy): domain Eukaryota; kingdom Metazoa; phylum Arthropoda; class Insecta; order Lepidoptera; family Psychidae; genus Eumeta; species Eumeta japonica. The sequence continues at coordinate 179,854 of BGZK01000891.1, forward strand.
ACACCGAGTCGATACCCTTTTATGTAATTGCGTGACTTCAACATGTGTTTATACCGACGTATATACAATATGCATGTATGTATCATTATTTAGGTGTTTGATATCAGTAGATTTGCATTCGTCACGAACATTTCAAAAGTTTTCTTAAAGACGACATAAACTTAGACATCAACAATGTAGTATTGCTAGACCGACCGTTAGAAAAGCCTTGAAAAAGTAAAGATTTTATTTTAAGTAAAATTTCAAATGATAGATAGTATTTTTAAGTGGAAAAGTAAATATTTAATAAGAATTTGCGTATTTGTGAAGTGTAAGTAGTATGAGACGAGTACCCTAATGAGTTCGCTATTCTTGTTGCCAATCTCTACCCCGATCATTCATTATGTACATTGCGCGGTCCGCAGCGTTGATCGCGTGGATTAAATCTGGGGTGAGTTCGAATAAAATTAGAACTATATATTTTGACGGACAAAGAACATCTAGGGCATGTTAATTTTCATGGTATAAAATCGGTTTACCGATTACATAGTTAGTCGTGGTTATTATTCCACAGGAAATGTGCATTTTTCTACAACACAAGAAATAGCCAATGTCTGTCGTCGAATTTTAAACTGTCTGTATCGGAAATCGCACGTCAACAATTAGCTCCGTCGCCGTGTAAAAGAAGAAAGATCCCAACGACTTCGTTCCGCATCAGAAACGTCCATGTCAACAATACTTTAAGAACTCACAAACTAACTTTCGCTAAGGCCTACATTTGTTTTCGTAAAAAATTCAGAGCGAGGAGTTAGGGCCCTCTTTATTTTCGCTTCCAGAGCGCCGCGGCGAAGTGGAAAAAATCTCGGCGCGAGAAAATAAAGGGCATGACTGTGCCGGTATCCGGCATACCTATGCGGCGCCACCATTAAACCTAACAGATAGCCCGCGGGAGTGACACCACAAAAACTATTGGCGCGCCCTGGCGGTACCTTCGGAGAAACTGTCTCGCAAGATGACTAAAGGGAAAATCCGTTGTTTTTGTTGTTTTACTCCCAACTCGAGCTTAGGAAAAATGTATATCTCGCGCATACATTATGTTTTATACAGAGCTCTCATGCCCCAGGGTAAGCATGTGTACGGTTGCATTGATTCCGAATTTCTTTGCTTTAAAACCAAATGTCACTATGCGATGTTAAAAATTAACTGGCTTTCAAAAAAAATTTACGACCAGTTTTGTATGTAGAACAGATTTTAAATTTAATTCAAGCGTCTATTAATTGCCAACACTAGTTATTGAAATAATGAGTGTATGTGTCTTATTTAAAAAAAAATCTTTTCAATTTTATTTAATTTATCTGAACAAAATTTTGTTTCGTATTTCAAAATACTTATCAGAATTGTTCAGTCTCTATGTGGTTTGGTGTGTTCGTGTTGAAACATTGGCAACAAGAATTTTTCACTTCCCTGATTTATATAATCAATTTTTATTATTTAGATTGAACATGCCAATAAAATACACAGAAACATGTTGTAATGGGTAAAAAAACGCAAATAGTTTGATTTTAATAACTCCCTTTGAAAATCAAATGAGAATTTTCGTCGACAAACACATTTATTTGAGAACATCACTCAATCAAACATAAACGAAAGACTCATTCGTTAAAATTTTAAATATAACATAAATTAATTATTTCATGTTTGCCTAAAAACTGCTATTTAGTCGGTTTTTGAAAAAATCCTTTTTGTCAATCACTTAATCTACTAAAAAAAAATCATACTTATTGCATATTTTAGATGTTTAATACCATTCTTAAATACTAAATCTAAAATGGTCGAATTTCCATTGCATTATGATGAATGGTTACGAAATTTGTATGGATGATCAGAAACGTATTTTTCGAAGGACAAGGTCCCGATTCCAAGTATCGATCAAAGCATAAATGACCAATGAGCTTAAATCAAATTAAATCATTCGATCTATCCTACAGAGAAAATGCTAAGCCGTCGTCGGACATTGTCCCCGCATTGGTGACAGCGGTCGTCAGTATCTCGTGAATCATAGTGTGCCAGTGGCACTTGGTCCGGGGTCCAAACTCCTCAAGATGAGTCAAAAATTATTGTAGGGTGATAAAAATTATATAAAAAAATGCGTTTTCAACTTTCTCTTCTTGATTTATACCTCTATTTTTTTCATTACGACACCCTCGACATTCGTATGAAAGAGGTCTTCGGTTCGTTTGGCAGCAAATAGGTTTGTAGTCCCTTTTTAAGTACGGGAACGTGTTTTATCATTTATCCGTTATAGTAGAGCCAGCGGCGGCAATCTGTCATTGCCAGAGGAGATTTATTTGAGACAAGCGTCAGACTGATTGGCGCGAGCCGGGGGACGGACAAGTGTGATTACCTACGGAATAAGCATTTTTACGAATACCGTTTTCGTTTTGATTCATCGAGACCCTCCGGAACTCTTTGGTGAGACATTGTCTATGGGTGTCTGTCACAGATTTCTACGTTTTAGGAGTAAAAAAAGTATTTTTTTTTATTTAATGATATTAAGTGTTGTACACTTTATTAAAAGCTAAAACTAATTCATTGCGGGTTAGGAAGTACATTATGGAAAAGAACTTACAAGAAGTAGCTTCGGTTTTTTTCACTTTTAAATACAAATTAACATAACAATAGACTTTTTCATGAACTGGTGACGATCATATTTTATACTTTAATATTTGTATTATGTCAATCCCATCGCAAATAAATCGTTAGTGTCACTGCACGTATTCATGATACATCGTTATATAATATTAAAATACATGCTAAGATTTTTTTTGTGACGTTAATTTCTACACCATTTTTAGACTTTAGATATGACATATAAAAAAATATACACTAAGCAAACGTTTCAAATTACCCAACATCGCTTTTTCGCACTTTCTCTAAGTCTTACTTTTGTAACTGCAGATTTTAGTTCGTCCGCTATCTACGAAAACTATGATCTACGCCAATGCCTAAAATCACAACTTGTGTGACAAAGTAGAACTAATATAAGTAATATAAGTAAATCAATATGTATGGTGTTATACATGTAGGTTATTTGGGAGGGGGGGCTTTGTTAAATAAAACTAAATAAAGTTTATGTTCACTGTTATATATTTTCTGTTATTGGAGAGGTGCATTTCACTACGCGTGGAACTCGTACGGAGTTGAAACACTGACTAAACGCATATTCCTCCATGACTCTATGTGACGAACCATTACGTTTGTGTACTGAACTCCGATGAAGGAACAAGAGACCTTGTCACAACGTGTACATAGATTTATATTTTGTTGTAGTCCAATAACACAAAGGAGTTTTACTATTTTGTTTAGTTTTCAATTAGTAATAGTTACTAGTGTCGATCTAATTCAAGACTGAAGGATATGAAAGTTATTTCTTAATCCTTCTTAAGTTTCTAATCATTTTAAATGCAAGAGAACAACAATGTTCTAACAATTTTTCGTACCAATCGCGATAGGTTCGCTGGAAAGTAAAAACAAAAGAAGATCCTACTTAAGTCCTCCAGGAACTACTTTGTTTATTTTGATCAATATAATTTATATGACTTTTTGTAATGTCTTAGTAGCGTATGATTATATCTATGTTTGAATTATAACTTACAGCATTTTGTTTCAATTTAAGTAATCATTTGTAACTAGAAACCGGCAGTAACTATATGACCATTGAGAAATGAAATGAAAATTAAAAACACTTTTTAATTCCATTTTCATGATTAACTATATTTTAACTTTCCGCTGTGAAAATTGGATTAGTTTCGTAAAACTGGGAAATTACTGTTTTATTTTAATAAAGTTTCCAAGTATTTCGAAGATTTCAAAAGGATTATGGTCTTGATGAACACACTTTTGTAAAATGTTTCAAACACACAAGCAATCTTATTTCTAAAGTAATAGTTCTACTAACCACTATATTGATTGTATTTTAACCTGCCTGATTTAGTGTTCATCGTTAGCCACACATTTTTATTTTTTTTTTAGAATAATTAATTTTATTTTTACGTTTGTAAATAGCTTTATCTCTTTTACACACTTTTTTTGAAAATTTATGAATAAGATTTTATATATAGTGTAGCACCATATTTACATGATAAAATAATTAAGTACTTAGAAAAATAATAAATTTATTTTTACTTTTCCAAACGCCTTAATAAGATTCTCACGAAACCTTAATGTTTGTAAATTTCATGTGTTTTATATTTGTTTTTTCAAATTTAAGGGGAAAGAGACTACTTATTTTGGATTCTTTTACGATATTATTGTATTTGAGCACGTTCTTTACTATTTTAAACAAAAATATTTTATTACCAGACGGTTGTTTACAAAGGGTCGTCAAAGACGTTTGTTGAAATTTTATTTAAAATAACTCTTAAACCGCAGCGATCGAGCTGCAAACAACTTATTGGACAAAAACAGAGTCCAAACAAATTACCTTAGATTAATTTAACTTTGCCCTAACGAAAATGTTTAGGAAGGCAAAACACACTTATTTAACAATTTTGTTATTATATAATTTTGCAACTTTATTTGAAATTGAAACAAATATTTTACCTATAAAATAACTGCTTTTTTTGTAGTTATCAATATTAATCCTAAAAATCGTTGCCTACCCAAACAAACTGTGGTCGTATCGTATAGCAATGTGATCGAAACAACATTTTAGTCACAACTTAAGGTTGGACTGTTTTGGTTACACAACAATTGTGTGTGTGTATGAGGCGAAATAGGAGGAAATTTCATTTATGTAGTGGACGTGTCAATGTCGTAGTAATATCTACTATTAACCATGTAAATGTCACACATGTACCATACATACTCGTACAAGAATTATGTAAGTGGTTGATATATGACCATTTCGTTATATAGTAATTGAATAGACGTCGTATAACCTAACAAAAATTGTGAAGTAATCATTGGCACGTCCTTTATGCGGAAGCTTGAGGCCGGCGTAGATTAGTAGGTATACATGAGTTTGCAAACAAAATAAAAATTCTTGCCACTAAAGGTAAGACATAATTTTATGTCTACCACGATTATTATTGAATTTTATTCATTTTAAAGTTATAGTTTGTGTTAACAACCTTTTTTAATAATTTAATAAATATATTTATTTTTTTTAGTTTAAGTTAATAAATATACTTTTCTAATGGATATTAAATGTCTCGACTATTTTATATACATTTTGATAAATGTAATGTAATGATTATTATTATACGACATTTTATTACTGTAAGTTCTATTACACGACTTTAATTAATTTTTCTGGTCGCCATTTTTAGGGTGCTGTAAAAGAAGTGAAAATCTGTAGTACAAAGATTGTATTTAAAATCACATTTTAAATATTAAAATTAAAATATGGTAATGATTGCAAAAGTACATAAATTTATAACTATAACTACTTGAAATTATTAAAAATCTATACAGCTATGGACGACAACTCAATATAAATAGGAGAAAAAGTGTTACTGTTGTCGGGAGCAAATACATTCTGTTATATACAAACCGACTAATTTCATTGTATGCAATAATAAGAGCTTAAAAAACTGTTGAACTATGGTTCCTTTTGGTATCAACATTGTTTTGAGTTTACCATGTATGACCATTATTGACCATTATATAGTAGACAAATGTAGCATTTGATAAAAATCTTTAAAATAAGAGTCATTTTTAGAAGCTTTAATTTTGTATCAAGTTTCACGATTACTTATTATTACGGAACTATCTTTAAATGGTTTCGATTTATCTTGTTTAAGATTTTTTAAGTTCTAATTAGGTTATTATAATTTGCGTCTAAAATTACCCCTGAATTAAGTTTAGTTTATAAAAGAGTACCGTGTAAAACTATTAAATAACCAAACTGTTTAGAAAACTAACTCATTTAACCCTTTCAAACCATTAGTTAATTGAAGCATATTAATCTGAATCTTTATCTATTAAATATTGTATAAATATCGTATAAGCATAGTCAAAACTTTTTATACGAAACATGTAAAACAAAACAAAAATGTTACGAAAAATGTACGTTTTGAAAAGTTAAATTTATGAACTTCATATGATTGTCATGTAGAAATCTTTTTATTGACTAAAAGCAGCGTTATGGTCACCATTGCAACCATCTTATTATCGCTATATAAATCACTTTTACACTGCTTCAAGTCGTAATCACAAGATATTCTTAGAGAATAAATAATTAAGACCTTTATATTTCGGTCTTTTAAGAGGCTTATAATTGATAAAAAGTAATTAACGAGATTAACTCTCGATAATCAAATATTTTTCCTTAAAACGGTAAAATGTTGTATAAAAATGTTCTCTTAAGATCACAGCTTTGACTGTTATAACATGGTCGTACAATTTGGTTGCATAAATGTTTTCTGAACTAAATTAAATGACTAAAGTTTTAGTAAAAAAAAAAGCTTTATTCCCCTGCATATAAACATGCAGATATAATTTTTTTTTGTCAAAGGAGTATCAAATTCGCTTTGTAAAATTTCATCTCAGTTAAAGAGATTTACATTCTAATAATCTACTAGAGCAGATAATGAGGACAAAATTGTGATATGCAATTTTATAACGCATACAATAACATATTACATTTGGCGATTCTCGACCTAATGATTTCGTCATAAAGTTTCGGCCGAAACAGCTTAAACGAGGCTGTCTGGAAGATGGCCGAGGTAGGCGATCCTTTACGGCCGTGTCCAAAGGGATTTAAATTTTAGTATAGTATTAAAACGGACTGTGCGGGCAAAATCGTTACGTAGGACTAGGTAACAAGTAGTTTAATCTAACGTAATGCCCTTAAGCGTAATTAGGCAACAGTTAATGAAGCACGAGATCAAAGATTTTTGTACAGATTGTTAAAGTTATAGTGATCGTCCGTTATTAAACCACGTTATTTAATCCTCTTTGATCTAAATATATACATGTCTACTTAAATATTTATTTCAAAATGCTCACAGATATGATCAATCTTGTACTAAGACTTTGGCTTGGTACTAATTAAAAAAAGAACATTTTTAGGAATGCTGTGATCTAAGACAATTTATTATATTAAAGGAACTCGTGAAAGCCTGTTGCTTTCCAAAGTGATGTCAAAACTTCTTCAGTTTGGGAAATCTTGATAAATGTACTAAATATAATATCCTCCATTTAAAAATGCAAGTCATAATCAACAGTTGTTAAGGATTAATTTGAAATTGGAAGCATAAATAAACTAAAGATGTTGTTACAAAATTATTTTTTATTTATGTCGAGATAAAAATTTACATAAATCTAATAATCCGTACAATAGATATATTGGTTTATTAACTTTGCAACAACAAATAAAGACGTGAAAATAGTAAACATCCCAAGCTCGAAAAAAAAAATTTCTAGAAATTTTAATGTTCAAGTATTTCATTTTAATGGTTTGATTTCTGATTTTTACATTAGCATGTAAATGAACTTATGTAATTATAAACAATTAAAACTGTGACAATGCAAAATTTTAAAACACTTTTAGTCAAAATAAAGTAAAATTTAAAATACGTAAAATGCACTAAACATTTTTTGTCGCTTTGATACAAGTCGTAGTTGCACGAAAGGTTCGCAAAACAAAGTCCGCACCGAAAAAGCTTTGCGGTGTTTCCCAATTTCATTCAAAAAATTAAGGGCTCGTATTTCAAATCCTTTTTCTCATTCGTTCCTTGACGTTGTTTTATAGTATTTACTGCATTCAATATAAATGTTTTTGATATTGAATAATATTTGTGTCTCTTCTTTGTAACGAATATAACCTTGTATTTCAATTCGTCATCAATTGATGCGTTTGAGATTACATTCTCTCCAATTCGTACATCTTTATTCTTTACTCATGTTAACATATAATGCTGTAGGTTTTGTACATTTTAACTCGTGAAGTCAACATATATCATTTAATATCTTAAAAACTACGAAAGCGACTTCAAAAAATGTTTTTGGTTTTACATAATCCATTTATTTTAAAAAGAGTTAAAAGTGTATACGATATAAAGTTAATGTTACAAAGCTGAAGAACTTGTTTGTTAAGCGCCATAATATAAAAAAACTACTTATTTGATTAAAAAATTCTTTTTGCATTAAATAGATTGTTTGTTAAGAAAGGTTATAGGCTACAATATCTCGCTATGACCCAAAAGAACGGAGCGGTAACTTTACAAATCGGTCAATTCCGCGTTCTGCAGACAATTGCACGAAATGAGAATAATGACTGTTGGTACGAGTGCAGCGGCACAAGCAGAGTGGGTTGCAGGTGGGATAACCACACCACGAGAGCAAATGTTCCTGAAAAGTGCCCAACTGTGTGTAATCAGACTAGTGAAGTACAAAGACTCCTCCTTAGCTCCTTAGCCGTTATGCTTCTTTTTTATTGAATTGATCCATAATTAGAATTTAAATTAAAAGCAGGACTGCTGTTGAAATCGATAGTGATATTAGTATTGAAACTAACAGTGACAAAAGAGCTGAGATTGCGAGAACGGGATTAATCTCGTTTATAGCAAAATCTATCCAAAAAAAAATGTATGAATTTATTCCATGTTCAATGCCGGTTGAGCTGCTGAGGGATAACTAGTCTAAATTATTATTGAAATTAAAATTTGCATCAGAACTTTCAAAAATATGAACATCCTAGATAATATAGAAAATAAACAAGATGATTGATTTGATGAAATAAAGCCAATATTAATATTTGTGGATCGAACTGGGTCGATCGAATGGGTATAAATGGAAATTTTTTGGAGTAAATGACATTTGAGTTTGTGTAAATCATCATTTGCTTTTTATTAGGACATCGTTTTGAAAATTGTGTTTTGGCATTACAATGGACTTAAGTCGAAAGAATATTCACTCGATGATTTTTTACAATTTTGGCTGTGGGTTAGGTAAGCAACAAAATTGCCAGAGACTTTAATTAGTATTTATTGACAAAGCTTTTTCTTGTAGTTGTGTGCATTCTTGATTCAGTGCATTCCACGTGAACGTGATCACCTCTTTGACGATTTCCACGGATATCGGCGGCGATAGCAGTTACCGAAACTAGTTATGGACAAATTAGTACTGTATCTGGTATCGGTATGAGTTAAACGCAAAAGATCTTTGATGTACCTCTAAAGGTTCTAAAGCTTTACATTCAACGTACAACTCATAATTTAACGGATGAACAAAAACGGTTGCATATAGAGTGGTGTCGTAAAATGATAATGAAACATAACGGAAAAAATCATTAGCTGTATAAAATGTCACAGGCGACAGAAGCTAGGTGTATTGTTTCGAATCTGAGAAACAGTTAATTGGGTCTTTCCATTTGAATATTTGTCGAAGAAAATTAAGAAAGGTCAAATCATCAGTAACAAAATCGTTTCTGCTTCAGAAAAATTATTACACTTTGGTATGGTTTGGAAACTTAAAGACAGTAACTGTGAGTACGTGCGTATTAAGCGCTTTCGTAGTAAAGTCTTACCTCCACTATGTCCACACATTCCGTTAAAGTGACGAATAAGTTTTTAAATCTTAATTTTTTTTATTTCAGGCAATTAAAGATTAGCTTAGAGGTCTACGATTTATCAACCCTGAGGCAGCGATGAACGCGTTCCCAGAAGCTGTTAAAGAATTCCCTTAGAAAATCTGGGCTATTTTACAATGGTTACGAAGAATTCAGATGTACATAGTAAGGGAATATACTTCAAAAAACAATAAATATTTCATAAACATAATATGTGGTTTTGTTAATGAGGATTCAAAAACTTTCAGCATTGCCCACATAACATACACAATATGATAATTAGCAACCTTACAAAGAGTAACAATTTTAAAATAATTTCTGCAATAAACAGAAAATGTTCATTGTAAGTCATTTCATGTATTTCATGGTATGTTTTGTAAAAGTTGAGTAGTACTTTTAGTTGAGTATTAAGTCTTTGATCGCGGGACCGTAGCGCCCTCTCTCGAGAGGCTTATGACCCAGTCTGCTTTAAGTCTATCGTGAGGACTCTTTTAATATATACTAGATCTTGTTTGAGGCTTCATCCGTATTTTTGCGTTTCCATCTTTATAGTAACACACTGATTACACAGAGCTAAAAGCATTTTTTTATAATAGATTACTTTCTTTAATTTAACTGAAAAATAAACGTAAGATTACTTTTTCGATTAATACGAAAAGTAATATTTTTTGTTTCTTTCTTTAAATGTTGGTAAACAAGGTTGGTAAATTGGAAAAAAAATGTGATTCTCAAATGGAGCACCTCAACCATTACTTTTCACGCCCATACTTAGTTGTGCTTTTTATCAAACATATTATAGATATACTAATTTTATATTTTAGGTGACGAAACATGGATTTATTGCTACGACCCCAAAACAAAGCAATCCGCATCGTTCTATCGAGATGAGCCCAAATCAACCAAAAGGGCGCGCCGGCGAAGTGCCTCTCAGCTGATGATTGCTTCCTATTTTTAAAAAACCGGAAAGGTGGCTACTGTTGCTTTGAAGAATTGTCGTACCGCGAATAGCGACTGGTACGTGACCATTTGTTAGCTGGAAATGATTGACGAGCTCCGTAAAAATAACCGTAAATGTCGTATCATATTGCACCACGACAATGCTAGTCTTCACACGGTCAAAGAGACTAGAAATATAAAAAACATAGAACTTATGATCAATTTTGCATACTGTTCCGAACTGGCGCCTTATGACTTTTTTTGTCACCAAATAATAAAAACCAATTATGCGGTCAACGATTTTCCACTTTTTTTTTTAAATTGTAGTTTACTTCTTTATACCATAGATAACTACGGACGCGGGGGTGGTCACTCGCGGTGAGTCATCGAACGGCGGCTAATTGCCGTTTATAGTTGAACGAAAGTGTTTCTGCGGATGAGTGGAATAAATGGAAAACGCGAATCGGTGCGGGTGAACTCGATTTTTTTTATTAAAAATGATTTATGAGAGTGAAAAATAAAATTAAGGTGCCACTAAACGTTAAAAAGCTGAGTGCCTAGACTTTTGGGACGACATGTTAGCTAAAAGGGTTAGTTCTCGCACAGACGGATATACCTGAAGCTGTCTGGGCACTACATTCTAAGAAATCGGTTTGCTGACGCCGATTTACAGGCACTGTATGAAAAGGCCGTTGACTCCTAAATTTAAGCGGACAAACTATTTTTCTCTGTAGCTCCATCGAATGCAGCTACGTATTGATCTCAACGAACACTATTTTGAAAAATTATAATAGTAAAAATAATTTGCTAGTATGCTCGGATTTTGATTTTCTAAGGACTTTCAATTTAACCTACGTATGTGTATATATCATTAACCTTAACGTCAAATGACTCGCACGCCAACCAAATGAATATATATTACATTACTCGCTACATCTGTGTCGTATTATAATGTAATGTGAAAATATGAATCCCGATATGTAATGCACGTTAATATACGTTATGATTTCCGTCCATGATGGCCTTTATATATTCAACTTTTCTTAAACGAGACTGCAGTAATACTTTTCAGACCCTCATTTTCGTTTGTAAATAAATATCAAGATACAGGAATGAAAACAGTTTTCCTACAAAATTTTAAAGCACAAATTCATAACATTTATAGTTTAAATATATTAATACGATTGACACTTGCTACGATCCTAATAGACTTCACTTGTTTGTGCACTTTTAACAATATTTTCATACATATTCATCGATTGTGGACCTTGCTTTTTTGGAATGTTTTAAATTTGGTCTTGTAGCATTCATCTTGTTGTATTTTGATAGCATCTTTCTATTCTTCCCTTGTAAATCTCTTTTGTTAATCTTCTTTTATTCATCCTCTTTATAGGTTCAAAACTACCATAACATTCTCTTCCCAATTTTATTTACTACATTTTTTTCATGACAAAAAGATTTCCTATTTTAATATTTCTAATCTTGTCATCTAGTTTTATGCCAATTATACTTCTCAATGCTTTAATTTTAGGTGTATCTATTTTACTTTCATGCTTCTACTTCCATCTCCAAATTTCATTACCTTATATAAGCCTCGATACAAACATTCCTTCTCTCTTGGATCTCCTTTATATTGTTTCCTTCTTTTTATAATTCATTAACCTTTCCACCATAAGGCTAGAAATTCTGTGTAAATGTTAGCCAGCTAGAAATTACGATTTAAAAAACAGAGCCCTTTAAAGGATGAAAGGACATACGGAGAGATAGACTGCTTAGGCTAAGTGATAAGATCCCGTTAGCATCCTTTGAGTGCGATAATCAAAAGCAAAACCAAATCTTATCATAGAATCATAGAAATGGATGGAGCGCCATCAGTAGCATTGTAGCACAGGTCCGGTCAAGGCGCGTGACGTTGAGCGATGCAGCCGTTTACCAAACTGTCCGACTGACACCAATTAACTGACCCTCGTCTTAGACATCCCAAAGTATGATTTATGTTTGTTGAGTTACGTTTGGGTTGTCATCAAATACGGACGGCTTTAAATCATTTAGATTGTAAAAAATGTTTATAAAATTATAACATTCATTGTAAAATATTTTTCTAATGTAAAAGTGGAAAAATAAATTTATACGTACAACTTTAACATCCTTTTAAATAAGTTCCTCAGCAAAGACTGGAATTTACTTGAACGGAATATCTTAATAATAGTCTTCATTTTATTTTTTCAAAAGAAAAATGCTATAGCTTCTAATTTATAACTGAATAGAAGTACAGTAAGAAAATTTGACACATACTGTTAGCCTTTTAAACAAAATATTGTAAAGGCATGAAGATATATCATTTGTCCAAAAAGAAGAGAGAAAAAATAGAATATAGAAATTTCATGCCTAAATCATACGCATGAAATAATAAGTAAAACAACTTTATTTAGTTGCTCCCAGCGAACAAAATGTGTGACCCACGATTCAGAATTAACATCGCAACTAACACCTTTTAAGTGATCATTTACTCCTTAATGTCAATATTTATGAGCCTTTTTCTCTCGCGTTAAGCTGGTGAAGGGTATCTTTATAATTTATTGTTTTTTTCAGACATACTGAGCGCTAAAATATTTCAAGGAATTCATAAAAAGTAATAATATTCAAACACCTCTTCTCGTTCACTTTTCATTCATTCATTCGTTCATTCAGATATATCAAATTATGGCCCTTTGTGTAAAGGACAGCTATGATTTTTCTGGTATCGAATGCTTATTCTAGAAATTCATTTTTAAATGAGGATTATAATTAGCTTCGCCGGAGGAATGATGATTGTCTCATTTCAGAGTTTGAGATGAAAATGTACAACTTATAAATCTACGGCTATATACATATCTAATTAATACATCTTGTTAATTTTGATATCTTCGTAAAATCCCCCTCATAAACACATAATCGTAATACCTTACTTAGTAAGTAGTTTTTTTTAGAACTTTAATGAAATACGTGGAGTTTTTTGGTAACTTTACTGCTACATTCTTAATTATGACACCTTTTTCATTATAAATTTTAACACTATTTATCATCTTATATTTTATAATAAAATTTTCGTAAAATTTACAGAACAGAATAACCAACCAACAACTCACACCGTATTGTAAATTCTATAACAAGTTAAAGTAGCAGTAAACAGTCCTTTACATTCGTAGAGCCAATAACATTTCTTTCTCAAGCAAGAAAAGTTCTCGAACTGAACTACGAACTGAAGGTTTTACCATGGGACAACCTCCTCCTAGATTGAGTGACGACATGGCGAAAAAGGTCACCGTTCGTTACAAGCGGCCTGATTGTAGGGCGTGGAAATCTAGAGGGGGAGCTTTATTCCGGCAGTAAACGTTTAATGGTTGGTATGATAATTTATAAAGTTCACAAAAATCTTAATTCTACGAAACACAAAATTCTTAAGACCCAAGAAAGCTCTTATAATTCATTGCCGATTAAATGTATGCTTAGTAGGTGTGCTGCTCATATTTACTTACGCAGTGCCCGAAGAAACGTTTCAAATAAAAATAGGTGTTGACACGAAATCAATAAAACAATATCGAAAGGTCGAACGATTTTGTGAAAAGGTATGATCAATATTACTGCATCTTACTGGTACACGCAAGTTTTTGAAGGAGACATTTGCTTCGAATGCAAAATAGTTTTGATTCAAACAGTAATGAACTCTCATAGAAAAAGACAATAAAGCTTTGTTAACAACATGTCCAAGTCATATCTAGCCGAGATTATTTTGAAAAGAAGTGTTGAGTTATTAGTTTTAAAGACTCAGTACATTTTGTGCTGATGGAATACCTATGAATACAAGAACTGTACTCCCAGGATGCAATATTATGCAAATTAAAATGAATATTTGCTTTTACTCAACCGAAAGAGTTACTACACCCAGCACCAAATTTGGGCTAAGTGTCATTATAATACAATTTTAAGTCCAGTCACACACTGAATCGGATCTATGCCACATATATACGATATTTTAAGCTAATATTATGTCGTCGACAATAAAAGACAATTGGTTTTTTCAGAAGAGTGATCTTATTAGGTTAATATTTAAAAATAATGAGAATTTTGAAATGACATTATCTTTATATATGACATAAATAAAACGATTTCTGTTCCTTAAGTCCAGCATTACAAACTCAATACTATGATAAGAGACCGCATGATCGCACGAATAAAAATCGTAATTTATAAGAAAACCATTTTTCACATTTATTTTAAAATATTCTAATTTGGTTTGAAAGCGCCTGCTTAAGTAACTGGCGTTTTTGATAATGTGTACCAATTGTGTCAGTATCATTTATTAACTGTTTATATTATTAATACACATTATTGAAAATACATACTGTTTAACAGTTTGTATCACTTAAATAAATAATAATATATGGAGTAATATAATGAATATATAATTTTATTATTATATATGGAGTAATATAAATTAAACTGTAAACAGAAAATGTTATAAATAAACAGCTCTCTTATTAGAGTAACTCGGTAGAAATAAAAAAAAAATCACGAAATAATCTAAAGGTAAAAGTTTTAACAATAAATCATCTAAAATACGCATTACATTATGTTACGAGTAAAAAAAAATAATTATTACGAAAAGAAATATTACAAACTTTATCCGCATAAAGGTCTATTGCGATACAGCTAACTTGCTTCTTTTCCATGTTTCTCAATTTTTATTATTTTCGTTCTTGCTTCATGTTTTCTTTATTATAATGAGTATTTATTTTATACGTTATTATAAGTTCACATATAAAATTGTAGTTATACCGGATCATTATTCACATAACAATAAATAAATATATAATATTTATTTTTAAGGTGAATTATTGATCAATATTAATATTCACACATTATATAATACAAGCTTTCGCCCACGCTTTCATCCGCGATGACTTACAATATTTCCTAATTTTTTTTTTGGTGACTTTCTCGATTTGTTTTATTTAATGCATTATTCGTATATCTATATAATACAGATTATACATATATATTTAAACAGTCTACCAGGGTTTAAGCTAATAGAGCTCTTATATAATCTTTGACCCGCGTTTCATTCTGTTAAGAATGATTTATCTTTTATTTGCAACACAGATTTGAAAGGATAGAATTTAAACGCTTACCAAAATAAATTATCGACTGCAAGATTAAGTATCTTGGTTTGCAAGTTTCTATGAGCGGTGGTGACCATCCACTTTTTAATGTTTTTTATGCTAGTTTGCTTCTCAAAACCGCAATTAAAAAATTAAATTGACTCTATAATAAGTTCCCTAAGACATAATGTATTAACTCTTAAAATCAAAATAATTGTACATTTTGTACATATATTCATTTTCCTTCCCAAAATGTTTACCACGCCAGAGAAATGACCACCAAACATTATATTACTGAAACTGTAACATTACCACCAAAAGCTACACTTATAAATGGCTTGAGTTAATTGAATTGTCAAACCAAATCCAAAACACATCAACGTCAAAGTAAAGTTACAGTCTATTTCTTAATCCCTTCACCCCGCTTCTCCTTCATTTTTATAGTGTCTTTGATTATTTTTAAGTACGAATACGATGTAAATATCATGAGATCATTTGTATCTGTAGTCCACGTAGGTATACCACCAGGTTCAATTCTTGGTCCCTTTGTGTTTTAAGTCTATATAAATGACTTACCCAGCTTTGTTAAGGATGTTCATGAAATATTACTGTTCGTAGATGGTATTTCTTTATCATTCAAAGTTATAAGACAATAGCCCGATTATGACGATGGGAATAATGTTATTTCTAACGTAGAAAAATGGTTTACTGAAAATAATCCATTTTTAATGAAATAAAAACAAATTATGTAAAATCCTTACTTCCAAATATTAAGATACAGATCCGGAACAATTTCAGTATGTAACTGAAAAAGAAAAAGAATTGGAGTTTGTTAATTCTACCCTATTTTTGGGAATTTCTCTAGGTAACAGGCTTAAAAAGGGGTCTCCATATTAGTAAGCTGACGAAAAGGCTTAGCTCTGCCGCCTATGCTTGTCTAAAATACGAAATTTATCATACAACGAAACTGTTAGATTAATTTATTTTTACTGTTTCCATAGAGTGATGTCGTATGGCATCTTGCTCTGAGGACATGACCCGGATATTCATAAAGTTTTCATGTGGTGTAGTAGACCGTTCACGCGAATCATAAGACGCTTGCCTGCAACATGCATTAACATGCAGCATGCAACCCACCGCTGACCCTCGAATCTGCATCTCCACTACGAATCTCTATCCAAATGATTGAATATTGATTCTAGAGGATTGACAGATATGGAACACCTAAGCAAGTGTTATTTATTTTTATAATTATTTTATTCCGCTAACTGTTAAACTGTCCATTCTACGTACGTTTCGTGCCAACAAGGCACATCCTCAGGAAATTGCCGACAGTCACATCCACTAGGGTGCAAGGAGCGTTAAAACAACCAACACAACCTCGTTAGGCAGGCCGCTGTCATGCAATGGTCAAAGAGCGACGAAAACATTCTTAAGGCAGCCACAGACCACCACCGATAGACATGCTTGTCAAATGTCACAGACTAACCATCACCAACATTACCCAAATAGTTACAGGCAAGCGTCCAATAATGGCGATTTATAAACGTCATTTTGGTCGTTGAGCATATTATTATTATCTTTATGTTTTAAAATTTCAAAGGATTCCAAAACATTTAAACGTAACCCCTTCTCACACACATGCAAAACATCGAAATTGTGATTGTTATTAAGCTTATGACCGGTTTCTAATAGATGTTTGGCAAAATGGGATCTGTCTGATTTATTTTTAAATCATAAGCTCAGACCTCGTATATCTCTAAAAAAAAAATTAAGGAAATTGGTATCCTAACTTTGGCATCCCAATTCAAATATGAAAATTTATTGTATGTAAAAAAAATTTAGTAATGTTCAAAAGAAAGTGTAATCAACATAAATTCAATGCCAGAAATAAAAATAAACTGGTTTTACGTGTTAGTAGACGATGAAAAGTTACAAATTTTATTTACGGGCCATGTGTGAGCATGTTATGTACCATCGCACACTCGTTAAGGACTGTTGCACGCCAAAAGTGCTGACTAGGTTCGCTATGTTTACAAGTCGATTTTCAGTCGAAAACCCTATGCCGCGTTTCCACCAGGAACGTCTGTACCAGACGAAGTGGAGGGGATAACCCCCTCAAACCTGCACGTCGTCGCGAAGCGCTCACTCTTGGCATACCCATCAGCCAATGCAGTAATATAGTATATATACATTTACCCTTATATAAATTTACGAGCGTTAGTGAACAATCACTCAGTAAAAAAGTCTATTATACAATTAACGAATATTTACAAAACAAATAACTATGGGCGTAGGTTGCTCGACTTCGTACTGGGCTGTTTCGTTCATAAATGGTTTTGTATTTATTTTGGTTATGCTGATGAAATTAGAAAAGAGCTACCCGTAAGTTTTTTATTCTCCTTGAAGAAAAATTGCTTTCCGAACAAATGGTAAAGTGTATATTAAAACAATTTTGATGTGTCATAATGTATGTATGACGTATCAAGTGTATAACCTCCGAAATAAAGATATTTTGAATTTGAATACATAGCAATATCATTTTTTTTGCTTATTAATGCATTTATTATATGTAATACCAACCTATTAATAATGCATTTACAAAAATTTTATCACCTGGTTTGTTTTATAATATCATTATCAAATTCGTAAAGAAACATATAAATAAAACGTGTTTACAACATAAATAATATATTAGATGAAATTAAAATTATACATTTTTAGTCTCGGGAGTTTCCTTGAATGACATTTATAAAATAAAATATTTGCAATATATGTTTAGAAATAATATAATCTATTTGATCTGAGTTAACTTTAGCAGCGAATGTATGTTTTTATTGCAAGCAGTATAAATAAAAATAGTTACAATTCTAGAATACTTTATGAAACACAATTCGATTAGCATTTATTCGTTTTGGCAGGTATTTCGAATTTATTGCTAGTATAATATTTGTATTATAATATTGCTACAATACAAGTTCAAATAAACCGATTTCATTCAGACCTTTTATATGCAAGCCCCTTCTTAGTGATTACCTACTTTATGGATATCAACTTGCATCTTCACTTGATCATTCATTTGGTCAGATTTTCTTTTTATATTTATGTATAACATATTTATGAGAACTGTCTTATGTATGACTTCCAAAGTTCAACGGTAACATTTAAGTTTCAGCATAACGAATGTATACCATAAATTTTTGTAGTCGCGAAGATTCTGAGCTAGGTTGACTATTCATTTTTTTCTTTAACATTACGCCACTAATATTAACTTCTCGTCGTACTCTACTCGGAGAAAACTCAAAACCTTGAAACTTGATTTATAAAAAACGTGAATTTTGCTCGTTTGAACCTTCTTTAAATTGTCTTGAAGTATGAATTTTCCCATAATTCTGAGATTTCTATTTGAAAATCTTGCTACCTACGATTCTTTTCTACGAAATGTGTATATCTATATATAGTATGAAACCACACCATGGATTAAGTTAGCTTTACAAAATAATATGTCAAGATCCAAAAGCCACTACAAGGCAGTGTGACGCCCGCGCCGGCGCCGCTTAGCGTTTAGCCAGGGTTGATTTACTGGCCTGCAGATAGTCGCTTTCTGACGTCTCCCGGTACCAGATCTGGTGTGAAAGCTGAGCTAGACGAAATCGCTTGTTTGTAGGATATTCCGGATAATATATGGCTAGTTAAGTTTAAATTTCAGATTACGACTTTTCGTATTGATATAGATGAACGTGGGTACGTGACGGCATAATTTATAAAAAAAGTATGAGAGAAATGTAAATTTAATAGAATCTTTTGGGGAGGACAGAAGCAACTAGTTATTTGAAAGTTAGTTTTATGACATTTGATAACATATTCGGGGCAACGTGCAATAATTATTTCAATATCATATTGTCAATATTTATTTACATTTAATGAATTATTCTAAATTTTCATACTTGCCCACTCCGATATTTTGTATTAAGATTTGCAAAGATAAAATTTGGTCATTTAACGATTATTATGAGTACCAAAACTAAAATAATGAAAAGTAAGGAAATCAGAGAAGCGAAAACAAATATCAATTTCATTTTGAACATTTAGGTTAAAAGGAAAATAAAAATGAAAAATAAAACAATCTTTTGACGTTATCGAAATTTTAACTCCTCATTGTGAATTGTGAACATAGAACATGGAATGCATTAAAATTGATAATTTTTTTCTGTTACGAACATTATAATTATTAAAATAGTAATTTTTGGTTTATTTCCTAGAAATGTCGTCCTTAAAAAGGGTTATTGACCTCAAGGTTTAATAGTTTGAAATGCCACTGATACCTATATATATGTCGATGATTGTTTGTATGTTTCCTATGGACTACAAAACGGCTATACCAGTTTTAATTAAATTTTCAGATAAACCCAGAGGGCACTTTTAATGTTTGGTAGCGAGCAGATGGACAGATTTTTTTTTGGAGCATTATCGGAGGACAAACGAGCATGCGAGCCACCAGAATATAGGTGGTCGACGTTATTCATGGAAAGTCGCGACTCGGGAGGCGTCACCAGTGCATTGCCGGCTTCTTGGGTGGGTAATAGGATATCTGATGGAGGAAGTAATGTGCTGATGGAGAGGACATGAGGCTGGTGGTGGGAGGTGTGGGATAATGAAAGAGGAGTGGGCTACGGGAACTTTGACTCACTGGACGAAATGAAACAGTGGAAACTGTTTTTTCACGCTTGTATTCTGTGAAAGCATTATATTGCACCGGTTAAACCAGTTCATTTATATGTTGCAGTCAAGTTGACCACAGGTTGGCTCTACTACAATAAATGACAATTTCAGTATACTACCTCTAAAAATGAATACATATTCTTAGAGCGTACCAAGACACTGTACTTATAGATACATGCTAAAAATTCGTCACATCCACTAGTACCTGGATATAGGTAATTATTGCTTCCTGTGTGAAGGCGGGGCGAGTTAGTAGTCAATAATAATAATGTTCGGGAAAATGTTAAACTCTGTCATTGATCTTATTATTATAAGTGATCACCTCTTGTATTCATCTTTAGTATCCCGGAAAAGCTCCTAATGATTTTGATGACAATTTTAACATTAATACATTTTTTTTCAAGTTTGTCTAACAAGCATCTTTCTAGGAAAAACTATATAAAAAAATTATAAGCGTTCCTTTATTTATTCTAATATTTTAAGGCGATTATATTGATGTTATGTTATTTGTTCTTAACAGCCCAAGGCACCACGTGTTATACATTACAGATGTCACTATATGTAGATAAAATACATAGGTAACGATGAACTAAATATTTATTATTGGGAATGAATATAAGCAGTTTTCCCGTGAAAGATCATACATATCCCATAGCAAGCTAGAAAGGCGCTGAGCAAAATATGTTACGTGGTGATACGGAATCCTCGGCGAGCGCGTCAAACTCCTTAGATTCGTTACTCGTGAATTGTCGCTGCGCATGCTTTTTTTTAAATTATATAAAATTAAGAAAGTGTAATTGCGTTACATCTTTAAACCGTATGCAGATAATTGAAATAAGCCTTTTGTTGTGATAATGTGTTATAAATCGATGAATGCCGGCTGCACGCACGAAAAAGCATGACTGATTGTCGCGTTCCGCTTGAGCCAAGTGTGCGAGCGAGAGCGCGGAACGAGGAGAACGCTATCGGCCGATGCGTCCGAGTAGAAGCGGCCGCACACAACCTACAAGTGAAATGTTTTGTCAACTGTTTATAAAGTGAACTGAAAAGTTAATGTGGTTTCCATTGTTTATTACAACAACAATTGCGGCAAGTGATAATAATTCATAAAAGTAAGCAATTTTTCGTCAATGTTTTCTTATGACGTTATCGCGTAAAATTATCTCTAGTAAACCGACTTTACAGACAACCAATTTTTTCGTGATTACACAAAATCACGAAGAAAGAAACATAGATTTAATAATGATATGATTTTATCATGGTCCCACTTCTTTTCGCAATATAAAATGAAACAAGAAAAAAAATTATTTGATGTTAATAATGTCTTAAAAATGTAATGTAATAAAAACTAGCTAAGTGCTAATCGGATTACCGCAGCAATGGTTACGTACCACCACACATTATGATTTTTGTATTTTGTTTAAGTAATCCCTCTTGATATAATATAAAAGGATTTCCTGTTTCCTTATTTAATATCATAAACGCCATAATAATGTACAGTTATAATCATTAAAATCGGATTTGAAGTAAGTTAGAGTCGGCAATAGTATTAGGGTTGGGATAAGCACGGGAACAGAGATATAGATTGAAAACCAACCAGAGATTTACATTGTCTGAACGCAAATGCGCATGCAAAAATTTGTAGTTTCATGATAATGATAACGATTTATCCTATCAAATTTTATGAACTTAACAATCGAGGTAAGAATAATGTAGAAAAATATTACTTTCAATTTAAATAAAAAATAGACGTAGTTTGACTGTGCAATACCTTTGTTATCCCTTCAGTAGTTTTCGCATGATGTGAATATCAATATCGTTTGAAATAAAGTTGTGAGTTATTCTTATAAGAAAAATCTCCGTGTATGGCTATTTACAAACATCAAAGCAGCAAAACCTACTTCAATATTTTATTATTGATTTAGTTTTGTGTCACATTATTGTCATAAATATTTACAATCGTTTTTTGTGTGTCTATCCGACGGTCCCCCGATCCGTGTATCGATAATACATTGTTAAATGCAAGCCAAGAAAAAAAATGTGTAAGATAAACGCTTCGGTGCGTGTGCTCGGAAGGAATTGAACTAATTAAGTACCGCCCTCTGCCGGCCGCCTAATGAAATTAGTTTTGTGTTCGCGGGCGCCGGCTGGAAGCCCATTTAATTAAACCGTATTTACAATACGGAACGGCTTTTTCCTCGTCGCGGTGAGAAAACAGTCATCGAACACTTGTAATCGTAAATTTGTGTAAAGCGAGAAAATCGATGGCCGCGCCGCGCGTTTGAAGCGAACGAGGGTAATGGGATGGAGCTGTACACTGAGCGATTTCCGGTCAGGGAAATTTTGATATTAAAATATATTCTCGTTAAGCCATGTAAGCTAACAATGATCATAGTTATCTCGTGATTTATGATCGATAAAATATTTTTTTTGCATCAACATTAAAATTTTGTCTTTTATTAGCAATCAAATAAAAATAGAAAAAAAAACAAATAGTATTTGATGTATATTGTCTTGCATTTTTGTTTTATATTAAACATTTATAAAAAAAGTGTCACCATCCTTTTAATTTCAAATTCAAAAATCTTTATTTTTGTAGTTATAATGAAACACTTGAAATACGTTATTATATTGTATAACACTACTAGCTTTTGCCCGCGGCTCCGCCCGCGTAGGCATAAAATGTATTCTTTCATCTTGTTCATATGGAAATTTTTTTATAGGGCCAATTTATACATATTGTGATATAACCACAGCCCCTATATATTCGTAGCTATTTCGTTTACATGGCTGATGTTTTTTAAAGCAATATAAAGCGACAACTTAAAAATTGTTGGAAGTTAAACATAATTCATACCTACTGATTTTTGTACATTTCATCACTATTAATTAAAATGAAAATCGGTCCAGCTATTCTCCAGTTATAAGTGTTCGAACAGTTATATTGTGTAATGTATTTAAATTGGAACTAAGTATTTTATAAGATGAACTCGCTAATATGTATTATAGGTATTATAAATGCTATAGTTTGTAAGGATGGATAGGTACGGAAGTATATAATGATTGATGGTAGTGCAAAAGTTATAGGTGGCTACTGCAATATACTCCTATAAACTATGTTAAACGATTTATTTTGGTCTGTATAAACATGCAGATTTTGCGATTAAGAAACGCGTGAGCAAGTCACATAGAGCTGCTGCCGTGGGAAAAACATTGCGTGCTCAAATGTATGCCTGCTACCTTTATGGTCTGACCCTGCCGCCGGACCGCACCGTAATATCGCGCACTCGCTTGTCATTCGTCATAACTATTCAAATATTTGTCCAAATGATGGAGTGTAAAAGACAAAGTTTATCTACTTTAAACACCAGATGCGATAAAATTATATATTTTGATATAAGGATCAATTTGTTACTAAAAAATGTGCATTAGAAATAAATTATCTATTATTATTGCATTTATGGTTCACTATTTTGGCGATAATGGCTTACACATAAAAGATAGTTATATGCTGTCGTGAGCTTCTTTTGTAGGACTATTTAAGATAAACATTTCCATTGTACATTATATACGTGTAATTCCAACGGTTTTGCGGCGCGCCAGAATACCTCGCAGATGGCAGATTTTCTCCTGCTTACTTGACACTTCTCGTTATATTTTGTTAATTCCCACTATATCTTTATAAATTATAGCCTATGTGTTATTCTGATGTGTAAGCTATATATTATTGTACCGCGTCATCGAAATCCATTCAGTAGTTTTTGCGTGAAAGAGGAACAAACATCCATCCATACATCCATCCAAACAAACTTTCGCCTTTATAATATTAGTAAGGAAGTAAGGATCAGACGCTTACAAGCAGTTCTTTTTTTAGAAGACCAAGAAATAAAGTTACGGCAGCTCTTTTTAAATTTATCTACATGCGACCACTCTCAATACCAAAACCATTAGATACAAAAAAACAATACTGTAATTATATGAGTAGATTATTTATATGAATGTATGTCCTATTTTAAATTCCTACAACGAAAACTGAAGAAAAAATCATAAAATTGTAAAGTTACTGTTTGAACCCCGATCTTCGAAAATTGAGTTTTAACCAAATCTTAATGTTTTTGGGTCCTAGAAATTTTTTCCACCGTTTTCTGAGTGATGTCTGTATGCTGTGTCAGTATGCCTGTGCGTTTGCGTGTGTAGTAACATGATATCGGTTACAATACAGTTCCGCTAATCTAATCTCAATATGCCGCTTGTGATCACGGTACAATGCTTGTGATTACGGATGCGGAAAAAGTTTATGACAGAGGCTAAGTTAGTGTGGAGTAGAATTTTGTTAAATAAAGAGTACAGTGAATTTGACTACATTAGAATACAAATATGGCTATTCGATTAGCAAATTTTTAACGTTCAAAAGCGTGGATTGAATTTGTACTCCAAAATTAAAAGTTTGTTTAGAATATAACTACGTATTCAATCAAATAAAATATAATGTTTTAAAAAGTAGGCTCAAAAAATTTAAAAAGAAAAGAAGATACCTAATGACCCTATCACTGGTTCGCAGATTGAGATCAGACATAAAGCTAACAGGCAGAAAACAGGATGCGTATATTTCAAAATACAAATCTACAATAAATCGTTACAGAACTACTTGAACGCTTGTAACATATCGCACTTAGCTTTTGAATGTTCTGATTACACGTGCTTTTTCTCATAAATTTTATAATCACATTCACCAAATGATATTTATAAAACATATCCAATACGAGGCGTGTTCATTATAAAGTGAGAATGAGATACAAAAAAAAAGCAACCAAAGGAACTAAAAAAGTAAATACTGATTGCTGAAGTTGGAATATTCAATAAATTACAAAAATTCATTTAAATATCTTTTATTGTTTTAAAATGGAAGTCTGTTGCAATCTGTCATAGCGTGTCCTTGAAAAAGAAAAAAAAAAAATTGCGCGCCATTATCAAGCAATTAAGCTCGAAAAATTTTCTACAGGACAAATTAATAAAGTCTTACAGAATACTTTAGGAGCAAATGCTACATCGTATTCTACAGTTTGATCGTCGAATTTAAATGTGGAAGTACATTCACTAAAGATAACCTTCGCTCGGGTCGCCCACCAAAGGTAATCTAAGACACGGTAGAAATGTCGGAAAAATTGTTTTAACAGATAGTCGTGTCATGGTACGTTTTATAGTAGAAAGAAACGAAGACTTGGAAGAACGGTCTGCATAGCACTTTACACATACGTTTAGTGATGAACAAAGTAACCTCGCGCTGGGTCGCCAGAGTGCTTATTAATCTACTAAAACAAACTAGGCTGAACATTTCTCGAGCTTCTTTACAACAATATCGGAATAGTTTTTTGGCTAGATTTACAAACATGGATGAAACTTGGACTCACCATTACGATCCAGAAACAAAATTATAGTCTAAGACTTGGAAAAGACCATCATCTTCAACCATTAAGAAATTTACGGCGATCGTTCTGCCTGAAAGATAATGGGACAGTAAAGAGATGATCATAATAAAATATCTCGACTGTAGAGCTATTGTTACGGTCTATCTGTATGAAAAACAAAGTAGTAAAATTTTTTTTGTTTCGTCCGACAATGCTTCGGTTCATAGATTCAACGTTTCTATGGCTACAATTCAAGATGCTGAATTTGAAATACTTGAGCATCCGTATTCATTCGACCTTGCCTCTTGTGATTTTTATCTATTTATAATGATAAAGGAGTATCTGAAAGAACAGAGTATCGAAGACGATTACAGAAATTTCAAGGTGCTCAGGATGAAGAGTTTTTTAAGAAGGGAATTTTAAGCTTAGAAAAAAGATAAACCAATTGTATTATGCTAAAAGGCGACTGTAACGAAAAATACGAGAGCTACTATTCATGTAACCAGAACTGGCCACATACAGAAAAATATTTAAAAAGTAATTACAACATTTGAAAATGAAACTTCTTGGTTGTAAAATGTAGTTTGTTTCGTGTAACTTTGAATTGTTTTACCATTGTGGCCTCATTTTGAAAATTACATGTCTTTATCACCGTGGATTTAATTCGTGAAAATTTTCATACTATGATTTATTACGATTTTCGGCATGGGCTAACTCCAATACAGTGCAACGATCGACTCACTTCGACTTTCGAGAATAGATCACCATTAAAAACCACTGTATATCACTGGTTTAGTAAGTTTGATCGTGGGCGGTCTAAGCTCACGGACGGATTTAAAGAAGGTCGGCCTAAATCGGTTGGTGAACCAAAAAATATCGATGCTGTGCGGTAGCTAATAATGCAAGATCGTTATATTACATATCGCAAGGTAATGGTGTCCTTGGGCATAAGTATGATAAGCATATATAAGATATTAGACGAAAATATGGGTGTAAAAAAAATTGTTTGCTTTGGATTCCAAACAGCTTGAGCATTGATTAAAAACTGACTCGTGTTGATTGGTTCAAAAAAAAAAATGATAAAAAAATACAATCATGGTGCGTCAAAAGCTGTTATATATAATAACATATCTACTACATAATCTTGGGTCTATGCGTATGACCCCAAAACTAAACAACATTCAACGGTGTGGATGTTTCAACATGAGCCGAACCCAACAAAAGAGATTCGTAACAAAAGCACTTTGAAGCAAATGGTTGTCAGTTTTTAGATATAATTGGACATGTGGTTAGAATGCCACTAGAGAACCGTAAAATGGTTAGTTGGAAGTAGTACATGATCATTTGTTTGTCAAAAGTGTTTGAAGAAATAAGAAAAAACAACAGTCAATGCAGAATCGTTCTTCATCATGACAGTGCTAGCTGTCACATGTCGGCCGAAATAAGTCGGTCTTTGGAAGGCCAAAAGATCGAATTGACGGGTCATCCACCGTATAGCCCCGATTTGACATCCAACGATTTCTATTTATTCCCAAACGTGAAGAATAGATTACGTGGTCAACGTTTTTCGAGCCACGAAGAGACCGTTGATGCGTTTAAAATGCGCGTTTGGTAGATATCTCAATCAGAATAGAGAAAAAAGTGCTATTAAAATTAGTTTCAGCGTATATAAAAGTGCATCGATCATAATGGTGAATATTTAAAAAGCAATAAAACCATATTAAATGATAGATGTTTGTTTCTTTTTGGTATTTCAGACACGTAAATAGCATTCTTCGTGAAATGACATTTATTTAAAATTACCGGCAACATACTAATTCTCACTTTTTATTGAATGCCCTTTGTATTAAAAGTAAATGAGTTTTCTAATCATAAAGACCGTCTTATTATATAAGCTAGTGAAGATATTAAAAATACTTGGGCTTAGTAATTAAAAATTTTGTTAAAAAAGTTAGCATCAAGTTCGATATGTGGATAATGCATATGTAGTACTAAAGCTAATCGAGTCAGCATCGGTTTTCGTATTTACTTCACGTCGTAGACAAAATGTTAGTCAGTTAGAAACTTTGATATTGCAAAAGTGTTGTAAGAGAAGAAAGTACGTTCTCATACGACGAAACATATATGGCCGAGAAGTTGTAGACGAGATCGAATAGACATCTAAAAACAATACATAATACAGCTGGAGTAATGTAACGTTATTGGTATACGTTTAACATAAGTTATCAAACCGTTACCAAGTGTATGAGACTTCGAATGCAATGTATACCTTTTTGGGCCACTGAGAGAAAAAAAAGAAACCTCCAAAAGTAGTTACATTGAATACAATAAGCTCTTTATGTGACGCGGAGCAGCAATACCCATCACGGCCCTAAGGGCTCCCTCACTCCCTATTCTTCCTCCTCTTGAATTCAAACGACCGTGTTCTGAGTGAAAACAGCGTTTGCGTGGACGATAGTTGGAAATATTCTATCGGACGTTATTATTTTTTGAGGTCGGATAGGAAATTATATTTGGGATTTTTTTTTCTTTTTTGGTAAAACGGCGGCGCGGGATCCATCCTTGTTTCCATTCCATATATGTTTCAGATTTGATTACTGCAATTTTTGGGCGTTTGTGTATATTTGAATATCATTTTCACGGTATTTGTTTTTCAGTATACCCTATATCAAACATAACTAGTTTCGTTATGAGCTAGCTACAAATGTTTGTTATTGTATTAAAACAGGTGTTAAATAAAATGTGTCTAGATGTTATAATAAAAATGTAGTAGGCATTAGTGTAATGTATAACAAACAGGCAACAATAGTTCCTTTTTATTTGTATAATACAAAAACTCTTATGATCGATATACATGATCATCTTGAGATTGGAAATTTAAAAATACTCGGTAAAAATAATGAGCAACAAAAGTATGGTCACGGGTCTCTTAACTGACGATTAGATATGTGACTAGAATAGCCTATTTCCATTAATAGGCCCATGAAAGCTGCCAAAATAGTGGACATTGTGTCATAGTATTCAGCTTTTTGAATAAGATAGATTCTAAGCAAATATAAGAAAGGTTGTACGCCCATTACTGACGAAAAATTAAATACGAAGAAAAATATAGACGAGAGTTTTAATTTTGTGGATATAATTATGTTACGTAATTTCAAACAACGTTCTTGAGCTTAAGTAAAACTATAAGAAACGCTTATGGTTCCAATTTTATTTTATTTATGGTTATGTTATGTTTTAATTAGAACTTTAGTTTATACAACTTACAGTCACCTGCACCTCGCTTCGCTGGGCGTTATGGGTTATGAAGGTGTATGAAATTAGAAAAATAAATAATTAGAAACCATTTAGAAACTATTTCGAATGACTATAGTCTTATATCGATATATTTAATAGTTTAGAACTGTTGTTTAAACAAAGAAAATAACGTTTTCGTTTTGTATATATAGATATAGATATTTAAATTTATTATAGCTCGTCAGGTAAAATTAGAGCGCCCATTCCTATTAACAGAACCATATTAAACACAATTTTAAAATCCAGGCGGCCTCCTAAGTCACTTAGGTTTCAAAGTTAAACAGCTGCCTTTCAAAGTTTCACGTTATTAGGTACTCTGAGTAAGTTTAAAGAGTAAGTTTTGCGTTTAATTCTCGATTAATATTAAGGTCACAGTAATTGCTAAAAGCTTTGAAAAGTTTCAAACAAATTTGGAGCTTACTGCGTTCTAAGAACATTTACTGGAAATTAATTAGTATCGGCTTTTGCTGATTTTTTTATACATTAAATGGTGCATCGCTCGTTATTACCCTGGACTACAAATAAGGTTTGATCCATTCCAAAATTTTAATATCTACCATTGAGCAGAAATTTGAAATTTACGCTACTGATAAGGTATTAGAAATTTAAATTTTGTATATCTCACCATCATAAAGTCGAAGAAGACCATATAATTTACGAAAATATTGTACTTAAGTGTTTGCGTAATAATTTTAGAAATAAAATTGCTATCAGAAAATAGGTATAAGAAAGATATTCAATTGTGTATGCATGAACCATTTTATATGAATGGCATGAACTCACATAATTTTTAATTTTTTTTATTTGTATACATAAATCATGAGACATGAAATTGTCGCTATATAAGCCAGTCGAGTCTTACAAAATAAATAACCTTTAAAACGCAAAACGTGATGTGAAGCAAAATTTATGGTATGTAATTTGGACCCATTGGAAAAGCGTGAAACTGTATTTTGCAAGCAAAAAAAAGTTGTGAAAGCTGTGTTATACATAAAAAACAGCAAAATTTTCGGCCTTTGTTCATTTTTTTATACATTTTCTCAGAAATAATGCCTTTTTTTATTATGTCATATATTATTTCTAAGTGTATTAAATTTGTGACAATTTGTGCTCACCCACAGCTCTGTACTCGAATAACTTACAACACATTAAACACATTATATAACACAAATATGTATATAGATATAACACATTAAAAATTGTCACTAACAATTATGATTTTTTTTTATTTTGTTCTCGTTTTCAGCTAAATATCGGCACAGCTGTTCATCTTATTAGAAAAATTATAAGAAACTGTTTTGTAGTACATATATTCACCTTTCACGAAAACACAAAACGGGGTTAGTAAGTGCTATAGATACTTTGCGATCGCTGCGAAAATTAAAAATGCAACAGTATAATTTTTACGATATGGACTTAACCTAAACGCTTATGACGTGAAATTGTGGCCATTAGGTGAAAGGAAAAGCAAGATAAAAGCTGTGAGGTCTGTTGCTATTAATTACATTACAAAAATTAAAATCTTACAAAAAATTAAATTTTACCTTTTCTTGAGGGTCCCGGTTGATCATCTTGATGACACAACTCTTGTTAAGAAAACGTCTCCAAAGGCTTGATATATTCTTCGCTGTTGATATCATCTGTTTCAATTGCGGTGATATTTTGGCATAACAGATAGCAGAAATAACAGGATAGCAAAGTACTTTAGCCCTTTTCTGCCATATACAACCTCGTCCATTGCTCCCTTTGCAGAAATTGCATGATATAAATTGAAGGAGAGTTTGAGGAGCTGGGTCTTTTACGAAAATCACGGGAAAAAGCCCCTGCCGGTTACTGGTCCATCCCCAATTAATTGGATCTTTGTCTACTTCCAACCACTTCTGGACTTGATGATATGTTTGATATGCATATTGAGCTGCAGCTTCTTCAAGTGGGGGAGGACGAGCTAGGTGAATTTTGGTGTTAACTGCTGATCGCACGAAGATTTCATAATGGAGAGTGTGAAGAGTGCTTGTAACTCCTCCGCCATACTAGCCATAAAGAATTTGTTTCCAGCAGAAGCTATTTTTTCATGAGTGGCTTCAGGTTACAGGAATATGGCAACCATATCTATCATTTGGGGATGTTTTTGGAGGACATCCAACATCTTTAGCTTTCCATGCCAGAAAAGGGCAGAAGTAATGTCGCAACCAGAGAAGGCATGTACAAATAATACTAATCTAGGGGCAAAAGATAGCTCTCCGTGATTATAACATGTAGAGGAAAACAAGAAGTCTAATCCACTCTGGTTACTCTTCTGAAAATACGCCTTGTTCACACTAGATGCCAGTCCAGTTAGGAGTACCAAGATTTCTTACATGCTAATTTAGTGTAATTTAAAATATTGTATCTCATAAGCTATTAGACATACGGAGCTGTGGGTAGGTTTAAATTGTCATAAATTTAATACATTTTAAAAATAATGTATGAAATATTTAAAAAAGCCATAGTTTGTGAGGTATGGTATATATGTATGTATAAGTATGAGGTACAAGAAGTAAAAAAAATTTGCAGTTTTTTTTATATATAACGCAGCCAGCACAACTTATTTTACTTGCAAAATATAGCTTCATGCTTTTCTACTGGGTTCAAATAACAACTAAAAATTTACATCACGTTTTGTGTTTTTAATGTTCAATATGACTGGTCTAATATAGCAATAACAGGATTAGTAGGCCAAGAAAGAATAAAATGCCACGGCGATACGTATAAGGGGAAGGTTTCACTTCAAATTTACGGATAAGAAATTGATAAATTATTTAAAGTAATTCATTAGAAATGAAGCTGAGGATAAGATTCAATTCCTTATGTACTTGTCTTTCTTAAATGACGATAATAATAGGACTTCCATTTCATTTTAATTTTGAACTGAAATTAAGAACTAAAACTATGCTGTTATTTTGATCTCCATGTTAAGCTGAACGAGTAAGGTTGAAACTTGTAATTATAAATATGTGCAGATAAGACAATAACACATATATTATTTTTTGCTACTCAAAACCCAATAGCCATAAATTAGGAAACACCTTTAGAATATACAAGGTTAAAAGTTTTAGCTTTTGATCCAGACAGACCAAAAACTAGAGATCACGGATTTTTGACTTAAATAAGAAGTGCTGAATAGATTCGCCGAATAAGGATGTAGACTGGAACGGGGGAAATTACTACTATGTTTGTATTACAGTGTGGTTCATCGGTTATATAAGGAGCGCGTACCGATTTAGTGCATTCAGTCGTTGTACGTTAGTGCATGAACAAAACGTCGTACCGCACACAACACAGTTTAGGATAAGATTGAGCATCGTACCGTTATTAAGTTCCTCACAAAGCAGGAAAAATCACCGAACATCATTATGAAGGAGATGACATCAGTATATGGAGTATACTGTCTTAAAAAAAAACATGATTTACAGGGTATACACTTTATTTAAAAAAGGGCGACAGTGAATTGAAGACGACCCTAGACCCGGACGGCCTGTAGGGACTACCTCTCCAAAAACTGACGAAAAAGTAGAAAAACTTGTTTGATGCATGTTTGAATAAAAACGAACTGACAGGAATAGTTAGTATCACCTTCAACTATTTTGACTATTTTACACAATCATCTTAATATGAAAAAAGTCAGCGCAAGATAAAAATGCTCACGCCAATTCAAAATAAGCAACTATTTGACGCAGCAAGAAGTTTTTGACGCTGTGTGGTATATTCCAGTAACAAATTTTGAGAAGAATCGTTACTGGAGATGAAACTTAAGTTTGTAACTATCATCCTGAGTCAAAGCCAAAGTCTATGACTAGGCATAAGAAATGTACACTTTGCTTAAAATATTTAAAGTGTCTTTATCTGTGGGAAAAGTGATGTCTTCTATTCACTAGGATGTGGAAAGAACAATTTGGTAGGTTAAAAAGACAAAGGAGTCAATATAACCAGAGACTATTACGGTATCTTGATTGAGAAGTTAAAAGTAGCCATTAAATCTAAAAGGAGAGAAAAATTGACGAAAGACATGGTGCTTCTACACGACAATGCGTCAGTACACACCAGTTACATTGCACAGGTCGCTAAACGCAAATGCCGTTTTAAATTAATAGACTACCCATCCTACAACCCAGATGTGGTCCCTAGCAATTATTTTATATTCTCAAATTTAAAAAAAGGGTTAATAGGAAAAAAAATTGTAAATGATGAAAAATTGAAAGTGGCATCTCGGTGTATTTTGACTTAAAAGAGAAATCTTTTTTACGAGGATATGCATAAATTAATTCACCGGTTTGAATAGTGTATTGCGATAAATGGCGAATATATTTAAAGTAATAATGTTTTGTTTTTTTTTTTAAAACCTAAGTCCTCGTTGCCTTGGAGGGCACGTCGAACCAAACCATCAGCTTAGATATTCCCAACGATGTGGTGATAATATCCTTATAACCTCTAAATCATGAGGAGTCAGTATCGAAAGCATGACGATCCATGCCTCTCATTCTGAAGTAATAAGATAGTGAAAATATTTGCCCTAACAGTGGGCTTATAGAAATATGACGCAGGCTGATCAAACACGCCTATGAAAAAATTATACTTGCAAGATATAAAAATAAGGCGTTGAATGTTGGACGAATTTTTCACTGATCAAAAGAAGTAGACGTTGAAGAAACAGCCAACGAGATATTTGGGACGTGAAAAGTTACATTTCAAATGAGGTTTTTAATTTTATTTATGTTTTGTTAAGAGGTTCTATCCGTATTCGGATCGCATGTGTGTTCTAACGCCACATTGTTTTTACGATTATTAAAAGAAAGTCATGACAGACATTGTAATAATTATGATATAAACGTTTCTATATTTTTTAAATTATGTATCATATTAAGCTCCTTCACGTATGGGTCGTAGCGTAAAAGTATTGCGTACGAAGCGTATAAGGCACGCCGTAAAAAGCATTACGAGCGTATACATTTTTGAACTTGTTCGCACATGGCGCGACGTCGTAATGCAAATGTAGCGTGTCGTGTTTATATATAAGACAGTCGTGCTCTAGTGGCACACCTTTTAGAATTTGGGACTCGAAAGAGATTAAAACGACAGAACTGTACCAGTTTGTACTATTGATAGAAAAATATCTATGTACAACACAATAGTTCATGAATGTTTCCAAAAAAAAGTAATAATAAAAGTGTTGATAAAAATTATAAAGGAATTGTGTAATGGTTTTCATTATCTATCAATTTTTCATTGTCATCATATCTATTAGTGTACCTATATAGACATGATAAATACAAGATATCAAGGCAATGATTCCATTGGTAAGGAAAAGCATAAATAAAGTATGAAAAAGTAGTTATTTCCATTTCATTATTTAATGTTGGGTCATGTTTTATTTGAAATAAATTTATATAACAGATAAAAATTACAAGAAATGGTCTGAAAAGCAGTGAATCAAACACCTGTAGACTGTTTTTGTGTTTATTAGACATTGTACTACAATTAAATCTCATACGAGATATATTGATACAAAGATCCTCTTTAATTAATGACAACTTTAGAAGATATTCGTAAATTCACGGAAGTCGTGATTTTAAACGAAATAACTCAACGAATACAAACAAAACTAAAAAAAAACATGTCTATTATTCTTTTACTCGATGTACGAAAACTTGTCAGTACTTCTAACGCACGGTTAAAATTGAGTTTTGAACGTTGACGCCACGTTCTCACGTAATGTTACTGTATGCGACGCGTATGACGCATGCCGTAAAAAACATTATGAGCGCATATATATCTGAACTCGTACGCATGCGGCGAGTCGTAACAGAAAGGTTGCTTATCGTTTCCGTAAATACGGCAGTCGTTACTCTGGGATGGCGTGCTCGTAAAAAATTAAAATACCTCCCAAAACTATGCTTATAAAACCGTATGTGTATTCATAAGACACAAATTCCATGAGTAATCGCAAAGAAGTGTAACAGGAAATCTATGGACAGTGTTTTCGGAAACAATGCTGTGGATTTACAAGTAGAGCTATGTGGGTATGTAAAATCGAAAAGTATTAATTATAATGGTTTCTTTGCTATGGATAAGCAATTTTTGGCAGAAAAAAGCAATTGCTCTGAATTAAATATTCAAAATACGTAGGTGCGTCTAATGTAAACGCCGCAGTTTCTGTTTTGTAAAAATTATATAACTAAAATTATTCGCCCAAGCATGTCTGGCCTACGTAATTACAGACAAACTCAGAAGAAACTTTTTAACTTATGGAAGTCACGATTCTAAATAAAAGAGATTAGGAAAGCTAACTTCGATTTGTTTAAATAAGGACGCGTGTGCAAAAGCTAGTAATCTCATACTGGAATCGTAAATTTGAAATTGGGTTTGTAAGCATAGACGTACGATCACCCAACGATCGTTGTGTTAAAACCTTAACTCATAAAAAGTAATGAGTGAATCGAACAATAAGTCGAGTGAGGAGTAACTTAATTTAAATTAAACCGCTCGCTCGGCGCCTCGTAGGTCCCGTCAAGCCTTCGGCCCTGGAGTGGTCACCGTACTGGTGACGACGGGCTTCAGTAATCCCAACTAGCACCATACTAGCACATAATGCTTAAAGTCCAAGTTAGATCCGATATAGAAAAACTGTAGCAGGGTATTCCCTCAGGGATGCGATAATTAAAATCTGACACAACATTAGTTGAAAATATATGGTTTTATGAAAGCAAATTGTTATGTGTTTTTATAGCTATCACGGTCTTGTTCACAGTATGGATTAGCCAGAATTGGTAAGCACTTAATGCACATATTACCACATTGCATTTGTTAATTCTAACACAAGTTGTAGGTCCATCGCTGTTTAAGATTTTCCCCTACGACATGACTAGTTTTCAACCATCCTCAAACTACTATTTTAATTATAATGTTTTACGATATTTTTCTTCCCTGTTAGTGGATAAAATATAGAAATAAACAAACAGGTCTTTCAGTTTGCAGAGTCATCGATGTATTAACGGCATTCAACC
Organism: Eumeta japonica; assembly: GCA_005406025.1. Taxonomy (NCBI): domain Eukaryota; kingdom Metazoa; phylum Arthropoda; class Insecta; order Lepidoptera; family Psychidae; genus Eumeta; species Eumeta japonica. The sequence continues at coordinate 215,951 of BGZK01000891.1, forward strand.
AACAAATCTAAACTTGATTTTATTATTGTGTCGTATTGTTTTAATGTCTAATAAGAGGCAATATTTATACAAAATAAAATGTAAGTTTTACTATGCATTCATAACTGAAATTTGTTTTAATTATTATGTAGTTGAAGAAAAAGAAGTGTTAAGTAATGAAAGCTCGATTATGAAAAAAAAGACAGTAATGTAATATGTATGACGTTGTATTTTATATAAAGTAAAAACCAAAAGAAATAATTACATGTAACCGTAATTCTGTGTTAATAATTGATAAATATAGATATAAATGACTATGGATGATTAGTAAAAAGGATGGATCGGTTACAGTAACTGAGAATGTGGAAGCAAAAACATACTCCTAATACAGTAGAATTTTCTCTCAAAATCATATAGATTTTTTTTTAAAACAAGTACGTACAGTGTAGGATTCTGTAGTTGCTGGTCATAATATGCGGATTTGGAAGTGGCTTTTTGTTTGTTTCTTAGAACATATTGAGTTCACAGTTTAACGTTTGAAAACGGGCCCATATAAGACGGGTGTTAAGTATGTTGTGATTTTATATTTCTATAATTTTACATGGTACATAAACTTCCACCTGCTTTATATAACTATAACCTCATCTAGGTAATTTTCAATGAAATTCTTAAGATATTTTGGCCTAAATTCCTTAATGTAGATTTTTAAGTTGATCAACTATTACTCTTTAACTTGTAACGCCTACTTAGCTGCGATATTATTTATTTTTACTTCGTTATAAATACTAGAATGGTGAATTTTTTCACACGTCCAATAACAATCATTTACTTGGAAGGGGGAACATGTGACTTTAAGGAAAATTAACACATTCAAGCATAATAATTCGATAATTGGATCCCTAAATGTTGTACATAAATATAAAATGGTGTTCACAGACCTGGATTTTTTTTAACAAGCTATCCAACAATACTCCACACCATAACCGAGAAAAAAAATGATCTGCACTTAGTTATAAGGGAGGTGCCCTAAAAAACAATTAAATATTATCTGTTACTTTATCGACATGGTTAATATTTATACCCATGCAACATTACAGCTTTCTAGTACAAAGAGTATCTGAGCTAGGCCGCGGACACAGAGACAGACAAACGGATGGATGGACAAAGGAACATGATGAAATTATAAGCATTCCATGTTGACGACAGATCTTTAAAAATAGTTTTAGAAATGCATTCATATATGGATTAACGAGGATCGTTCAAAATTATCCAAAGACATATTATAGGTAATTTGCATAAAATTGTATCTTAATATAGATCTTAACTAGGATAAGATGATTAAAAATTAACATTTAAATTAAGTTAGTGGTTTTAGTTGTAAGCATAGGATCTATGGCCTAGTAGTGCTATACGTTGGTTAATGAAGTGTTTGATTAACAGCTTTTAAACCTTATAAAACAATGTTTTCTAAAATGTAAGGAATTACAGTTTTATCTTTGATAGATGCTTGCATGCAACATGCATTAACATGCAGAAAATTTGAGGGTTTGGAATCTGCCCCTTCACTACGAATCTCTATCCAAAGAATTGAATATAATTCGAGAGGATTGACAGATATCGAACAGCTCAGCAAGTGTTAAGCAAGTGTTAATTTTTTAATTATCTTAGTCTGATAATCATTATATTGTCAATTTCTGCGTAAGTTTCATCTCAACAAGGCAAATCCTCCGGAAATTGTAGATAGCCACATTTACCAGGGCGTAAGGAGAGTTAAAAACAATCTACAAATGCGGATTCAACTTCGTAATGTTAACTCGAGGATCAACAGTGGATTACATACTGCATGTTAATGCATATTGCAGGCAAGCTTCTATAATCGATTTCCGCGAATTAACACCTTACACAATAGAATATTTATCTTTGATGCCAAATGTTTGTACGGTAAATGTTTCTGGCAACGATTATAAAAAGTCTTCCTGTAGGTAAACATAAAATATATTTATGCCATTCAGCTACTGAAATACATATTATTAGACTAATAAAAAAAATTAATCTATATGAGTGAATGACAAAACTGTAAACTACCTGGTTTTCCAATAGCAGATCGCAAATCTTTCTCAATAACAATGGATGTTCCGGATATGAAACACAGCGATTTTTTAATTCAGACCAGTAGCTCAAAAGAATAGCTAACAAATCCGAAGAATAACTTAACGCGTCGCGGCGTCGCGTCGGTTCGCCACGGCCAGCTCAAAGCGACGAGATAATCTGCAGCAGTTACGCCTCAGTGATACGGTGACGTCCCCTGGGAAATTAATGGTTGTACGGAAATAACAACAGCCAAAAAATATGCTGAAGTATATGAAGTTACTAATTAAACCTATTATAGAACTGATGGCCTTTATTCGGTGACCTGGTGTAGTTAAGTGTGACCATATATTTCATTTTACATTTTGCTTTAAAATTAATCCTATTGCATTCTGGGTCAACCGCTTCTAGCTTTCTCGCACATTTTCTTTCCACGTTTCTTTTGTATTCCTTATTTCTTGCTACTAGTCTTGTATCTGACACTGTTCAGATAATTTATAATTGCCATTGCAGAGTTTATTTTCTTTTGTAGTATTTCCTAGTAATGTAAATAAATTTATCACATGCCATTTGTGCTAAGTAGTAGTTTAAAAAGATATCAAACATGTCAAAACTGTAGGACTATTAAAAATTGATACGATAACATAATTTAGCGAACTTTCTCAAAGTAAAATTATATTAAAATTATATGAGATGGTTAATGCAGGACATTTTCTTTACGTTCACTATATAAATGTTCAGAACATTATTTTAAATTATGATTTAATATATATAATTGTTTTACAATATTAAATACAATTTCAAGTATACATGTTACAATGACTTAATTTAGCGATAATAAAGATCATTTAAAATATTTAACATTTTTATATTTGATTGAATATACGTTTTCATTAAATCTTAATTAAATTTAATCATTACATACAGTGTTTGCAAATGTGTAGCTCTTATTTTTAGAGTCTAAAATTCATTTATGTCGCATAGAAAACTTTAAATCCTGTAGATAAACCAGCACGATTGATAGTATAATGACAGTACTATGTAATGTTAATCCTTCTCTACAAGCTAAAGACGAATAAAGGGTATTTCTTTTAAACAAAAGTACCAGAATGAAACATAATGTTATAACTAATAAGTAGTTATAGCATAGCTATATGAATAGCTTGCATAAGAAACTTTGCATAGCGCTAGTCCTGATTAATCTATCAAATGTCGCTGGTATCATAAAAAAGTATGGTAAAAAACCCGTAAATATATTTAATCATGTAGCCAGTAGGTTGGAAACCACGGAAACGGTTAATATCGTCTGCAGGTTATTGCGATAGTTCTAAACTTCATGACTGCCGACTTTTGGCCATAGAGCAGGTGATTAAATTTTAATTTGAGATTGTTGGACCTACATTAATATGTAAACTAATGGCTTTCTAACCAGGAGTTACGTCGGAATATGGACACAGCGTAGCAAATGCTTGATGCATTAAGACCTATGGAGATTACTAACTCGGTGCTTAATTTTAGTTATTGGCGGAGGTTCTTATGGTGGTTTTTTGTATTAAATATTACAACAGCAAATTTTCATCTGTTTCCAAACTGTGGCACCAAAAAATTAGTTGATATTATAACCACAATTGCATTTGTAACCACGAGTTCTTTAGAGCAACCCAGAGTTAAAGCGGTAGCCTATAAAAAATCTGTTTTCTACAAGTGCGTTCAGCATTTAGAAATTATCCATTCTCCTGGTCTTCCAAGGGCTATGAAACTCCACATGATGAACTATGTCAAAGCGATAATTGGGCTTCCTATATCTTACCATTCTCGTCACTTGGCAGCTCATTAGTAACTTTCCGGGAAATTAGAAGTTGAGAACATGGTTTATTCTGGCACCACAAAATCTTTGAGTACCGTCAGATAAAGGGGAGCTCATGTGTTATCGTGATTATTGAATTTATTCCCTGTTAATTCTTCTCGATATGCGTTCTACTTTCAAAAAAGATCTGAAGCAAGGGATACGAATCTGTTTTATGAAGAATGTTTTCATTTACCTAGTGATTTATTACTTTTTCCAGTTTCAAAAAACATCAATATTGGCAATCTCACAGATTTCCTTTCGTAACTGTGATTTAATATGCCAACGGCCTGTCCGACTCCGATATCTTATGATTCTGAGCCATCTTTTTTCATGTACGAAGATTCATCGTCTACTGCCCACGTTGTCGTACGAGACGATAATGTCACACGCCTCTCATAGCCTCCATATACCCGTCCGTACAGAAATGTTTATCCTCCCGAAAACTCGATGTGAAGCCTTATATAACTCGTTAGTTCACTGACACAACTACGTACATCTTACTCGACCGCTAACGTCACCATAACTGTCTTACAACTGCCATGCAAAACTAAGTCTGGTAGGCGAGATTTTTGTCCATAACTTTGTTTTATTTATCTTAATAGGGGAGGTTTTTGGCGCACGTATACTTTATTTTCAATATTTTGTGTATTTGTAATAAATCTTAAAAAAAGCTATTCATCGCCTTGGCAACGGAGACACACATTACTTCCCTTGACATTCAGCGGTTTAAAGTCGGTTTTCTGCTTAGTTTATAATAATTATCTATAATCAAATTCAATAACTATTTATGTTAGTTGATTGCTATTATTCTAAACCGTTGGTACAAGGATCCAAAAGTCTTATAAATAGATCGCTATTAACTCTGGAACGCTTTTGGGGTTTGGTCTAATAAATAGATTTAATAAATTATAATTATGCTCACTCTAATACGCAGTACATATTATCTGTGGGCATTACAGGTAATTAAGGTTTAAGTGAATTATGATTTATTAATTACAACAGCACCTGAAGTGGGAACTCAACAGCGCGCACATGGTTTAATGCTTACCGGCCCTAAACGTTATTTAAGCCCGTCAAGCGAGCAATTCATAAGCAACATTTAAACTATAAATATGCCGTGATGCTTTCACTTTTTCAGAGTGCTTGAAATGAATGTGTCTTTACAAGAATTAAGGGAGGAGAGATCACATTTTATAAAGACAAAGGAACGATAAAAATTTCGCTTGTCTGTAAGTTCTAGAATTTCATTACAATTAGTGGTTTCGCTAAGTGATTATATTACTACCATGTCCAGTTCCATAGATAAATAAATATATGCTTCCATTAACATCAATTATGATATAAATTAGTTTATAAGACAATAGAAGAAAACAATTGCAAAATTTTAGACATTAGATAAGAATTTTAATAACACGGCAATAAGAAAAACTAATAATTATATAGTATTAGTAGTTGACGCCCTACACTTAGACTGAGGAAAAGAATTGTAATAATAAAAATCTACATTCGATCTGGTGCATCAAAATATACAGCAAGAAAAGCATTTGTTAAGCAAGAAACTGGAAATTGAATTATTAATAAACTATAATGACATTGATATATAATGTATAATCGAACATTAGCTTAGAAATCACCAGTTTATATTTAATCTCAATGTGCACCAGGTAGCAAGTTTATTCAGCAGAGAAAAGGCTATGCATAGCGGCTCGCTGATAAATAATAGTTAAAAGTAGTAGAAAATACAAAGAACGTTCAGATTTTGTGAGCATGTCTATTGAGCGAACTATTGAAGTGGCCTGCATAAAACTTGAGTGTCTTATTGTATTAAGCGTATATAGACCTTCATATTTATCAAATGACGTTTTTAAAAAAAATATGGATTATATTTTGTATAAAATTACTAATAAATATATTGCTGCATGGGGAGGTTTTAATGTAAATCTATAGGAAAATTCTTATCTATGTACTAGAATTAAATTCTTGTTCAAATATTATAGTTTAGAAAATTTATATCTGGAGCAGACCAAGATCACATGTGCTTCCTCAACTTGCCTCCATTACATATTCACAAATATTAAGGCACAGTAGTTGATCATATATAAGTTGATCATACATCATATCAACACATAAGTTGATCATAAATAAATTATCATCTGACCATTGTAAACAGCTACCACGCTTGAAATCAATGCTTAAAAAATACAAACATTACCAAAGCTCTTGAACAGTTCAGAATTAATGTATTAATAAAGTTGTCTCATCTGAAATATTATAACTACCCTAATGAAATGTATAGTTCGTTGTTGACTATGACCAGATTTGAATAATAAAGTTTTTAGATCAAAAAATATTAATGTTAAAAATGCCTGGGCGGCGATGGGCATTACTATCAGGCGTAGATTATACGAACTTTACGAGGAAAGATTGTATAATAATTCGGATATGTTTATAAGTTATGTTGCAAAGTCCATATTTCTCTGAAATAAATTTTTTAAAAGTACAGATATGATTAAAAGTACTTGGAATGTAATCAGTAGAGAAAGTGGAATAAAAATAGCCGATAAAAATTTAAATTAAGATATAAACGTAGCCTTTGCTATTGGAAAACTTTTTTACGAATATCTATGGAATCTTATTAAGAATCTTATTAAGAGGTCATGCAGCCTATACAAACACAATTTTTGTGTTGAAGAAGCAGGTTATTCGTGCGATTTATAACTTGAGAGCAATAGCATCTTTCAGAGAAAAATTTAAAGAAGTTAATGTTTTACTGTACCATCACAATGCATATACGAAAACCTGGTATATGTCAAAAGAAATATATAATAGTTTCAAACAAACGAGCGACATTCACAATATTAACACTAGACGTAAGAATAACCTTGCTGCTCATAAAACCAGACTAAGGAAAGTCAACAAATCATTTAAGGGGCAATGTGTGCCCTTTTATAGTAAGATTCCAGTTGAATTTTTTCTATTTTCAATTTCAATTTAATTCAAATTAAACTTTCATTAAAAAAAATATGTGGTAAGGGCTATTATGCCATATCCGAATATAATACCGAAAAAAACCTGTGGAACTGAACTACTCGACTATCCGATCGTACGTCGTACATACATATCTTTGAGCGAAACTGAGAAATGCATCAGCATTCAGAATGGGTGGGAATGTTAATACCAAAATAATATCATAATGACGTATTTCAAGTGTAATTCTATTACCTACAAAATAAAGACATTTTTGATTTGATTTGATTTGACCCTAAATTTTAGCAAGTACATATATTTAAATAGCACCATCTGTTACATCGCAAAATTTATCGCAGTGTTTTATTTAAATAGTGCCATGTGTTAGATCGCAAAATTCGTTTCAGTATTTTATTTAAATATTGCCATCTATGGGATCGCAACACTTGTCTCAGTCCTTTTAATTGTTAATAAGAAGCTTCTTAAGTTAAATATGCTATTGACATTTAACTTAACTTTATTTGTATATTTGTGCTGTTACACATTTTAAAAATTATTTTACTTGTAGAAAGCTACATTATCCTCGAGTACTATAGTATACAATTTATTATGGTATTAGCATCTGTCTTGGCTTCGTCCAAATCGGAACTGTTAGTTGTAACGGAATGGAAATTGTAAACAGAGACGTTGAGCACAATCGGGAGCCGAGACCAGGAGGATCCGAGATCGAGAACGAAACGGATTGAAATCGACTGTAGGACCAAAGATCGAAGCCGGAATCAGAATGATAAGTAGAACTGAGATGAGAATTGAAAGAGGGACCAGAACTGGGTTTGGAATTGAAAACGAGATCGCGATCGAAATTAAGTGTTAAACACATAGGCATCGAAAATAGGACCGGGGTCGGATCCAGAAACGGGACAGCGATCAAGTTCATTATTAAGATCATAACTGATCAATATATATGATGAAGGATGTTGTCTACGTAGGCGAAACCGCGGGTGGAAGTTAATTTTGTTATAATTTTGTTTAAATGACAATTATATATTTTACATTAAAAGTTGAAAATTCAGCATGAATTCAAATGATATTATTCCTTTTTTCTCATGAAAATGTGTCTGTATGAAGAAACTGACTGTATATGTTTCAGTATACGAAAAAATTCTAGATGATTCAGTTTAGAAAAAAATTTGAATAATTTAATTTAGATAAGGATTCGCTTTACTTTTTCGCATAAGTTAATGGGCTCTCGTACAAATTTTATAGACGTGATTTGAAACAAGCCAAAATTTGTTTATGATTACTAAGGAGAAAGAAATTCAAGTAGGAAGCACTCGAAAAGCGTTTTATTACTGAACTTTCCATGCGGCGAAATTAGATTTTTAAGTAATCTTTCAAGTTGTAGAGAAGCTTTCGTATAAAAATCATAGCGCTAGCAATTTTATGATTTCATATTAAAATATATTTGGAGAAACGCCGGCGAAGATAGATCATCTCGTAAAATACGGATTTATGACTAAAGAAGTAATAGTGAAAATTAAACAATATTACCTAAACGATTTAAAACTTTCATGGTTTGATGAAAATATTTTTCTATCAAGTTCTGATTAATATGGTTGACAAAATAATTATCAAAAAAATATTTATCACCAATAAATTTGGATCAGCTTTAATAAAAATATGAAAAAGTATGAAATTTGATATTTATATTGTTTATTATAATGAAAGGAGGAGGATGGATTTAGAGTGTGTAACGGGGACCGAAATGAAAAGTATTACCAGGACCAGAATAGAGAGAGAGAACTTGATATTGACAGAAAAATCGTACAGAATAAAAGCTTATATTTATAACACATTATGTATAAAACACGTCATATAACACATGTGTTGGATAGGTCGGAAAGACTCGCCCTAGAAAACCCTATGCAGACCATATTGGCGGCATATTAAAAAAGGGTCAAATTTTAAGTACTCAAAACTGACAAGCTTACATGAAAAGATTCATGGATGTTAGTAAAGCAAGAGAAATATGCAAAGATCAAACCACGTGGAAATCTAAAGTCTCTGCTACCCTTCTGGGAAACAGGCGTGAGTTTATATTATTATATACCCATGTGGGCAAAGCCACGGGCAGAAAGCTAGTTTAAAACAAATGAGTTATTTAATTTGCAATTGGGCAACAGAGAGAACGCGTAAACGGAGCTGATTATGAGATTTTTGTAGACAAATCCTATAATGATTACGAGAGTTCACCGATTACGTCAGTGAATAATACAAAAACATTTTTAAAAGTGTGCGCAAACCCCGTCGAAGCCAAACACGTCAATAAAAAAATATAATTATTGGACTAGTACCATTTAAATGGCATGGAGAGGATTTCGTACAATAAATATCTATCATATTTTTATATGATACTTGTATGTATGATACTCATACTTCATTCCATAAAAAAGTTTCTTGTAAATTCTTACTTCGTGTTTATGTCTTTTAAAAAGTGAATTTTTAAAAGGTTTTCTAAGAGGATGCTTTCACCCTAATTTAGTTGCCAAGAATTATTTTTTTAAAATAAGCACCTTCCACAATTTCGTGATTTCACAAAATGAAAAAACCTCTAACAACCCCATGAAATAAATAAAATATATAAATCTAGATTTATAATGCAATTTCATTGTTCAATGTAATTTTTTGCTTTCCCAATACATTTTTTTTTTGATATTTTTTGTTTAAAAATATATTTTAATAAGTATTACAATTTTAACAATCGATCCCTCGTATATGTGTACAAACGTATTTTTATTCGAATGATATAAAAAAATACATGTGAAAGCAATCATATTAAAACAAAGAACTATAAATATAGATGACGATGCGAACGTCATCTATATTTATATTCAAGCTAACTCCACATTAAGTCTGGATTTCTGACATGCGAGTGGAATTAACAGAGATATATTTGTTACAATCGGAATATAACTTCATCGCTCTATTCAAATTGATGGTGTCAAAATGTTTCTGAAAATACACAGAAGTGACATTCTAAAAGTTCACTGTAATTATTTACTTCTAACATATATAATGAATTGTAACTTCAAAATTTTTAAATATCCTTCGAATGAAAAACATTTCCAAAAGTTTTTTAAGAAGATTTTAATGTTTGTGTAACACGTATATGTTTGTATTTAATTTCTTTTCTCCTTTTCGCAAAGTTTTTCGTTGAAACAGTTACTTCTTACTTAGAAAAATTATAATTTGTGCAAAAAATAATTTGTTTTTGGACCATAGTCATAAAGAACTATTTTAAACTTCATCAAATTTGTTGCATATCTTTTAACAAAAAAAAAAGACAGACATACGTAGCGAAGCGAAACGTTGTGTTTGTTTTACCAATTTCGAGATGTTCAATAAGAAAATATACAAATTAGTATGCAGTAATATTTTGTATTATATGCAGCAATATTATTAAGATTTTGGGCTTATATGCAATTATGTTATTAACATTTACAAATATATCATTATAAAACAATATTTCAATTACTTATTACCATTTCATTAAACTTTATTATTGAGTAAATAATTGTATTAAATGGTATTTTTTTTATATATCATTTTAAACAAAACTCAATCGTTGTCTCAAATTTTAGCTCATCTATAAATCGAAATGGATAACCAAAATTTTTTAATGTCTAATTTCCGTGCCTCAACAAAAGCATCGTGCACTGTGTTTGTTGAGGTATGGAAAGGATATCTTTATAAGTTTATCATTTAACTTTTCCGTTTCGTTATTGAAATCACTGAAATAGCTATCCCTTCATTTTTAATTTTTTTTTAAAACTTCTCTGACGGAACTGCTACTTCATCTTTTGACTACTGATCGATAGTAAAAGACGTCTAACTTATTTTAATTTACAAGTATCAATGTAAATGAGAATTATTATTTTAAATAAATTCAGGTAGACGAAATATATTTTTTATGAGTTAAATGCAATTTGAAAAGTTCTGAAAATACCTAGCTTCGGATAAAGACTAATATATTTCGCTAATACTCTGTAACACTTAAACATACACCGCCTGTAAGTCGATGTTGTTTTCGTGCCTCTTTGTGCCCCAGAACAATAAGGTTTTCAGAGTGCAATACAACCTCGCCACAGAGTATGTTAATGAGTTTCTTCCTGTTAATTTTCCCGTTCACTTTAGCAACCCTACGGTTTACCATCGTACGGAGGACAATACATTTTTTTTTCTTGAGAAAGGACGAAAAGAGGGCACGAAGGTAAAAACAATATACGTTTGAGTGAATATTGATAAACTGAAAAAGAAATTGGTCGACGCTTTGTTGCATATGATCTCACAAACTGATTGATATTAGTTAGGTACTATTCAATCTGAGCTTTATTATAATTATAAAACATAATATTAACTTTATGAGAGAAACATAAAAAATGATCATTATAAAATAAAACTAACTTTTAGATTATAATATAAAATTTAGCTGCAAATATTCATGTTTTCCTTTACCATTGTATGAAATGATAAATATTGTTCTAATCATATTTTATATTTCATTATATGTCAATTCATAAATTTTTGATCAATATGATTTTTTTTGTATATTTTACTCCATTAAAAATAAATAACACCAGTAAACCCTTATACTAAAGAATTTTATTTTCCAAAAATTGATAATATGAAATCGTAGTAATTTTTTTTAATTACAGATGAATATTTTTTTTTCAAATAATAGTAAGCTAAGTCTATAACATATCCTAAAAGCCTAAAGTGTAAATCCATTACCTTAACCGATTTCTATCATAACTAAAAAATTTGAACTGTCAATGTACTTACACCGCTTAATTAGCTGACATTAATATTGTAGTACTGTGTTCTTTTGAAAATATTCGATTCTACAATACAAGAGAGCTTTAAAGCGTTTGCAGCACACAATCTATTTTTTATTTTTTCATTTTATTATTTTTTATTTTTATTGTTTTTTCACAAAACACATTTTATCTTTTCTTTTTCTATTTTTTATAAAAAAAAACGTATATCAAAAACCCTTCGATATTTCCGTTCAAGTTAAGGGATGGCAAGATTTACTAATATTGAATAACTAAATTGAACTAAATTATTATTCGACTAAAGTAAACATAAGTACTTTTTAATTACTAGTTTACATTACGCAGAAAAGAAAAGATATTTTAGTTAGACCATTTTGGCGTAATGATGCTTCATGTTCTCCAATTTTTAAATTTTTAACATCAATCACAATTACTCAGGCGGGATTTGTATAAAGCGCGAAATGGATACGAAAGGGTGCGAAACACCAAACAAAAAAAAGCGATCGATTTGTCACAGACAATCTCCGTCCACGCGCTGCAAACCGCGAGCGCTGCCGTTTATCGAACACGACCGGCCGCGTGTCGCTAAAATTTTACTACGTCGTCATATAAACGCGTGCGTTTCAGCGCGACTGCGAATTTTCAGCGCTCAAAACGCTGCACCCTGAAAACCTAAAACCCTATCATATATGCAAAAGTGCCGTTGCATTATTCCGTTTTGTTCTCGTTAAAATTCGCTGTCCGCTTAAATCAGTTCCAGCGGAATAATCCTTTTGTTCTCGCCGGTGTTAGCTCGACCATCGGCTTTTGCCGGGCGTGATGATCACAATCCCATTACAGCGATTTGCGCTGGATATTTCAGGTGCTTTCGATGCTTTCGTTGAGCATGCGCTTCTTCAGTCTCACTTGAGGTTCGTGTGACAAAGGAAGACACGGTTGTTGTAAGCAGATAAAATAATTATACACATGTGTATGCTTTGTTATTCGATTTCGACAAAATACATTTTGAGACGCACTAGCTTTAGTGAAGTAGGCATTGCAATAATGGTATATAATGAGGTAACTCATGGTATCACTGCGCTGAATATATTTTTAGCGAATTTTGTACCTTATCCTCTTGCAGACTGAAATAATATAACGAATGCCATGGTAAATATGTATAACAATCTGAAGTAGTGTGATGAATGGACGTGCGCTTGCAGTGGGATTACAAATGCTGAGTATTGTAGTCCACCCAATTAAATTTTTGGTATTTCATAATAAGGGAATACTTCTTCATAATCTTTAGTTTTATTCAAATAATACGTACTTTTTGTATTTTGTATAGAACTGACCTTTATTGGAATTCAATCCTTGAGAATCGATTTTCATAAGCTCCAATCGCAAATAAAACCATTTCCATATTTAAAATATTTTAAATATATTTAACCACCTGGATCGATTTTAATGAAATTTCCAAGATATTTTCATTTTAGCCTAGCGGGGCGATTCTTTGAAGTTTGGTAACAATTGGAACAATAGATTTTTTATAGTATTATCGAGTGGCAAACGAACATGCCAGCCACCAGAATATAGGTGATCAACGCGGCCTATAGACACTCGCGAATCCAGAGAAGTATGCTGATGAAGGAAGATTGTAGGGTGATGGAGGAGAGTGGGCCATCGGAATTCTCAGTAACTGGATGATAAACAATAGCTTGAACAGTTCTTTCACACCTGTATGCTGTGAGAGTGAGCACCGGTTGAGCCGGCCCATTTACGTGTTGCAGCCAAATTGACCACAGTTTGGTTCTACTACATTAAATAGCAATTATGTGTCATATTATCCTTCAAAATTAATACATTTTTTGGTCGTATCAAGGCACTACTATACATAGATATCTGTTAAAACTTTCCGTGAAGAACGATCGTTCTCGTCTATCCATCAGAAGTCACCAGGCTATAAATAATTACTGATACTCGTGCAAAGCCGGGGCCGTGTGATAGTTCTTCATAAATTCATATTTTTCATTAAAGTGACTTTGATACTGGATACATATTACAATACCTAACAAGTAATAAAAAAAAAAACAAATCCCAAGAGAAGGTACCATTCATTTGTTTCTCTTTCGATAATAGGAGTCGCTAACGTTAAAAAATGCACAATAATGTTCTTCAAGTAAATACATAAAGATATTGTTACTCTACTACGACAAAGCCCAAACGGAGAGTTATATGTTTACCCTGTGTTTATACATGTCCGTTCTTATGTTCCCTGGATTGGATTTGTTTTGGTAGAGAGTGTCAGTGGTTACATTGAAATAATAAAAAATCAAAAAGACGCATTTTTGGTCGTAATTTGAGGGTGTTGTAAAAAAAATTTTACTTCCAAACGTATCAAGACGTCAAAACAACAAATTTTAAGGAGTGGTTGCAAAAGCATATACAACTTGTATGTTAGACAGAGTTCTAAATTATAAATGGTACTAAACTGCAGTTATTACACCTTTCAACATTATTAAAATTGATTATTGTGATTAAGTTTCAACGTCTTCTTTAACAGCTTACAATGTCGTTTTCCCCGAGTTCACGACAGCAGAGACAGAGTTATTTTTCAATAAATTCAAGATTCGGAGACCTTCATTTTGACAACTTCTTTAATATAGAAACATATCTCAATCCTCGTTATAAAACGAAATTTTTCGACGAAGTGATTAAGGAAAAAGTTAAAACCGAATTGATGAAATTACTAAACGATGAAAATCAATCCTCAAATGAAGCTAATCATATTGACGTACATGCAGAAAAACGGATAAAACTGGCGTCGCCAGTAGCTAGTCAAAGCAAAGTCCAAATGATTTTATCTAATATAATATTGAGTAGCGATCATCATGATGATAATAACACATCCGACGAGCATGTAATTTTAAACAAACTTCTCATGTTGAAGGCTGTATGAGTACGATAGAGAAAAACGTATTCCCATCAGTGTCGGTCCCTAATTATGGTGGAAAGTGAATACAAAATTTCAACCCCTGAACTCGATTATCCACCAATATCCTTCATGTCCATCAGGATCCGTAGCAAGCAAAAAACCTTTTAGTGGTGCTAGGTTAATCTATGACCCGTTGAGAAACAGATTGGACGGAGATAGAGCTGCGAAGCTTTTATTCATTAAATATAATTTTTTTCTTTTAGAGTTATTTCATTTGATTTAAGAATTAAGAATTGTTTCAGATTTAATTAAATTTGATTATTTTTATCTTCAATGCCATGCAAAGTATATTATTTTTTGAACTAAAATTAAAGAGGCTAAATATTATTTGTATAATTTTATTTTATTAGACCTGCCTTTAACACGTCTCTCTTCTGCCACCACCTCCGCCTGCGATTCTGGCTCTGGTTCCGACTCCGACTTCGGTTCCGATAAAACCACCTCCGTAACATCTTTAATGTGTATGATGTAATGGCGTTCATAAAATAGAAAATGGCAGTGAAGATGAAAATAAAATTACGTATCATATTAAGTGATATATTGAATAGGCTTTTCAAAATCAAGATGATATTTTAGACCGTTGCTAGACCAGTTTACGAAAATAAATTCGGTTTCAGAATTTCACAACCTGAAATTTCTAACAATATAAGAAGAAAAGTAATTCATTACGATTATTACGACGTGACACGTTGTTGAACCGCTTGTGACAAAAAAATGTGTGTCAGTTCCGACGCACGACCGGATTTTACTCCTTAAGTACGATTGTCTAAACATACGCAAAAAGAGTTTATTTAACTAAAAAATTTCGTTTTGACTAAAAATTTAAGAAAAATTATTAAAGATAAAATTTTTTTAGCCTATCTACAATTATTTCATTTTTCATTTTTAGTAAAAAAACGAAGATTTATTATAACTACAATTATTAAAATATTATGGAAAGTATTTTGAATATTTTTTTGGTTTTACCAATAATTGAAGAAAAAGCATTAGAGAAGAATTTTTTTTACCTATCTACAATTATTTTGTATTTTTAATTTTAAGTAAAAAGACGAAGATTTATTGTAATTAAAATTATAAAAATATTATCAAGAAGTATTTAAAATAAACATTTACATTGTAAAAGAACACTTTAAAACACAAACAAAACATTGGTGACGATCCGTATTAGAATTGTATAACTGATACACTATATATATATCGTTTGTAAACGTTGAACAGTATACTTTTATAATATATATAGGTATACACACTATATATGCGTCAACTGCCTCGCTGCTTTGACTACACACAAGTATACAGACAAGTATACAAGTATACACATACACGCGATTAAAAAGTGAAAGGTGCGCCAATAAGTTGCATTTACACCTCAAATTTTTCTCATACCGGGCGCCTTATATGAAAATCGATTCTTAAGGAGTAAACTCCAAAAAATTCTAGTATATTGTTAAAATAGAATTATGAAAATGAAAAGCCTGACTACTTAAAAATGAACTACATAACAAAATAAGAACAAGGTGATATGAAAAATTATCCAAACAAATATAATAGATATTTTTAGGGTGAACCAATTTCGTGTACCACAAGAGCAGTGGCTCTTGCTAAATGTATGCCTCCAACTGGACATATTTATCATTTGGATACTTTTAATCTTAGGATCTATCTTAATTCATTTTACGCAGTCGGGTTAGATTATTGTTTTAATCATGTTTTTTTTGAAACGTTATTTTGTCATATCATGGGTGTTCGCGTTACAAAAATTTATCATTTGAAAGTTCATATAATAATTCGTGACGATAAAACTTTGTATACCTAATAAGGAAGAACATACATTTCTTTACAAGGTAAAGCTAATAACTAAACGGCGAACGGACCAAAGTAAATATCGGTTGAGCCGAAATCGAATAACGTACCAACCCTTAATGAAAATATGTAATATTATTGCATTATATCTACCTAACTAGCGATTTCGAGGAGGACGCAGCAGAAATTGCCGCTGTTTATCTTCGGCAAACAAGGCGAGACGAGATGTACATAGCCAACCAAACGGAATATCTTTGTGATCATATTTATGATTTTGTCTTCAAAATCCGTAACAAGGGAACTAAAGCCTTTATTCCGAGCAATTTATTCCCATGTAGTCCCCGGCGGCGGCTTACGTGACGCGATTACGTGACGCGGGGAGACAGAAAATGAGATAAAGCAATATTTTTCCATTAAATGTATTAGATAAATCGAGTTCGGGGACAAGGTGAGCGTTATTGCGGGCTTAATTTCGGATCAGAGGGGGAAAGGGATGGAGCGATCCACTGGAACCCTGTTTGCTGAAGGTCTATGCCGCTTTAAGGGAATGCCGTTCGAATGCTTTACAATGCATACGCTCAATTTACTTCAACATGTCGTTATATTTCTCATTTACGAAATAAGTATAATATATTGACTTAGATAATAAGCAATATGTTCTGTCCACATCCATCCGCTACAACGATCTTCTCATTATACATTCATAATAAACATGTGACCGTGATGCTCAAGGGTGGGTGCCTGGAAACCAATAATACAAGTTGAACTTAGTTTGGGTTCCAGTCCCCCACAGTAATTCCTAATGTTGCACATTTTTAGTAAACTTGCATTCTAAACTTTTGTTGAAGAAATAAAGAATTATTATTATTATTATCTTCTCATAGTGAAACGGTTCTTTGTTTCCGATGACGACTACCCTGGCGAAAACGATGTCTCGTCTTCCCTTTGCGTAATCTCGCCGCTCACATCATCTATACGCAAAATAAAAAAAATCGATCACAATAGTTAAATCTCGTCAACGAGACATTTTGAATATCTAGTTGTCCTCTGATTCATTAAACTAGAATTTCATTTCTGACATGGCTTAAGAAAGTCAAAATATTTTTGGGTACATACTTATGAGGCATTGCGAAAACAAACGTGTTGATGAAAAGCGTTCGATGGCGAAAACGATAGCAGATTATAATCATTCTTCATATTTTAAAAATAATGAAGTTGCCGATCTTTGAAAAGCAGCAAGACAGATTCACTGAAGAAAGTACCGGTAAAACTAAAAACTAACTCCTTAGTAAACTTCTTGGTAAGTTATTGGTTGAGGCAAATACAATTCACATCCATACGGGTAGAATGTGGCTCTGTGGGTCACTGCTAATACTAAAATACTACCTACTTAGATTGAGACTGGAAAACTAAACTAATGGGAATTCCCGTTGTAAGACGGTAAACAATTGCCGACTACAACTAAAATCAGTTCTCAAAAGGGACGAGACATTATAGCTTTGGCAAGGTTTCAACAATAAAATGAAATAAAAATAAAACTAAAACTAAAACCTTATAACTTTATGTACAACTACACGTATACAGATAAAACTTAAATGAAGTTTTTATTGATTTTTCAGATTATTTATTGTTGTAGACGTTACGAGAATCAAGTGGATCCGAATCCTACAATAACAAGCCCTCACGATCCCATAAAGGTAATAACTATGCTGCAGGTTCTAAAGTAATACCATGTGTTCGCGAAAAATGTAAAGATCGAAGTTCATTTTAACATCAAAATAATGATGGAAAGATTTACTTTTACAAAGGAGGAAGTTTTATCAAATTATATGACACAGGAATAAAAAATGACAGATGGGAAATAGATATTTATTAGAAGTAAGATTTATAAATTAGACTGAGTTATAATTTGGTTTGAAACGTATACATGTTCAATAGATATGATTCAAAGTGAAATTTGTACTATAAACGACATTGTGTATTTTTATTTTATAACGAGTCATTACACGATAAAAAATTGTTAAACATCTAAAATGAATGGTGAATCTTAGAAATAAATTAGTTAATGCTTTGAGGTCAAAAATAGTCAAAAGGTAACAATAAAAGTAGCTTTGGGGAAAGATGAAGAATGATGACCGTAAGCAATATAAGGAAATCATAAATAATAATTGTTATAGAAAAAGTCATATATATATAAGTGTAACTATATTTGTAACTATATTTGTAACTATATATCTGATGATATATATAAAGAATCAGAGTGTACAATATTCGAAACACAATAATTTTAATCAAAACACTATATATATAAGACCGTATGAGTGTATTGAAAACGAAATAACAAAAAAATATTTATCAGCACCACACAAGTACAAAAAGTAGACAAAAAGTATACAAAGCCACTCCATTCTATTATGGCCAACCATAAATTACTTGCTGTTCGGCTGTAGCTTGAAATGCTTTGGGGTCAGAAGACGTCTAAAAGCATTGGTGTGCCATGTTGGAACTTTACGACACCCACCTTGAGTCCTTCTGTTGCTTACGCCTAAAACAAGTCAGACTGTCCTTTTTACACCAGACCGCTGGCCATCGTTAAATCAACAGTGAAAGCCTCCGACTATGTGAAATAACTCTTGGTAAATATTAGATAATATATTTTTTGATTGTCTAATTTAATTAGTCGTTATTACTTATAGCTAGCTCTTAAATATTGCACACTCTCGGACGATAATAGATATAAGATAGTGAACCTTTTATTTTAAGATTAGCACGTACTAGTTAGGATTTTTGGGCTACAGTTTTTAGGTAATAGAGAATACAATGCAGTTTATCTGCAATTATTTGGGTATAGAAAGATTAATAAAATATGCATTTACAAAATTGTCATTGATTTTTTTGTGTATATATTTATTCTGTGAATTAAGTTGGCCGCAAGCTTTCCTTGCAAAGAGAAATAGAAATATGTTGAAACTGCACATGCCTTTGACCGATTGTCAACCTTGTTGCTTACGTCACAAGTTTTGTTTCAGCTTTGAAGAAAAAAAGAGTGTAGAGGTCAAACATTCAAAGCAGTGCTTTTAAATTAAAAGACACTCTGCTTAAATCCTGACAACGATCGAATCGACTACGAGCTTTTACTTTAGTTAAATTAAAAAATTGTATTTTTTTAATACAATAAAAATATGTTATATAATCAATCTACTGACAAAATGCGACAATTGGCATACGTAATTGTATACTACACTTAAACATATTCTCTTAAATTATATAAAAAATATTCTAGGATATAATATTTAGACTACATAATTAAATTGGACGATAAATTAAATAACTTAGCTAAAAAATATAACTAAATTAAAATAACCTGTCAGCAGTAGGCCTGCACGTCAGAATTGAAGACTTATTAGCTTCAAAATATTTTAAACATTATATTTTTTTTAGCAACTAACACTAGTTTACAATACATTTGTTGCCAAGGAAATTTTAGCTGTTGCTGACTACATATGATATGCTATTTTCAAAAATATAATTAGAAGATTTTCATCAGCTCTAGTTTCTGAGTTTCAGCTATGTAGATATAAAACAGAAAAGAACATGTATTTACTAAGAAAAACCATACTAAAAAAAATAATACATCATTGAGTTCTAAAAACCTTCGTTTTAAAGCTCTTCTCCGATGTGTAGACTTTGGAAAATGACGTATCAGAGACTAACAATAGTCAGCCATCATATGGTATCCCAGAAACCCTGATAGCGCTCTCCCATGACGCGTAAGTCTTGATGCATACACTCTCCCTGTTCTTCGCTCATATCTCCTAAATTTTCCAGAAACCTGTCCAGGTGACTATGGAGGAAGTGGAGTTTTATGCTCATATTGCACACCATATTTTTTAATTGTAGCAGAAGATTTTCTACAAGTTCAATATAATTTTCAGATTTTTTATTTTCGAGAAAATTCTGCACCACAGAAACGAAAGCTGTTCAAGCCTTTAGTTCTAACTCAGTCATAGAATTTCTAAATTAAGTATCATTCGTAAGTTGTCTAATTTGGGGGCCATCAAAAATACCGGTTTTAATCTTTTCCATAGTGAGCTGAGGAAATTTTTGGTAAATGTAAAAAAAAGCAGTTCCCGTCTTTATCTAGTGATTGAACAAACTGTTTCATGATGCCCAGTTTTATATGTAATGGTGGAAGGATAATTTTATCACGAGCTACTAATGAATTCTGGACTATATTTTGCTTTCCAGGCTCCATATTTTCTCCCAAAGGCCAGTTTCTTCTTACCCAATGCTCTTGTTTAGCTCTACTGTCCCAAAGACATATAAAACAGGGAAACTTGGTGTAACCACTTTGTTGACCGAGAAGTATGTTCAGCTGAAGCTCCTTTAGAAAGATTTAAATCTCTTACAAGATCATCTAATTCATTCTGGGAAAAGCATTTTGGGTTATTTGACATACCTTCAAAATCTGCATCATTTTGTGATGGGCTTGGCCCTTCAATATCTTGTTCTAAGGGTTTAGATATATTTTTAGGTACTGAAGAGTCAAGTAGACGCTGCACTGGACGTTGAACACAACTAGTACTTGGGTACTGCCATTTAGCTCGATTTTTAGTGTTTCAACCGTTTACGTTCACGCTACAAAATAGCAGTCTTCGAGATGATTCCGTGGTTCTCGTCAAATAGTCGGTGTTCCAAATTTAAAGGCACTTCTTTTTCCACTTTGCCATAATCCTAAATATTCCACACACGATTTACAACACAATTGGGTGCCCAAAACTTCTCATTTTTATCCAAGAGCATCCCAAAATACTCTAAATAGGTATTTTTCACCAACTCTGATATAACTTTTTTTACAATCTTTGAACACACATTCTCCGCATATATAGCAAAAATGATCTGGATTGTTTAAACAACGTCTCCTTGAACTACTCATGACGCAAAAATTTTAGATACTAATCTTAACATCGTAAAAGACGCCTGTTATAGATCAATATATACGTTTAAATGACAAAAATCAAAAAGAAAATAACTCGAGCTGCTCAAAAAATTTTGAGGGTAGATTTAACAAAAACAAGTCATGAGTGAACATTATCAACCATACAATTCGCGGCAACAGACAAAAAGTTTAATTTTGTAAACTAGTGTAATGATGGATTTATATTAAAAGTCAAATGCAGGGTAGCATAAACTTAAAATTCAAATAACGTACAGTATATAATTATTAACAGTCTCCACATTACCAAATTAAGTAAGATTTTTTAAATAAATAAATGAAGAAAATTTTTAATCATCCAAAAGTACATACCGCTGAGTTTTTTTATATTATTAAAACGCACATAGAATAGTAATACATGGTCAAATAAGAATGAAAATTTAATTGCAAATTAAAATATTAAATTTTCAATTCAAAATTACCGCTCAATTTGCTTGCAGCGACATCTGAGATATCTTAAGAAAAATAGAAAAAAAATAATACTCTTGAATACTAGGCTAAGTTTAAAGATAGCTCAAATACTCTTATCCAACACTATTTGTTTCTCTAGATAAGTCAAATTATTGATTTAAATTAGTTATAAAGAAAATTGACAAACGATAAAGAACGCATATTCAAAAGGCTTCTATCCCTCGTGAATTTGGTTATATTAAAAATATAAATCAAGTGAACAAATAAAGCCAATCGAGCAAATTTGTGATTGCTTCCTTAGGGACTAATTACCGACCAATTGACGGCTTAAGCAATATTTTTTCAATGAGTTTTATTGTTATAATTACGTCTTCTGAAACACTAAACGATATAAAGTTTGAATAATAAAGATTTCTCGTAATAATAATATAATAAGTACATTATATTATTAGTGAGAATGTTTAAAGTTGAGTGGGTTTTATGTTTTCTGTAGACCGACTGTAATGCACAGCCGCGTTACAGTGAGCAATTATAGCACCACAAAGAAACGTGCGTTATATATTTTACACTGAACTTCTATGTAGAGAGTGTTCTCTAAACATATACGCATATACATTACTATATTTAACATATACATTGTATACCACACGTATTCTCAAGAATGGCATCCAAAAGAGCGCAGAATTTGAATATTTTTTTTCTTGATTATAATATTTGTAAAATATTTGTTCGTAATTTGTTTTTATTCTAATAGTATATTCATATGAGCGTGATGGTCACGCAAGTTCAATGCTTTTCCGTTGTCGTAGTGCCTAAAAAAGTACTCACACCATAAAAAAAAAAAACAATAAAATGAAAGCCTTTGCCATATTTCTTCATGAGCCCGCTGTTTCACAGGAAACCGGAATAAAAAAGTATGTGCCTTTGTAGCGGAATCCTATATGGCCTATATATATATATATATCTCTACTGTTGATAGTGATTGATTATACATGTGTGCTTTACCACACTTGATCGTCTACTCGATTAATTTAATCAAATTATGTAGCGCGGAACAGTCTGTATTTGAATCGGGAACAGAAGTTCAACTCTAACAGGGTTCACGATCTGAACCTAGATTTTTTCAGATTGGCTCGAAATTCCACGGGCTGATGTTTCGTTTCGCGTGCTTTTCATGCTCTACGAAAAATAGAGTTGTTTGCACTCTTCCTACGCTTACAGCGTCAGGGTTTTTCCCCACTTGTTCGGTATGTTGCACTGTTATAAGTCAGCCGTAGTGAAACCGTTTGGAAATTAGAGCGACCGTGCCCTCTGTTCCGCTTTGACCTTGAAATCGAGGTGACATATTTTTGTGCGGCCATGTAAATTGCATTGTTCGGCAAATTAGAGCTCTCCAATCCGTAAAATATAATAATTAATTTTTTATGTGTTCGATATCAACTATAAAGAAAGTAAATATTTATTTTTCTGAGTCTTCTAGGGTTTCGGTCACATTGAAAATGTCTGTATTAAATAAAGTCGTATAGTCGATTCTTCTCAAGTATCGCAACCTCAGAATAAACGTTTTTAGCACAAGGGACATCAACGTAGAAGCTCAGTACAGAGACCATCTATATCATAGTCAAATGACACATTATATCCTCAAAGTCCTGGGTTGAACTCAGATCTCAAATGAGACAAATAATATCAAATAAAATATCAATCTTAATAAAATCAATCAACCCTACGATCGAATTTCCTAAGTTCGCTAGAGCACTCCGATTCGTTCATACACGTATTAAAATATTATTTATATAAATTTCTGAAAGTAAATAAACTTCAAGTAAATTACACCTTAAAATTAAAATGTAATAAGCAAATAAGACATTTTACACAATACTCAGTGAAATAGAATATTATAGAATGAAATTAAATTAGAGAAAGGAAATTAAATTAAGTGCAAGCAGTGAAATATTATTAAAATATAGTTAAGCACTTAAATTAACCATTATCGTCTTGTGCAGGATTTTCTTTATTTAAAAAGTGCTTATTTTAGAAAATTATTTATTACTTGGTTTTATTACAATGTATGATTTTTATGTACCAGAATCATCTCTAGGAATAGGAGTTCATTTTGCAAAGGAGCCAAAAGTTGCATCTGATCTATTTGCAGATGGAGCCCCGCTTGGGGACCTATGTAACCCTCGACAAACAGTTCTGATGCGCATCAGACCTGCTCATCTACCTCCAGTACTATTACATATGACATCACCTAAATAGAGCAAAATGTAAGAGGGGAGGGGAAATTTAATATCTCTGTTAATAAACTTCATTTCAATTTAGAGAAGTTCCCGGGAGTCAGTGCTCATTCAGGCGAATGAACTGCCAGTCTGAAACATAACTATTTATTAGCACATCTGCACATAGGAGAAACAGTATAAGAGTAAATATTAATAGGGGTGGCTTTTCTCTCGGGTCGCTGTCCGTGACCTCTTCGCTGGGCTGTAGAATGGTCCTTAACTTAGCAGCTCGCTCGTCTCGATTCACCCGCGGTCGCGCCGAGGTCAGCGTCGATCGCGGTTTCCGAGGTGCCGCCCGACCTCATTCCTCCAGGTTCAACAAAAATCGACTCCCTTTCGCGTGTTCCAAGAACGACTCAGCGTCGGCGCATCCTACCATGCCCGGCTGTATTGTACTCTCTTCAATTGTTTTTGTAAGGATAAATGCAGCTTTCTATCCTTTTTTTTTTGCCTAGAGAAACTAACACAAAAGTGCACACATTGCCTTTTTGTGACATTCATATAAAGACACAATTATACGAAACTTAATTAATTATTACAAAATAAATATATAACATAAACAATTATACCCCAATTCAAGTCTAGAATTGAGATAATAAGATTAATAAATAATCAAATAAAATCAAGTCACCTACCAATGAACATCGATCGATCAATCAAATAAATCAACCATTGACCTAAACAGTTCAAATAAAACGATAACTCATATCTCACCTAATCAATTATAAATAAATCTATCATCAACTCATTCCTTACCAATTAAATGATCAATAATTCATCTTATATTTAAATCAAAGTACACAAATATCACATCTAATTCAAAACATAAGGTCAATCATAATCGTATTCAATAATATAATTCATGATATTCTTAATAAATTGTCTCTATATCAAAATGCGAACAAAACATGATAACACAATACGTGTAGAGAAATGTATATAAATATACAATAAAATCTCAAATTTAATATTTTCGAACAGCCAAATTAGGGTCCATTTCTTATAGTATAAGACGTACTGTGTACGTTCCCTTTATATTCTTTTTTTTTACCAATGGTCAAGCGTGCCCTTAAACAACGACACATGTCCACAACAATTTATAGGAAAAGAAACTCGTATTTCTTTGAATGATTTTTTTTATTTCCCTTTTTTTATACTTATAGAAAACGCGTTAGTCTAACTAAAGACATCCGAAACAAAAGACTGTTTTTTTCTATTATTATTTTCAACGGTTCAACCTCATCTAAAGAAATGACTGAACACGGCGCTTCTATGAACTCGAAATATTTTTCAGTATTTTTATTTATAGACTTAAGAATACGTTTTACCTTCAGAGTGCTGTATTTCAGATGTTTTTATTTGACGCTAGATAGATAAGGCTACTGTGCTCTTGAACTATTATTAAGGTATGTCGCTGCAAACGGGTCAACATGTTTTGGCGTTCTGTGGCGCGGCGATTAAGTAGCTCCTTCTTTGCTAAGAGATTAACGTTCATCTCTCACATCGCTTACCATCCGAACGGCTAAGACCAAGAAGCTCAAGCGTACATGGAATGTTGGAAGAGGTCAGTGCCCGCCGTATGAAATGATTAAAAGTATGGTGATATGAGGGTCTATCAGAGCTACGTTGACAACTCAACCCACGATAGCCATTAGTCTTTACGGTTGAGCCACAAATGCGTTAGTGTGGTTCGCAGACATTGCAACCCAACCAAAATGCCACAGTCATCCAAAGGGAGTTGTCGTTCCATAAAGTGTCTAAGTTGGACGAAAACAGCGCATGCATCCATATTCCAGATTCTGAGATGAGAGTAGTTCTCGGGTTAGCTTTATTAGTAGTGTCGGGCGTTTCCTTTAATAGCTGCTCGAGAGTGGTTTTGCTACCTATTTTATCCCAAGAGCGCTATCTACCTTTGAAACTTAAAACGCTCATATTAAAATGCCGGTTCAGGACCTGCACCAGTGCGGACTTAAAATTCAAGTCCTTCAGACTAAAATAACTACTTTATGGGAAAGTACACGCCTTTACATGGAGGTAAACAATAAAGCTAACTTAACTAGGCAATGTATTTTTTCACTAAAGACAATATAACATATAATGACTGTAACTTTTAATTCTAGTTATTTAATAATTGAAGAAAGAAGCTTTAAAATCACACATTGTATTTTAGGTAGTAAATAGACGCCTCATGAAGGGAGTAAGTTATATATACAAATATATAGCAATACACATCCCAAATAGCAAAAGTTCTGAAAATTCCATAAAACGTATGGAACCGACATAGGCTATTTATGAAATTCTACAAGGAGAGGTACCTGTAGTATGTATTATTAAATTAATTTGAAGTACTAGTTTTATTTTATTCAATTTTCTATTTAAAGAGGAAGTAAACTAATCATTAATCCGTAATTTTAATAGGATCATTTAATTACGTACCATAATGTTTAGTGTGTCTATTAGATAGAGCAAACGTAGAGAGTAAACTAGATCACACCATACAGATGTCTTTCCCGTGTGCATATCTCGGATACGTCAAATTGTACTTATATTAATTTATTTCATATGACTGAGCATTAAATTAGAACATATCAATTATTATCTCAGAATTAATAAGTGTAGCTATAATACTTCAATAACTGTTCAATTATCTTCATTATAGTTAAAACTCAATTTGAAAAAATTCAGTATCATAGATAAAGCGGAAATAATTATTTGAGTTTGGACTATACAGTTCACATCGGCTCTTCTTCTGGGTAGCCCATGTGGATAACATAACCATCTTAATATTAATAACGAACCGTTATCATTTCGATATAAACCCATACGGCGTGCCCGTACGGTGCTAGTATTATCCTTTATGGGGAGATCCATTTTTTCCACTTATCCCTATATATCTGCCGCAGTTGAAGAACAGATTTATGACTTTTGATTGCTTAAAAATTACTTTCATAAGTTATTTATAGTGTTTCATATATTATGCAAAATATACAAATGTAAATGGTCACATTATATCATTTAATTTAATGAACCGAAATCTGTCTCATTAATTTTAAGCGATAGCTTGTGCTGAATATTCGTTTCAAATTTTTTTTCTATCTATTAGGATACACTGATCCAAATTTAAAGATTGAAGGCATTTTCATGAAATTTTAATGTCATATCGATCGTAAATAGTCGTTGAGTCATGTGTACACCTTTGCAAACAATGATATTTTCTTAAAGACCTGTTCACAGATGCTTTACTCAATAAGTTTTATCGACTTTTTATTTCTTAACAACAGTATAACGTGTATGGTGCCTCTTTATCGGTGAGTTAGTTGCAACAAAATAAAAAAAATAATCTGATTAGTAAACGTAAGTAAGATTTGACAGATTAGGTATGAATAGTTTGTAAAATGATACACATTACATTGAATATTGTCGTGTTTTGATTTGCTGTAACCCATCGTATATTTTATTTTAGTCATAAAACTTTAGTGACACCAGATAAAAATCAATTAATTGATGTTAAAAACATCGAAATCGTCCAACTACTTTGTATATAGAGATCAAAGATGCATTGAAAACTTTTATGAAGCCTCATTGCTTCAAAAAGCTGTTTAAATAATCTCATCGGTACTCTATTCATTAACAGCTGTTCCTTGCATCCTGTCTATCCACGATTTTGGGTTATCAGATAGAGAAGTTATATCTGCGGACAAAAGTTATCCACAGATATCATTTGTCTATCTATTATAACTTGCTGACAGATATAATCTCATATCGACGCTATCCCTCTACTGAAGACAGGACCGATACCTTATTAGAGATAATATTTTCTATGAAGCAAGTGTAAATTTCATCCCAATAACATTTTTGACAGCTATCAAGTTAGTGACAAGTTACTGATTGTAGGTAATCAATGTCAGTTATCCATCAAAGCACGTCGATTTAGACAAACCGCCAGAAGGCGCCAATTTTTTATGTTTTCTTTTAGTACGCTCTTCATTAAATATTAAAGTAACTTTGAACCCTTGGTTGCTTTCAAGAAGAAAATACTGTTTTATATTTAATATTAATAAAATATTGCTTATGTAGGGTTTTAAAAGAAGTGTCATTTAGACCCTATACGAGCAGTAAAGTAAAGCATTATAGGAATTAATATTTAGATAAACTAAAAACTTCTTGAAACTTCGTTTACAACAGGACGCAAAGCTCTCAAATTATTCAACTCTGATAGTGTTTTTCATCACGAAATCGCGGTACTCGTAACAAAAATAGAAAATGTTTGTAATTTCATTTTAAAGCGAAACATCTTTTTACCCGTACCATTAGTGAGCCCTTCATTTAAATGCTCTAATGGTTAATTAATTTCGCTTACACTCTAGTGATCACTTCAGATTACCTCCTCTGCTTCGAAATCAGATTTTGAGTCTTCAACATGATTTTCTTCTTTGAACCCTCCTACAACCATTGTACAATAAATTCATATTTTCTAACTATAACCAATACAAGAAAAAAAAATGTGTAATTTTGAAAACATATTTTTCAAAACCGTATAAAATATATGTTAAACCTTAATTTTTATGATGAACTGAAAAATATACTATTTTGTTAACAAATACACAATAAAGGGAATATAAAACATATATAAATCTCCGCTGAAAAAGGTTTCGCAAATTCTCACAAGGGGTCACTACACAAGACTTCAACGATACATCTTCCCACTTCAGCGATGTCGTCGTCACTGAAAAATAAGCTTTGACATGAGTCAGGAGGCTAGCGGGGATGCGATGAAAATCAAATCCCCTGCGAGCACTTTAAGTGAAAAAAACGCTTTGAAGACATGCAAGTAATTAGGGGTTAATCAAATGACTGATCTCAATTTACTACAACAATTATTAGACTGAGATTCTAATCAAGGCGAGAAAGAAGGAGCAAAACCTAGTAAGTATAAAAATAGAAATAAGTAAATAAATATGTTAAATGATTACTCATGTAGTTACTGGTTTAGCTTTACGAAAAATGCTGTGCGATATTTATTTTCTGAAACATATCTTCTTTTACAAACAACTACATCAAGTTATATATATATAAAACCGCCTAACCATAGTATGTGACTAAATATACATTCATACTGGCAAATTATTTGTTAGCAAAATTTTTGTACCTTAACATAAAATAAATATGGTTTTACGTTAGAACACCAAACCTGTTCTTTAATGGAGCTATTCTTATAAATATTCATGTGACCATTCCGATTCCGTACAAAATGATCAGTGTTAAAGAAAAAATTTTTGAAAAGTTTTATTATTAGGTACAAATTATGGATGGACTTTTGGAATAACTTTTTATAGCGAAAACCTTCCCGCACCGGCCTCACCTCCCTTCCCCCACCATCCATTTGTCATCATCTTTATTGTCTATGCTGACCTTCTGCTCCTACTTCCATCCCCATGTCCTCTCTATCAATTCGTTCTCTCCCTGGCCCTCTTCTCTCACTTTCTCTGATTCCTTTATCACTGTTTTTCTTACTTTACCCATCTTACTTCACCCATACTCATATGCCACTACAAATGATTTCACAGCAGCTAATGTAAAGTTGCCTACATCGAAGATTTAAATGTGCAAATGTAAGTAAATTTAAAAATAGAAAACACAAGTTTAACATTTCTTTATAGTAAATTTCTGTCAAGACATTAAGAGCATAAGAAAAAGCGAAAGTATTGATCATATTACAATATTCGACCTATAGACTCCTGAAAGAAGTCGAAGCGTCCCCGCAATAACTTCCAATATCAATTATATCATGCAGTAAGCAAAAAGAGCGTTTTAATTTTTTTACTTTATATAGCTACATTTAAAACAATGCAGTTAATTGTTTTTTTCATTTTATTTTTGAAGCGAATATGTCTTTATAGCTTCCATATTGGGAGGCAATTCAGAAAACTGATGATAACAAAATTGGAAGACAGTTTTTAATGCTTCAGCTATATATTTTTCATCTACATTCAAAATTTAATTACACCAATCGATAACTACAGAATTAAGGATTTTATTACATTTAGTGAAGCTTGTGAATCATCATACACAGCGGAGGTGGAAGAGTCGATATTTTAAGGTCATTTCGCTGCGTCTTTTATTTATTTTTAAAATAAATTTTGATTCGGCGAAGTTATGATTTTCTTTTAAGTTTCAGTTGTCAGCTCTTTCAAAATCTGTTGATTGTGTAAATGAAATATTAGTAAGAGAAAGTTAAAAAAAGTATGTATTGAGTTAAAGTAAAAATTTAAATTGATAATGCAATATCGACCCATAATCGTCAAAAAGCCAAATCAAAATATAGACATCGTATGTGATTAGAAAGGGCTTCTCACGAACAATCTAGGAATATCTGTAAAATACTAAATGACTACCGGGGACGTAAAAGAACGAAGCTGTCCGCGCAGATCAACAACGGCGCATTTGCAGCTGGGGTGGCCTAGTGGATAATGTATTCTATGTCAACACTGGACTGTATAGACATCGATTATGTGCGAACACCGATTATTGAAGGCACATTTAGCTGTGGCTGAAGTACATATCACTACTACGTGAATTACACCAAATAAAAAATACT
The DNA here is from genome assembly GCA_005406025.1 of Eumeta japonica. NCBI lineage: Eukaryota > Metazoa > Arthropoda > Insecta > Lepidoptera > Psychidae > Eumeta > Eumeta japonica. The sequence goes on from BGZK01000891.1 coordinate 246,730, forward strand.
TCTTAATATTCAAAAATAATTATACATATAATTCGATCGAAAAAAATGTTACCCGTTGCGTACACGTATTCACGTTAAATACACGACCATGTCCACTACACAGCCAAACCCCGATTTTTAAAATTAACCGACACAGGCCACAATGCTCTGTAAATAATTTATCAATCCAGTTGGGATTTTTTTAAAAAGGAGCGTGTGGGAGGTAATACTTAGGCCAGCTAGCTATACATAGTTATCCGTAAATAGACAGCATTTACTGTAAAATATTGGACAGAATCCTTAGATACGTATGTTTTGCTACTCATTAAAGACAGCTATCTATCGTTAACCATATGTAACATAAGGGTTTAGTGACACTCACGAGATCAAGACAAACCTACTAGTGTTAGAAACATTGCAATTAAATAACGCGTGTTGGTTATAGAGAGATAAGAATTAGTAGCATACAGTACATTTCTGATGAGATCACTATTCCTATTTGCGTCTCAAATATGGGTGTAAAGCAATATTTATGAATTTTTCCTCATACGAAGACTCTCCTCAAAAGGAAAAAATAATTTTATTTTACACCATATACTTTTTTAGCATGAGCCACTACACAAATATTTGATGATTATTATATTATAGAATTATCAAAAAAAAAATATAAGGGTGTCAAAAAATGAATTATTAGTCAATATTATGACGATTTTTGTGCATATTTAAATCAGTATTGATCAAATTATTTTTAACTACAACTCCTATTATTTATCTTTCATTTTTTTAGGTAAAATGATTGGTTTGATTCAATTCAATTGATTCAATGGATATTCTTTATCGATGGGTTACTCATGAAATTAGTGTATAGTGAACAGAGCAAAAATATATTATAAAAAAAAATTAAGTATATAAATCATCCATGAAAAAATAGGTTAAAAATAAGTAAGAAGAGTTACTTAAAGAGTCTATAAATGAATTATGTGATTTATAGTTGAACACATTTTTTTTTTCGGTGATACTCTTAATGTCAGAAGTACAGAAACGGGTTGTTTGTGCGATTTATAGTTTTGAGACTAAAAACATCTATCGGAGAAATATTTAAATATATGAATATTTCAAATGTAACCTTACAATACATATACGGAAACCTGGTGTAAGTCAAGGGAAATACAGAATAGTTCCAAAAAAATGAGCGACATCCGTAACATTAACATTAGACATAAGAAGGATCTTATTGCTTATAGAACCCGACAAGCAAAGTTAGTAAATATTTTAAAAGGGCAATGTGTGCGCTTTTATAATAAGATTCCAGCTGGAATTTAAAATATGCACTTTTTGAATTAAACGTTTCGTTTATACGTTTCGTTAAAAAGAAAGTATGCGGAAAAGATACGGTGTTTAAATATTCTATGAAAAAAACCCAATCCCGCGGGAGAAGTACCCAGCTATCAGGTTGCTTCATATTATTTCTAAGTGTTGTACTAAATTATCAATTACTCAATACTTTGTATCCAGATAAAAAAGAGCTACCCTTGAGTTTTTTACCATTCTTCTTATGATAAATATGCATTTGGGATAAGTGGTAATGTTAATGTCGAAAAAAATAATTAAGGCTGTTTTTCAAATGTAATGCTATACATACGAAATAAAGATATTTTTGTTTTTAGTTGACTTTGATTCGTCAAAAAATCAACTGGTAGGTGGGTACTGTTTGTCTAAATCTATTCGGCAGGTACTTCAAATTAAGAAGTGGAATAAATTTGATTTTGCTCTCTGATTAGCTCTTAAGTAATGTAGCGTAATAAATTGTATCTCAAGTTAAGCAGTACATTATTGCTAATAAGACAATGTAAGTGTTGTTCATATTGGTCTACTAGATTTTGAGTGATGCAAACAAACTAACATAAAAAATATAAAAAACAGACGGGAAATTTAAAAGCAGCTGTTTTGAGAGCTGTATTATGAATACAATACATATCTATTACTCTTTTAATAAATATTTTATATACAAATTTGGGTTCCATATTATTTTATTATATGTATAAATATTACAAATATAAATATTTATTTACAATATGTTTGTGTACAATTTTCTATCTAATAAAGTTATTTACTTTTTTATTTTATTTATTATTTTTATTTATTTTAATGCACGTAGTTATACGTACAAGATTATACCGAGTTTACAATTAGTATCCGTTCTTTTTATATAGTTATATATATTATAGATATTGAACTATAGACTTGATGATTAAAATCAATCGATGTGATATAGTATTTAAGTTCTACAAATTAAACACTACATCATAATATTAATAGTAGACATTGTTTAATGATACGTAGATATCATTAAACAATATTTACTATTAATACATTACATCAGATTCACAAATTACGATTGCAAATCACGAAGGAGAAACGTACAATTAATATTCAGTACGCCTAAGGCCGTGCTCATCAACATTTAGCAGACGTTTAAGTGCCAAAACAGTTGAAATAAACGACTCTACTGGTAATCAATGGTTTAAATGTCTGCGAAAACGGTTCTAAGTGTGTCTGAATTTTAAGTAGCGAACAGAAAAAGCAATTTAGGCCACAAAAATGTGTATTCAGATATCGGTTGTCAAACCTTGTTAAAGAGTCCACTGTAGAACTTTTCTACAGCTAGACTCTTTTACAAGGTTAGGTTGCGCCACTAGCGGTCTTGGATCATCGGAATCATGATCTTATGAATGAAAATTATCGTCTTTAGGTTAAACCTGTGGCCATAAAAAAAATACTTTAAGTATAGCTAGCTCTCCAAATCTGGGATTGAAATGGCCGAAAAACAGTTATAAAGGAATATGATATAATTTATATCACATAAAAAACCTATATCAGCAACAGCATTTATAGTTAATTATTGGCAGTATTTTAGTATGTGTAGAAAAATACATTAAGTCAAAAAAAAATTAGATCGTATTCTTTAGTAGATTTTTGTGAGTCGTTAGTGCCATTCACATAAAATATTTTGAAAGTAATAATATATGCAATAGCAGAAAAAACTGTGGTAGGCCGTGTGCGTTTCTACAAAATGTATTCATTTTTGTTGGTGTATTTTAGATGTTGTATAGAATATATATAGAATATACATACAATAGAAGTAAATATAAACATATTTAAAGGCATTTAGAAAATTGTGTGGTTAGTGAATGATAACAATAGTACCTAGGTCTTGTTCACCCGCGACCATATATATTTGGTAAAATAATTATTGCTATGTAGTCTATCTTCAACCAAATCATTTTCTGAATTCACATAGTTACATCTTAGATTCCAAGTGTGATGATCCAACGTCTATATTGCTTCAGAGCAAAGCTAAAGGGTGGGAAAAAAATTAGAGGAGAATGTAAGTACTGCATTATCAGTGTATAAAAATTTTCGAACGCTATTAATGAAATAGGCGAGTTGCTGCAACATTCACGCGTTCATAAATGAAAGCATTCTTTCGATTATTACCACATTTTGAACTTTTATTATCATTAAATGCAACTGTCAATACGCTTGTGTTATTGTTATCGTAACTATATTAAGGATAAAATAGAATAATAATTAATGATATCTATAATATTATTAGTATAATGAAATTCACAAAGAAATAATTAATTTGTAGAGAAAATTTTACGACTCACTTTGCTACTCGTTTTACCACTCATTTCGAAATTTATCGAAAAATAAAAATTTTGCACGTCAAGTTTTCATTTTTAACAAAAAAGAAAAATGGAAAGCCATAAATTTTTAAGTTGGTAAATAAGAAATTGAAAATAAAATTTAAAAGTATAAAAGTTTTAGGAATATAAAGTGTAATATTTGTAAGCACATCGGGGAAAAGTTTAGTGTGGTATTTAAAAAGTTCAGATTTCATAAAATACAATGAAATCTGAAAACTTGCAATTGATTTGTATTCTTTTTACTTTGATGTTAGAACAACAGTTATAAATAAAGATGAAAACTATTTTGAATTATTATCTATATTGTAATTTTCAACTAAATTCAAATTTCAATTTCAATTATTGTAATTTTCAGCTAAATCTATAAAATTTTAAATCTGAAAGTATCAAAAATTCAAGACTTATCGTGACTACCTTCGTAATATGTACTATGAATTTCTTTTATTTAATTTTTTTATGTTCCTCTTAATTAAAAGACTCGAATGCTTAGGATATTACAATACTTTTGAATATTCTAAAGTATTAATAAGTCGTAAAGTATTCCCTGTGTTAATATGATGTGTTTTTGTTTAATATAAGTTAATTATAATGCTCATAAATACAATTTTCGGAAGAGCTTGTCTATATATTTTTTATATTGTGATTATAAAGTACATAGCAGCCTCGTCGAGGTGTGAAATTTTTCAGGACCAAAACATTTTACCCGGAATCGAAACACTCAGAAATCGCGATTTCAAACGTGAGTTTTCACGTTCTAACAATTCCGTAAACGCGTGTCGGGCATTAAGGGTCCATTCTGCTGTAACGTTGCCCTTGTCGGCGCCCTCTGCTCACCCAACAAAATGTACATATAGGCACATACAAACGTTAGTAGACATTCTTATTGAAGCTGTGTCCAAATATAATAATGAAAAGAATGGTTATATTAAAACTCTTCATCATTTCATTAAAATGATCTGCTTACGTCAGTTGTCGCTCAAGGTCTATTTTTTTTCCTCGTCTCCATATTCTTCATCTACACATGATTTAGGAATGTAGATAATATCATCAGGATTAAAAGCCATTCCCTATGTCAAAATTCGATCCCTCCATTTCTTCTTTTGAGTATGGTAAAAAGTAGAATATGGTGAAATATCAGAAAATTGGTAATTACCAGTCAAGGTCCAAATACATAAAATCGTTTCAAAATAATCTAGACTAAATATTTTAAGATGAGTACCAGTAATATCAAACGGCCTCTTAGTGGGTGTAAATAAAGCGATTTTTCCAAATCCAACTCAACGTAGTATTAAGGAAAGCCTTATAACAGAAAGCAGTGCAAAGTGACAGATTTTATTGTCATCAAATTGATTTTGCTTCAAAGATGGATCGTAAAAGGATAGAGAAAGATAAAACATTTTTTTTTATAAAGGAAAGGACACTTTTTAATTTTTATAGCCATTACTTACTTACGCCGATGCGATCCTAAAACACAAAATATATTGCAGTATCCTGAGGTACATCTTGCATTTCATTCTAATGCATAGGGAATAGATAAGATTTTCTTGCATCGGCAGTATTAATATTAATTTATTGAGAGTTAATCATAATGTTATAGAATAATATCCAGGGATAGTGTAAGTAGTCAATTCATATTATGCTATTACTTTGAAAATGAAGGTTATAAAAAATAAATTTAGTAATTCTAGCTTATAAATAATTATTATTGTTTATAATAGTTGTTTATAAAACTCAATTATTGTAAACACTTTCACATTACATTCGCTCATGTTATAAATTACATAGTTCACATCACATTCAAAGTATCCATGTGGTATTTTAGCCACATACTCTACCCTCCTTGTCTTGAAACTGTAATTGCCTGTTATCTTTCATGGTGTTACTCAGTTAATATAATGCTAATTAATTATACGAATATTTAGATTTATAAGTGTTTGGCAGAAATATGCTTGTTATCGGCCAGTTTTTCAGAATGCACTTTTACTAACTGCAGTGACAGATAATAGCATAATCAATTAGGTATCGATAGCACTATTAAAATAAGTAACACTCCACTGCATCCGATCACATTCTACTCACATACTTACAGTTATCATTAATTTTCACGTTCGTGAAGCCAACTATAAATAATTAATGAAACAAATGACCAGTGGTCGTTCAAGGGATAAAAGCGATGTCTCAAAAAAAGAAGGTCCCGAGTTCGAATCTGAACATGGGCGACTCGACCTATGAGTTTTTAACTATAGTCATATTAAATCCGTAGCTCTGTTCTTCGGTAAGCATGTTTAAATACATTGTCATCTCAACGGCAATGACAGTCGTTGGCGGCCCTCGACCCTCACTGAGCGAGCGTGGAAGCCTTAAATTCTCCGAGTTCCCTATATCTGAAAGGGCCCTCCCGTTGTAGGTGTGGTGTGGCAACGGGGTGATTAAAACCTGACACGACAATTTATGAATATGGACAATAGATGTCGAAATTTTAATTTTGATAATTTAATATTTCGAATAAAGCTTCGACCGCTGGAAGACACCCACGAAGAAACCTTGAAATCGTTATATAGGTAGAGCATAGAGTTATTGACCGCGACAAGAGGAAGTTGAGATGTTATAAGGATTTTAATTTCATTCTTTTTAAACTAATAATTGTAAAACGCATTACTTCTAGTTGAATAAGGTATTTTTCCATACCACATATAATAAGCCTCAAGTTAAAGTAAATGCTGAAAATAAAAGCTCTAATATACTGTATGTACTTCAATGTCAAAAAATTAAAAAGAAACATCCAATAACAACAATTATAAAACAAACATTATCTTTGTGGATGACACTGTGATCCTATTTCATAAGAAAACATGGAAAAAGTGTGTAGGATTGAAGACGAGGGGTCGGCTGCTGGTTACTACGAGTTGGCTGTAAAACAACTTACTAAGTTCAAATACACTTCAAACCGAGTAGTGTTTGTGTTTCCATAAGACACGCCACAATATCAACAGCAGAGTACAAATACTCCAATAGGTGCTTATAAGCAGCTTATTTTAATATTATTTTAAAAACTTGTATAATATTAAGTGATTACAATTTTAGTACTTAGCTGAATTGTATATATTAAACATTGATAACATTTTATTATAGATATGAAACTTTGAGGCGTGCGCTATGACAATTTCAAGAATTTTAAAAATAATTTACGTATTGTTTCTGTTTTCAGATAATTCATCTAAAGGAGCAAATTGAAATGCAATCGGCGTTCGCTTGCCAACTCTAAGCTAAAATTAGACATATGAATTTTGTCCTAGTAACGAATTTTCGTCATTGAACAAATTCATTTTGTTGGTTATATTCGTTTAATTTTTGTTGCATTTTCTGAGTTGAACATTTTTGTACTTACTATGCATAATTTATTTTAAAACAGTAAAATGATAAATATAGCGATATTCACAATGTCTGTACGAAGCAAAAATAGGTCTCCAAAGCTCATACAAAAAGTGCCTGCGAACACTTCATAAGCCAACGAATTACTAAGATTTCGTACAATCTTTTACTTTTCATAATAAGTCTATGTCGTATAAAGCACAAAAAAAAGCAATTTAATGATTTTTATTTGAATCATCTACTACAGATAGTATTTACATTTATATAGCAAAACATCATCAAACATCGCCTATGATATTTCAAACAACGCCGATAGTCGCCAACACGAACACATGTTACAGATAAAAAAATAGAAGTTACCGTTTACTCAAGTAATTATTTGGAAAAACGGGAAATACGAAAACGAAATAGCAAAAACGACCATATCGTCACATCGTATTTTTTATATATATATAAAAAGTCCAATCCGACAAATTACATACGTTTCTCCCCGGACGGACCGACAGACAAACATTGGGAACTAAAAGAAACATTGCCGCCCGTAATCCAATAACGGAGCGCGGTAGCGGAACGCGAGATAGGATCGCACTATGACAGCGATAACACAATAAAAATACACATATCGTCGAATATTGGAGTTATGGAGCGACGGGGGAAAAAGCCGACTCGCCACTTTTGGCGCTGTATGAGAAGAATGAAGTGAAAAATATCACATAATAACGGACCAAATAAGTTTTCCAAATTAGGACAAACGAATTTTTATAAACGTTCATATAAGTGTCCTATGTCGAATTGTTAGAAATTCTAAAAATTGAACAAAAATTAATTTGTTAGCAATAAAAATATGTAAGCACACAACGTGATATAATATTTAAATAGATTCTAAAAGATAAAATCAGGAGAAAACGCGAAGATTCGACTAGAGAAAACTTTGCTGTACACTTGCCTTCAAAAAAAATTACAGATTTAAAAAGCAGCATATACTGCACTTGAAATCCATTAAGCAGAGTATATTTTTGTATGAGAATTTACTAAGGGGAAGTAAAACAAAACCCTTTGAGAAATTTTAGGATGAACGGTTGAAAACTCCAACCTTTAAATTGGACAAAAAGAATTTGGAGCCTCCGGCAGTTTAATTCTAATATGGATTGCCTAAGCGCTCGATTATTATCTCAAATTGAACTCCAAAATAGCGACACATAAGGGCTGTAAGGGAGACAGCTAAATGTTTATGTCCGCCCATTAGCGATTAAACGCCCTGAAGTAACACGGAAGGAGTTTATCTTAAATCTAACGGCATAGCTGCCTCCTGCCATTCAAACGAGAACCAATTTGGTGAAATGCTCTCAGAGAAAATGTATCAGTGGATGGAAATAAAGAGAAACCGCTCCTTATTCCCTCCACTTTAATAGAAAAAAGACGTGAAGAGGTGAAACATAAAAATATAGAAATGTTTTAACATGAAAATAACATAAAATTACAAACTACTAAAAAATGATACACTAAATATGAAGGTAATTTAATATATTTAAAAAGTAATTATTGAAATGCTTACCGTAAGTACTTCACAAATTGAATTACCTTGATTCTAAATGAAGTATAAGCTTGTTACATTTCATTGGTTCAGTATAGTCGTTTTACGTGATTGAATTTGCTATTTCATAGTTCAAAGTGTCGTCATCTTTTTTAATTTTTATTTTTGTTGTATAAAATTTATTAGATGTTCGAAAACATGCCATTTGCTGCGACTGCTGCCTATGCAAAGAGCTCACGACGCGGCACCGTTTAATGTGTCACACTGGAAACGGCTATGTATAAAGCGGGATTAGGATCAAAAATATGAACGAGCTGGTGCCCACTACCGAAAATGAGACCGGAGCTTAATGTAATAGACAAATAGTTGACTCTAACCAACAAAAAGATCACACATGAACAGTCAAATAATATCGTGTGTAAAACTATAAACACGTACATAAAATATGAAATGTTTTGTATTTATAACACCTAAACCACTATTTGAGACACCAGAAAGTACGTAGTTATCGCCGTCCATGGGCACTCATAACCCCAGAGGAGTCACAGGTACGTCGCCAGCCTCTCGGATAGGAATAGAATCATTGATGGAGGTAGAATGGAGTGATAGAAGGAGGAGTGTGTCATCGGAAGTCTCACTCTCTGTACGAAAGATAACAGTGAAAGCTGCTATTTCACGTTTTGATTCTGTAAGAGTGTGTTATCTGATCGCAAGCTTATTATCTAAAACAAAACTATTTATAATTTGGTAGA